>JBBGZY010001911.1:1237500-1455000 GCA_037952925.1 Lithobates clamitans | reverse complement strand
CTACTATCCTTTACATTACAAGTGCACTCCCCTTACCATGTGCTGCTGCTGGGAAGAACCTGGAGGCGGAGCTGGGAAGTAGGAAGTGCATGGTCTGGGGGAGAACCAGGTGAGGGCTGGAGTCAGCTACCAGAGTTTTCTGGTGGAGGTGCTGCAGCTGCAGAGAGGCACAGGAACTGTGAAGAGGCACAGGATCTGTAGTTAGAGTTCTGTCCTCCTCTCTGCTTCTGGGAAGAAGCTGGGGAACGGAGCTGGGACGTAGACAGTGCAGGGTCTGGAGGAGGACCATAGGAGGGCTGGAGTCAGCTGCCAGAGCCTGCTGAATGCTGAGAACAGGGGAGGAGGAGGAGAAGGGATGCTGTGGCTGCACAGAGAGGCATAGAATCTGTAGGTGGAGTTTTGTCCTCCTCTCTGCTATCAACTGCTGAGACAAAGGGGGAGTGAAGACAGAGGGAGGGTGCTACAGCTCCAGGAGAGGTGTGAGGGCCACATGAAATGACCTGAAGCGCTGTATTCATCCCACGGGCCTTATGTTATCTTATGCCTCCCATGGGTTCTGCTGAACTGAGTTTGGACCAAAACCAGCTTGTCCCTTTTCATAATGAGACAACATGGAACAGCCAATTTCGGGAATTCCCTTCATGCTTGATCTTTGGTCTGGCACTCTCACTAAGCTGTGGCGTGTCATTGTGTTGGGGTGGGAAGGACTTCCTCTTTGAGTTTCCTGCCCTCGTCTTGGTGCAGAGGCTGGCGGGAGCCCAGAGTTGTAGGTGGTAATTGTCCGTGGCAGAGAAAAGAGAATTACCTATTAAAAAAGGACTACTTAGGAGGAGGGGAACCCCGTGATCATCAGATGTCACCCATTACAAGAAGAAAATAACTACAAGGGTATTAGTCCATGGCCCCCCAAAAAGAAGAACGTATGTCCAGGCATTGCCCCTTCTAGAGCGTGTCCCAGCATTTTGGTTTTCTCTTACCTTTTTCCTGTAGAGACAATAGCTTTCGTTCCTCCCTGTGACATCATCACCAGCCATGTACATTGCCTGCAGGGGGAGCTGCTGGCCCCTCAGTTCCTATTGATGTAGGCGCACCCCCAGTTCTACATCACCCAAGAGCCCTTTCCATACACACACAATGTAGGCAGGCTCCTGGGAGTCGAGGGTTGAACATTTTTTTTTCTAGTTTGCATGTGGAGAAGGTCTGAGGGGCGGAGACAGGCGGAGTTCTGTAAAAAGCAGTCAGCTGCAAGCAGAAGGGAGCATATTCCCAGTCCCCTGTCCCCCAACGATCAGACCTCAACTTTGTGTCAGACATTTGTGAACACAGAACAGTGCCAAGAACAGCACAGGCTCCAGGATTTACAGGATTGTGTCTTCTCTAAGCCAGCATCTCAGTCCAGGAAGTAGATGGTGGCCTTTGGATGATGCCTGAACAAAGATGGCACCGACTTTCTGGAGAGAAAAGCAGATGAAGGCCTTCTCAGGAGGCACACTGTGATCTCTGTGAGAGGAAATAAATACCTGGAAGTGTTACACTGACATGAACAGATATAAGTGGTTGCTCTGCCCCAACTTTCATGTATTTTTCATGTCTTGTATTGAACTGCATTTAGGTTATCAGTTTTCTGTACTATGCTGATGAATGATGGCGGTTTTGGGCCACTGTAACTGGTTTACTAATGTGACTATGGTATCTTCCTCTGCCCTCCCCTGTTTAGTGCTAGTTGGTTTAGTCGTAGCTAGACCTCCCTCACTTCATCCATGTTCCCTCCGTTAATTATTCAGAGACAAGGCTTAGAAAAGTCATTGTCTTCTTACACTTCAGAAGACTGGGAAAACATCCTCCGTACTGCGATCAGCTGAAGTAAAACTGCATTGGAGTCAATGTCTGTGTCCTATTAAAGGGTTAAGCTGCCTGTGGATGATTCCGAGTCAGCAGGTTACCTGGGTTTAAGGAGCTATGTCAATGCATAATGTGACATTTCAAACAGAAGACTGATGACAGGTCCACTTTTTGGTATAATTTTGAGCAGAATGACCAAATGGTTAACATAAGAGCGATGCGAGTGAGATGTAATAATATTAGACACATGAACTGCGGCGTTCTGCAGCACAATGCGTTCTTGTAGAGGAGCACAAGGGTGCGGCGTGTTTATTACATGCAGACATGAAGATTACACGCCACCAATGTGATTACACGCGGGCTGGTTGGGTCTAGCTGCTGAGACACAGTCAGTGCGGAGAAGAATAGACAGAGAAAACCTTTTCTTCCTGTAATACCGCCAGACTATGTAACAAGATGAGCTTACACGCTTCCAGAGCTCAGCCGCTAATACACTGCGAACCCAGAGAGCCCAGAGATCCCAGAGAGCCCAGAGATCCCAGAGAATCCAGAGATCCCAGAGTGTCCAGAGAACCCAGAGAGTCAAGAGAGTCCAGAGAGTCCAAAGAGCACAGAGAGTCCAGAGAGTCCAAAGAGCACAGAGAGTCCAGAGGGTCCAGAGAGTCCAGAGAGCCCAGAGAGCCCAGAGGGTCCAGAGAGTCCAGAGAGCCCAGAGAGCCCAGAGAGCCCAGAGAGCCCAGAGATCCCAGAGAGCCCAGAGAGTCCAAAGAGCACAGAGAGTCCAGAGAGTCCAGAGAGTCCAGAGATCCCAGAGAGTCCAGATAGTCCAGAGATCCCAGAGAGTCCAGAGAGCCCAGAGATCCCAGAGAGTCCAGAGAGTCCAGAGAGTCCAGAGATCACAGAGAGACCAGAGAGTCCAGAGAACCCAGAAAGCCCAGAGAACCCAGAGTGTCCAGAGAGCCCAGAGAGTCCAGAGAGCTCAGTGAGCCCAGAGAGCCCAGTGAGCCCAGTGAGCCCAGAGAGCCTAGAGAGCCCAGAAAGCCCAGAGAGCCCAGAGAGTCCGGAGAGCACAGAGAGCCCAGAGAACCCAGAGAGTCCAGAGAGCCTAGAGAGCCCAGATAGCCCAGAGAGTCCAGAGAACACAGAGAGCACAGAGAGCCCAGAGAACCCAGAGAGCCCAGAGAGTCCAGAGAACCCAGTGAGCCCAGAGAGCCTAGAGAGTCCGGAGAGCACAGAGAGCCCAGAGAACCCAGAGAGTCCAGAGAGCCTAGAGAGCCCAGAGAGCCCAGAGAACACAGAGAGCCCAGAGAGCCCAGAGAGTCCAGAGAGTCCAGAGAGTCCAGAGAGCCGAGAGAGCCCAGAGAGCCCAGAGAGTGCAGAGAGCCCAGAGAGCGCAGAGAGCCCAGTGAGCCCAGAGAATCCAGAGAGCACAGAGAGCCCAGAGAATCCAGAGAGCACAAAGAGCCCAGAGAGTCCAGAGAACCCAGTGAGCCCAGAGAGCCTAGAGAGTCCGGAGAGCACAGAGAGCCCAGAGAACCCAGAGAGTCCAGAGAGCCTAGAGAGCCCAGAGAGCCCAGAGAACACAGAGAGCCCAGAGAGCCCAGAGAGTCCAGAGAGTCCAGAGAGTGCAGAGAGCCCAGAGAGCCCAGAGGGTCCAGAGAGCCAAGAGAGTCCAGAGAGCCCAGAGAGTCCAGAGAGCCCAGTGAACCCAGAGAGCCCAGTGAGCCCAGAGAATCCAGAGAGCACAGAGAGCCCAGAGAGCACAAAGAGCCCAGAGAGCCCAGAGAGTCCAGAGAGCCCAGAGAGCACAGAGAGCCAAGAGAGCCCAGTGAGTCCAGAGAGCCCAGTGAGCCCAGATAATCCAGAGAGCCCAGTGAGCCCAGAGAGCACAGGGAGCCCAGAGAGCCCAGAGAGACCAGAGAGCCCAGTGAGTCTAGAGAGCCCAGAAAATCCAGAGAGCCCAGAGAGTCCAGAGAGCCCAGTGAGTCTAGAGAGCCCAGAAAATCCAGAGAGCCCAGAGAGCCCAGAGAGTCCAGAGAGTCCTGAGAGGCCAGAGAGTCCAGACAGCCAAGAGAGCCTGGAGATTTCCGAGAGCACAGAGAGCCCTGAGAGCCCAGAGAGCTCAGAGAGTCCAGAGAGTCCAGAGAGCCAAGAGAGCCAAGAGAGTCCAGAGAGTGCAGAGAGCCCAGAGAGCCAAGAGAGTCCAGAGAGTGCAGAGAGCCCAGAGAGCCCAGAGAGCGCAGAGAGCCCAGAGAGCGCAGAGAGTCCAGAGAGCGCAGAGAGTCCTGAGAGCCCAGAGAGCGCAGAGAGCCCAGAGAGCGCAGAGAGTCCAGAGAGCCCAGAGAGCCCAGAGAGCCCAGAGAGTCCAGAGAGCCCAGAGAGTCCAGAGAGCCCAGAGAGTCCAGAGAGCCCAGAGAGCCCAGAGAGCCCAGAGAGTCCTGAGAGCCCAGAGAGCCCAGAGAGCCCAGAGAGCCCAGAGAGTCCAGAGAGCCCAGAGAGCCTGGGCCGCCAGTCATCAGAATACAGGATGAGGGAGAGGAATTGGCGGCTTCCTTGGGGGGTGGTACTATCCTCACCCCGAGACCAGATTGGACATCCAGGAACCCCTCTGTAAAGATCTGCAAAATGATTGGCTGTCTCTGCTCACTTCTACCTGGTTTGCTTTTCCAGCTTTATAAGTTTGATATGTGAGAGTCATGATGTCAGAGGACAGAGGGGTGGGGGAAGAGGAAATATGAGATTTTGGAGAATGTTTTTCTCCCCCCCCCAGATGAAAAGAGTCCCAATAATACCCAGAAAATCGATAGAATACTTCTGTACACTGGTGCTGAATATTTTTTTTCTTTCTTTCTCCTTCCCTTCTATCTCCCTCCCTCTCCCTCCCCCCTCTCTCGCTCTCCCCCCTCCCTCCTGCTCTCTCCCTCCCCCTCTCTCTCCCTCCTGCCTCTCTCTCTCCCCCTCTCTCTCTCTCCCTCCCCCTCTCTCTCCCTCCTGCCTCTCTCTCTCCCCCTCTCGCTTCCTCCCCCTCTCTCTCTCCCCCTCTCACTTCCTCTCTCTCTCCCCCCTCTCCCTTCCTCTCTCTCTCTCTCCCCCTCTCCCTTCCTCTCTCTCTCTCCCCCTCTCTCTCCCTTCTGCCTCTCTCTCTCCCCTCTCCCCCTCCCTCCCTCGCTCCCCCTCTCTCTCTCCCCCCCTCTCTCCCTTCCTCTCTCTCCCCCTCTCTATCTCCCCCCGCTCTCCCTTCCCTCTCCCTCCCCCTTTCTCTCCCTCTCTTCCCCCTCTCCCTCCCCTCCCTCTCTTTCCCCTCTCTCTCCCCCCCTCTCCCCCTCCCCCATCTCTCTCCCCCTTTCTCTCCCTCTCTTCCCCCTCTCTCCCCCTCTCCCCTCCCTCCTACTCCTTCCCTCTCTCTCTCCTCTCTCTCCCTCCCTCTCCCCCCTCTCTCTCCCTCTCTCTCTACCCCCCTCTCCCTTCCCCTTCCCTGTCTCCCTCTCTCTCTCTCTCCCTCTCTCTCCCTCTCTCTACCCCCCCCCCCTCTCTCTCTGTCTCTATTACCTATTCTAGTTTTCTATTCTTATAATTTATGTACGGGCGCATTTCATAAAATTAGAATCTCATCAAGAAGTTAATTTATTTCTGTAATTTAGTTTAAAAAGTGAATCTCATATATTTTATGTAGATGTGTTACACACAGAGTGATATATTTCAAGCATTTCTTTCTTTTAATTTTAATGATTTTGGCTTTACAGCGAGTGACACCCCAAAATTCAGAATCTCAGAAAATTTTAATATTACACGAGACCAATTTAAAAAAAGGATTTTTCATCCAGAAATGTTGTCTTGGTGAGAAGTCTGTCCATGTACAGTATAGTATAGTCTGTCCATGTACAGTATAGTATAGTATGTCCATGTACAGTATAGTATAGTATAGTATAGTATGTCCATGTACAGTATAGTATACACCCAATACTTGGCCGGGGCTCCTTTTCCATGAATTACTGCATCAATGCGGCGTGGCATGGAGGTGATCAGCCTGTGGCACTGCTGAGGGGTTATGGAAGTCCAGGTTGCTTTGATAGTGGCCTTCATCTCATCAGCATTGTTGGGTCTGGTGTCTCTCATCTTCCTCTTGACAATACACCACAGATTCTCTATGGGGTTTAGGTCAGATGAGTTTGCTGACCAATCAAGCACAGGGATCCCATGATCATGTGACCAGTTATTGGCAGTTTTGGCACTGTGGGAGGGGCCAAGTCCTGCTGGAAAATGAAATCAGCATCTCCATAACGCTGGTCAGCAGAGGGAAGCATGAAGAGCTCTGGAATCTCCTGCTAGAGGGCTGCGCTGACTTTGGACTTGATAAAACACAGAGGACCAACACCAGCAGATGACACGGCTCCCCAAATCATTAATGACTGTGAAAACTTCACACTGGACCTCAGGCAACTTGGATTCTGTGCCTCTCCACTCCTCCTCCAGACTCTGGGGTCTTGATTTCCGAATGAAATGCAAAATTTTCCAGTCAGTGATGATTTGAGGAGCCGTGTCATCTGCTGGTGTTGGTTCTCTGTGTTTTATGAAGTCCAAAGTCAGCGCAACCCTCTAGAAGGAAATTCTAGAGCTCTTCATGATTCCCACTGCTGACCAGATTTATGGAGATGATGATTTCATTTTCCAGCAGGACTTGGCACCTCCCACAGTGCCAAATGTTTCCAACATATATCACTCATAACGCATCTATATATAATATATGAGTTTCACTTTTTGAATTGAATTACTGAAATAAATGAACTTTTTGATAATATTCAAATATTTTTAGATGCACCCGTATATCCCTCTATTTATTAATCTATACATCCCCCCATCCATTCTATTCTTGTCATCTTTTTATATCCTTCTATCCATCATCTATCTATCTATCTATCTATCTATCTATCTATCTATCTATCTATCTATCTATCTATCTATCTATCTATCTATCTATCTATCTATCTATCTATCTATCTATCTATCTATCTATCTATCTATCTATCTATCTATCTATCTATCTATCTATCTATCTAATCTATCTACAGTGCCTTGCAAAAGATCATCATCAACATCAACTGCCCCCATTAGAGTACCCCCTTACATCAATTGCCCCCATCAGAGTGCCCCCTTACATCAACTGCCCCCATCAGAATGCCCCCTTACATCAACTGCCCCCTTCAGAGTGCCCCCTTACATCAACTGCCCCCTTCAGAGTGCCCCCTTACATCAAACGCCCCCATCAGAGTGCCCCCTTACATCAATTGCCCCCATCAGAGTGCTCCCTTACATCAACTTCCCCCTTCAGAGTGCCCCCTTACATCAACTGCCCCCTTCAGAGTGCCCCCTTACATCAACTGCCCCCTTCAGAGTGCCCCCTTACATCAACTGCCCCCTTCAGAGTGCCCCCTTACATCACCTGCCCCCATCAAGTCTCATGAATTAGTGAATGCGCTCTCAGAGATGGGGGGGTAGGGGGGCTTAGCCCCCCAACACCCCCTAGATCCAGGCCTGGTTCCTGGTCTGCTCTTTGCTGGCTGGGGTTGGATGGGATTGGCCGGGGTTGTCAGTGATGAACAAGTTGTCAGATGATTGTTCTGGTAATGATTGCGATCCCGGAACCACGCATGGCGCAGTACTAATCAGACGCTTCACAGCCAGCAATACAGATAGGGAATCTCCCCTTACAGGCCATTGTCGCCTCGCACTGATACCGCGTGATAATAAAGCGCACAATATCCGCCCCTCGGCTTCCCGCTATCCCTTCCATTATTGATATCTCACCTTCCACCAAAAGTAATAAAGTCAGTTCCAAGGCCTGTCCGCTGGAGCGTAGCTAAGGGCCGCCGTATGACCGCGCATGACAAAGTGCACAGAATAAAAGTCGCCGCTCGGCGCGCTCCATTTTATTTTACTGGCCGCTCTAATGTCAAAGAGCAACTCCAATAAATCAGAGCGCTGCTAATAACACCCCGGAGACATCTGAAGGGGACATAAAACAAAACACCTGTGTGATTAGGCACCGCTCAAAGCTCAACCTCCCTGACCTTGCTGCATAGACCAGTGTCTGGGCGGGGCTCATTCACAACACACGGAAATGCCCCACACACATCAGCGCGATGGTACGCCATTCATTATTAATGGCACCGGGACATGCAAAGGGAACGCACAGAAACGCATTGCGGAATAAAACACTCCGATAATCCAAACATCTGAATCATCCGAGAATTCATTGTGTGTGACAGACGGCGAGGAGGGGTGACATCACAGCAACGCACAACGCACAACGACCTGCCCAGCGTGTGGGGGGCAAATCACATATAAATAGTGAAGATGAATTAATATGTGATTAGAGCGCTGTGATTGGCCAATACGTCAAAGGAACACCACTGAGAAAATCTTGTGATGGGATTCATACCGGTAATGAGAATAATCAATAAATTGCTATTTATATTTGTCTCCACATTTCCATGCGGGCCAAGCTGACCAGCAAAAATAACTGATAATTAAAGCTGATGGAGGGTTGATATACAGTGCCTGGAAAAAGTATTTACACCCCTTGAAATTTCCCACATTTTGTTACAACCAAAACCATAAATGTAGTTTATTAGGATTTTATGTGATAAACCAACACAAAGTGTCACATAATTGTGAAGTGGAAGGAAAATGATAAATGATACAAATAAATATGTGAAAAGTGTGGGGGGGGGAGGGGCATTTGTATGGCGCCCCCCGGAGTCAATACTTTGTAGAACCCCCTTTCTCTACAAGTCTTTTTGGGGATGTCTCTACCAGCTTTGCACATCTAGAGAGGACATTTCTGCCCATTCTTCTTTGTAAAATATCTCAAGCTCTGTCAGATAGACAAGTGCAATTCGTCTCGTTCCGAATTCATTTTATAACAGATATCCGAATTAATATTTTTCCGAATATTCGTAATTTCATAAATTCGTAATTCGTAAATTCGAAAATTCGTAAATTTGTAAAAATTCTAAATTTCGAAAATTTGAAAATTCGTAAATTTGAAAATTTGGACATTCAGAAATCTGAGAATCCAAAAATTCAAAAATCTGAAATAATAACTTAACTATTACTAACTAATAAATTATAGGTATTGGAATTTCCCATAAAATTTGGCTGTTAGTGAACGTAACGAAAACAAATTTATCCAAAATAACAATTGCCGTATCTAAACAAATGGAATGTAATGAATTAATAATAATAAATAATAATAATAATAAAAACTTTATTATTAATATAATTATTTATTATTAATTCATTCTGTTTCATTTGTTTAGATGCGGCATTCGTTATTTTGGATAAATTCGTATTCGTTACGTTCACTAACAGCCAAATTTTATGGGAAATTCCAATACCTATAATTTATTAGTTAGCTGGTTATTCTTTCAGGTTATCAAATTTTCTTTCTTATTTTCAAATCTACGAATTTTCAAATTTACCAATTGCGATCATATCGAATGACCTGAAAAACAAAAAAAACAAATGAAACGAAAACAAACACATTTTTCGGCAGTGCACATGTCTACTGTCAGATTGGATGGAGAGCGTCTGTGAACAGCAATTTTCAAGTCTTGCCACAGATTCTCAATGTGATTTAGGTCTGGACTGTGACTGGGCCATTCTAACACATGAATATGCTTTGATGTAAACCATTCCATTGTAGCTCTGGCTGGATGTTTCGGGTCATTGTCCTGCTGGAAGGTGAACCTCCGCCCCAGTCTCAAGTCTTTTGTAGACCGGCAGTGGAGCCTTTAGGCTTCACAACCAGTTTCCTACTGCGCATGCCCGAGTCATGCGGCGCTTTCTGATTGGCCCCGTCATCTTCTGGGACACACACAGGTTCCAGAAGGCAGCGGGGGGAATGAGGAGGGGCCGAGGCAGAAGAGGAAACGGTGAGGCTGGGACAGAAGTACACCTTTGTACTTCATAAAAGGTAAGAAAAAAAAATGTATATCCAAAAACGAGGGGTGGAAGGGTGGTCTTTAGTTTAAGACCAAGTAGTAAAGTTGGGTGGAACTCGGTTTTAATACGGGCACTGAGGTCTTGCCCTGGATCTTCTTTATTGTAGGCATCAGTGGCAGAACTACCAGGGTTTCAAAGGTCTTGACGTTCCGCCACTTTGGGGGGGTCCCAAGATGACAGGAAGGGGGCCCACTGCAGAACATGTGCTCTCAAAACACATGCGGCACACTAGGGACACTGAGGACCTCAACCTCCTCCCCCAGCAGCTGAGCTGATCAAGAGGCTCTATTCATTACTGGGGAATCCTACTAATGTAAGGTTCCCCCCCGAGCCCCGGCCAATCACTTTGAGCTGCTCACAATGATTGGACGGGACACAGGGAGGGGGTGTGGTTTGCCTCTGAGAAGATTGCGCCAGCCCGCTTTCTGGGGCAGCACATGCTGGGGTGAGCATGGCTGTAATAGGGTCTGTATATCATGGGCATGGTTGTGATTGGGACATTTTGTCCAAGGCTGTGATGAGGGTCTCCCTAGGGAGATGATGACTGCGATGAAGTGATTAAACTGTAATAAAGGGAGTAAAGGGAGTAAAGGGCCCCAGTGGGAAGTGGGAAGAGCCGTGGATTTGGAGAGAAGAGCCCCAGTGGGAAGAGCCCTTGGACTTGAAGAGAAGGGCCCCAGTAGGAAGAGCCCTTGGACTCGGAGAGAAGGGCCCCAATGGGAAAAGCCCTTGGACTCGGATAGAAGGGCCCCAATGGGAAGAGCCGTGTGCCCAGAGAGAAGGGCTCCAGTGGGAAAAGCCCTTGGACTCGGAGAGGAGGGCCCCAGTGGGAAGAGCCCTTGGACTGGGAGAGAAGGGCCCCAGTGGGAAGAGCCCTTGGACTCAGAGAGTAGGGCCCCAGTGGGAAGAGCCCTTGGACTTGGAGAGAAGGGCCCCAGTGGGAAGAGCCGTGGGCCCGAAGAGAAGGGCCCCAGTGGGAAGAGCCCTTGGACTTGGAGAGAAGGGCCCCAGTGAGAAGAGCCGTGGGCCTGGAGAGAAGGACCCCAGTGGGAAGAGCCGTGGGCCCAGAGAGAAGGGCCACGGGCTCAAAGGGAATTACTCCAGGACTGATGGAAAGGGCCCTGGGACCAATGGAAAGGGCCCTGGGACCAGTGCCAGGATAAGGTCATCTAAAGCCCAAAGGGAAATTTCAAACTGCGACCCCTTCTCCAGATGTTATGTGTCAGTAAAAATCCCCCCACAAAAAAACAAAAGCACTAATCTGCATGCTTACCCCCTAAATCCCCCCTCCCAGCACAAATCTTTGCACCCCCACCCCCCAAATCCCCCAGCTCAAATTCCCTCCACCCTGAAAAAAATCACCCCTAGCACAAATCCTCTACCCTAAAAATTCCCCTCCTTGTACACATCCCCCCCACCTTAAGTACCCCTTCCCAGCGCAAATACTCCTTCAATCCCCACCTAATAGCACTAATCTTCTACCCCCCCCATCCCCCCACCCAACACAATCCCCCCCAAATCACCACTCTTAGCACAAATTTTCCCTCTTAGAACAATCCCCCAAATTTCCCCTTCCAATACAAATTCCCTCTCCCCTCTAGGGTTAGGGTGTCGTTTATTATTTCTTGCACCGGGGTCCTGAAGTTTCTAGTTATGCCTCTGGTGGACATGTAATGTTCAGCACAACCTGTAGAGTTCTGCCATGAAGGTTGAGGAGCTCAGAGGCACTACAATGACTTCCCTGGGGGGGGGGGCACCCCTGTAAAAGAGTCACCCCTGGGTGTTAGGACAGAAAAGTCGTCTGATTCGTACACACGCGTGACCTTGCTTTGTCATGGATGTAATCTGATCGCCGGTCAATCGTCTGATCCGTTCCCTCGAATACATGTCTGATCTTCCATCTCTGATCTCTTCTCTCTCCTCTTCTCTCTCTATCTTCGGAAATGATTGTGCCGAGTCGGTTTCATTATCTGCAGTCACACTTCTTATTCATAGGTTGAATTAATAGTCCTGTCATATTTTAATAACATTAGTTCCAAAATAATTAGATAATTACATTTGCGGTTATTCGTAACATGGAGGTAATCTGCCAGAGCTAATTACATCTTCACCTCGTCGGCGTGTTTGCCAACTTCGTTCATCAGCGACGAGAAACAAAAAAAAGTAACTGGTGGAGAAGAAGAGAACGAGGAGAGGAGAGAAGGACGGACAATCCGTCTACCGCAGGCACAGCGGGAGGCCGCAGGCTGCGCGCTCCTCGCCGAAACTCAAGGTCAGCATGGACGCACGTCACCGAAAAATGGGGACGGCGAGTCTGAAGAACTGAGACCAGAATGACCGATACTTCTGTATGACTTTATTGTTACTTCTTCCTCCAACGAGGAGGACTCTGCTCCTTCCTCTATGACTCTCCTCTCCTGAAATACTCTGCACTGCTGGAGGACTCTGCTCCTTCCTCTATAACTCTCCTCTCCTGAAATACTCTGCACTGCTGGAGGACTCTGCTCCTTCCTCTATAACTCTCCTCTCCTGAAATACTCTGCACTGCTGGAGGACTCTTCTCCTTCCTCTATAACTCTCCTCTCCTGAAATACTCTGCTCTGCTGGAGGACTCTGCTTCTTCCTCTATAACTCTCCTCTCCTGAAATACTCTGCACTGCTGGAGGACTCTGCTCCTTCCTCTATAACTCTCCTCTCCTGAAATACTCTGCACTGCTGGAGGACTCTGCTCCTCCCTCTATAACTCTCCTCTCCTGAAATACTCTGCACTGCTGGAGGACTCTGCTTCTTCCTCTATAACTCTCCTCTCCTGAAATAATCTGCTGGAGGACTCTGCTTCATCCTCTATGACTCTCCTCTCCTGAAATACTCTGCTGGAGGACTCTGCTTCATCCTCTATGACTCTCCTCTCCTGAAATACTCTGCACTGCTGGAGGACTCTGCTCCTTCCTCTATAACTCTCCTCTCCTGAAATACTCTGCTCTGCTGGAGGACTCTGCTCCTTCCTCTATAACTCTCCTCTCCTGAAATACTCTGCTCTGCTGGAGGACTCTGCTCCTTCCTCTATAACTCTCCTCTCCTGAAATACTCTGCACTGCTGGAGGACTCTGCTCCTTCCTCTATAACTCTCCTCTCCTGAAATACTCTGCACTGCTGGAGGACTCTGCTCCTTCCTCTATAACTCTCCTCTCCTGAAATACTCTGCACTGCTGGAGGACTCTACTCCTTCCTCTATAACTCTCCTCTCCTGAAATACTCTGCTCTGCTGGAGGACTCTGCTCCTTCCTCTATAACTCTCCTCTCCTGAAATACTCTGCACTGCTGGAGGACTCTACTCCTTCCTCTATAACTCTCCTCTCCTGAAATACTCTGCACTGCTGGCAGACTCTGCTCCTTCCTCTATAACTCTCCTCTCCTGAAATACTCTGCTGGCGGACTCTGCTCCTTCCTCTATAACTCTCCTCTCCTGAAATACTCTGCACTGCTGGAGGACTCTGCTCCTTCTGAGGTCTATGTGTTCTGACTTGTGTTCTTTCTCAGGCTGTCATGTCTTCTCCGTCCTTCCAACCTTCTCCTCACTCCATCATCAGGTGATAACATGAATCTCTTGTGCTGGATAAGCTGTTTAGAAGTTTGTATCATTTTTACTCCCAATGTGTTTATTCTGTCATTATTGTGCACCAAGAATACAGGAGATTCAAATCAAGTGCTGAACATTTCCTCTGATGTCCCAACAATAAGCCTGACCTTGTATGGAAGTCAACCATTGGACCATCAAGTCAATCAGGAGCAGAACTTATGGAGAGATACAAAGTCACAAGTGTAAATAATCTGAAGGATACAAATAGATCAATCATTCTCAGCCAGGGTTCCTCCATTCTCAGCCAGGGTTCCTCAAATCTCAGCCAGGGTTCCTCCATTCTCAGCCAGGGTTCCTCTATTCTCAGCCGGGGGTTCCTCCATTCTTAGCCAGGGTTCCTCTATTCTCAGCCGGGGGTTCCTCCATTCTTAGCCAGGGTTCCTCAATTCTCAGCCAAGGTTCCTCCATTCTCAGCCGGAGTTCCTCCATTCTCAGCCAGGGTTCCTCCAATCTCAGACGGGGTTCCTCCATTCTTAGCCAGGGTTCCTCAATTCTCAGCCGGGGTTCCTCCATTCTCAGCCAGGGTTCCTCCAATCTCAGACGGGGTTCCTCCATTCTCAGCCAGGGTTCCTCTATTCTCAGCTGGGGTTCCTCCAATCTCAGACGGGGTTCCTCCATTCTCAGCCAGGGTTCCTCTATTCTCAGTCGGGGTTCCTCCATTCTCAGCCGGGGTTCCTCCATTCTCAGCCAGGGTTCCTCCATTCTTAGCCGGGGTTCCTCAATTCTCAGCTGAGGTTCCTCCATTCTCAGGCAGGGTTCCTCCATTCTCAGCCAGGGTTCCTCCATTCTCAGCCGGGGTTCCTCCATTCTCAGCCGGGGTTCCTCCATTCTCAGCCAGGGTTCCTCCATTCTCAGCCACGGTTCCTCCATTCTCAGCCAGGGTTCCTCAATTCTCAGCCAGGGTTCCTCCATTCTCAGCCGGGTTCCTCTATTCTCAGCCGAGGTTCCTCTATTCTCAGCCAGGGTTCCTCTATTCTCAGCCAGGGTTCCTCTATTCTCAGCCGAGGTTCCTCTATTCTCAGCCGGGGTTCCTCTATTCTCAGCCAGGGTTCCTCTATTCTCAGCCGAGGTTCCTCCATTCTCAGCCGGGGTTCCTCTATTCTCCGTCGGGGTTCCTCCATTCTCAGCCGGGGTTCCTCTATTCTCAGCCAGGGTTCCTCTATTCTCAGCCAGGGTTCCTCTATTCTCAGCCAGGGTTCCTCTATTCTCAGCCGAGGTTCCTCTATTCTCAGCCAGGGTTCCTCTATTCTCAGCCGAGGTTTCTCCATTCTCAGCCGGGGTTCCTCTATTCTCCGTCGGGGTTCCTCCATTCTCAGCCGGGGTTCCTCTATTCTCAGCCGGGGTTCCTCCATTCTCAGCCGGGGTTCCTCTATTCTCAGCCAGGGTTCCTCTATTCTCAGCCAGGGTTCCTCTATTCTCAGCCAGGGTTCCTCTATTCTCAGCCAGGGTTCCTCTATTCTCAGCCGAGGTTCCTCTATTCTCAGCCGGGGTTCCTCTATTCTCAGCCAGGGTTCCTCTATTCTCAGCCGAGGTTCCTCCATTCTCAGCCGGGGTTCCTCTATTCTCCGTCGGGGTTCCTCCATTCTCAGCCGGGGTTCCTCCATTCTCAGCCGGGGTTCCTCTATTCTCCGTCGGGGTTCCTCCATTCTCAGCCGGGGTTCCTCTATTCTCAGCCGGGGTTCCTCCAGATGTTCTTGGGGGTTCCTTGAGCTGTGTCTGGTCATCTTCCATGTGATGGTTCTCGCTGGACACGTGCCAATCGCTTTGTTACGATTCAAAATTCAGATGAAATTTTTGTTATTCGGAGATTTGAATGTATCTGAATTTCCGAATCACAATAGTTGATGAATTTAAGCAAATCCAAAATAAATTACAATGAAACAAATTATCCAAAATGGAATTAAAGAAATGAGTTTGAATTTGAAATGGAAACATATTACAATAATTACGGTAAGGTCAAAAGTGAAATAAAATGATGATCCCATCTCTGGCTGATTTATAGAACGGAATAGAATAGATTAAAAAAGAATAGAAAAGAATAGATGAACTATTTACGCACCGCCTGCCGCAGTTGTACGTCGGATGTTTGAAGTGCTGTTTGAAGCTAGCTGCCATAACACCGGTATGCTCTTTAACAGCAGGCGGTCCACTTTCAGGTTAAAAGTGGCCTCTGCGGCGGATTCGCCTCAAAATCACTTTTATCCCCGCTGCGCTCCGGTCGTCTCCGCCACTTGCCGGAGCCATCGGTATCAGCGGAGATGATCGGGTCCTCATATCTCACAGGCTGGTCGCTGAGTGAGGGAAAGATGACCCCCCACACCATTAGATGGCGGAAGTGACGTCAAACGTCAACTCCACCCAATCGTCTTAAAGGGGAATTCTCTTTATTGCATTTTAGTGTAAATATGAGATTTGAGGTCTTTTTGACCCCCAGATCTCATATTTAAGAGGTCCTGTCGTGATTTTTTCTATTACAAGGGATGTTTACATCCCTTGTAATATAAATAAAAAGTGACCCCCCTTTTTTTAAAAAAAAAGGATAGTGTCAAAATAAAAAATAAAAAGTAAAATAAATGAGAAAAAAAAAAGTAAAGCGCCCTGTCCCGACGAGCTCGCGCGCAGAAGCGATCGCATACGTAAGTCACGCCCGCATATGAAAACGATGTTCAAACCGCACATGTGAGGTATCGCCGCGATCGTTGGAGCGAGAGCAATAATTCTAGCACTAGACCTCCTCTGTATCTCAAAACTTGTAACCTGTAGAAAATTTTTAAAGGCTGCCTATGGAGAGATTTAAGGGTAAAAGTTTGTCGCCATACCACGAGTGGGCGCAATTTTGAGGCGTGACATGTTGGGTATCAATTTACTTGGCGTAACATTATCTTTCACAGTATAAAAACAAAATTGGGTTAACTTTACTGTTGTCTTATTTTTTAATTCAAAAAAGTGTATTTTTAAAAAAAAAAATGCGCCTGTAAGCCCGCGGCGCAAATACGGTGTGACATTAAGCATTGCAACAATCGCCATTTTATTCTCTAGGGTGTCTGAAAAAAAAATATATATAATGTTTGGGGGTTCTAAGTAATTTTGTAACAAAAAAAACAAAAAACTGATTTTAATTTGTAAACACCAAGTCCTTAAGTAGTTAAAAAAAGAATAGAATAGACGGGAAAAGAAAAAAATAGAACAGAAAATATAGAGATAAAATAGCATAGAAAATATTATAACAGGCTAGAATAGAATAAATAAAGCCATTTTCTGAATTTCAAATTTAAATTTTGAATATTGAATTTCAAATCAATTAGAAAATAATTAAATATATACAAAATGAATCCAAATCTATGAAATTAATTTTGAAAACGAATCATTCTAACATAATGAATACGACCAAATGAAATGATTAAATTGATAATAAAATAATCATCATCCTTATTCACTTTTCTGCCTTATTGTAATTCATATCATATGTTTCCATTTCAAATTCATTTTCAAATTCAAATTCGGAAATTCATTTGAATTTGAAATGGAAACATATTAAATACAGGAAGGTAGAAAGTGAGCCAAGTTGAGGATTCCACTTCGGGAGAAGAGAAGTCTTCCAAATTTTGAATTTTTAGACCAAGTTATTGGCTCCCGGTGAATCGGAGATCTCGAGTCGAGACCTGGAAATCGTTTTGGGGTTTCCTTTAGGCTTAAAAAGTGAAGAAAGACCTATTATTGATCCGTCACCTTCCCCAAACCGGAATGAATGGGGCAAACGATCCGCCGACAGCTCATATCTTCTAATGTGTCCCTAGTCATAAAATTCATCTATTATCTGGAATAAGAGTTCACAGAACTACAATACCCCTCCCCCCACCACCCCCGCTCAGCCAATCTCCTTTTTAATCATGTTTATGAAAGGCCATGTGGAGAATCCTGAGAGATGATAATATGACACTGATTACCCGATAGGAACAATTCCTAAAGGCTAATTGATGAAGCTGGAAGATCAATAAAAAAATCTCAGCCTGGAGGATCCAAGAGAGAAAGCTAATTGGTGGATTGCTGTTGGAAGGAATCGCTAATAATTCACTCCTCTTTGATGGTCAGGATCAGAAGTTGTTTTAAAATGGTGGTGGTGGGGGGTGGGGGGGGGGCAGCAGAGTGACCTTTGCCCCTTGGACCACTAATGTCTTAAAATAAACACCACGTATGTTACATGCAGCAAGTTCAGTAATGTGTCGGCATTAGGGATAGGCCACCCCCCCCCCCCCCCCAGTTCGGATCGCACCAGAACATGTGAACAGGCAAAAAATTCTAGCGAACCCCCTTAAAGTCTATGGGACACACAAGTGAAAAATCAAAAGTGCTCATTTTAAAGGCTTATATGCAAGTACCGTATTTATCGGTGTATAACACGCACCTTCATTTTAAGAGGGAAGTTGCAGGAAAATAAATATTTTTTGAATAAACCACTTTGAAACAAAATAATAGTCAGTGCCCATCTGCAGCCTGATCTGTGCCCATCTGCAGCCCATCTCCCATCATTGCAGCCTGATCTGTGCCCTTCATCTGCAGCCTGATTAGTGCTCATTATCTGCAGCCTCAATGCAGCCTGATTAGTGCCCATCTACATCCCATCTCCCATCAATGCAGCCTGATCTGTGCCCATCTGCAGCCCATCTCCCATCATTGTAACCTGATTAGTTCCCATCTGCAGTCTCAATGCAGCCTGATCTGCGCCCATCTGCAGCCTGATCTGCGCCCATCTGCAGCCTGATCTGCGCCCATCTGCAGCCTGATCTGTGCCCATCTGCAGCCTCAATGCAGCCTGATCTGTGCCCATCTGCAGCCCATCTCCCATCAATGCAGCCTGATCTGTGCCCATCTGCAGACTGATCTGTGCCCATCTGCAGCCCATCTCCCATCGATGCAACCCAATTAGTGCCCATCTGCAGCCTCAATGCAGCCTGATCTGCGCCCATCTGCATCCCATCTCCCATCAATGCAGCCTAATTAATGTCCAACTGCAGCCTCACTATCTCTCATCAATACCGAGCCGTCATCTCCTGTTTACTCGGCTCTCAGTCGGCAGTCACACACACAGTCCCGCCTCCACCATCGGCATTGGAGCAGCTCCTGTGATAGACAGAACACTGGTCCAATGCCGGTGGCGGAGGCAGGACTGTTTGTGTGACGTGAGAGCCGAGTAAACAGGAGATGACGGCTCTGTGAATTCCGGTGGCGGTCGTCCCCCTCCTTCTCCTCCGAGGTACACTATCGGCGTATAACACGCCCCTGTGATTTGCCCCCTATTTTCAGGAGGAAAAAGTGAGTGTTATACACCCATAAATACGGTAATTGCCATAAAAAGTGTTTGGGGACTCGGGTCCTGCCCCAGGGGACATGGATCAATGCAAAAAAAGCTTTTAAAACTACCGTTTTTTTGGAAGCAGTGATTTTAATAATACTTAAAGTGAAATAATAAAAATGAAATATTCCATAAAATATTGTGCCTGGGGGGTCCCCTTGGTCTGCTTGTAAAGTGGCGCATCTGTGCGATGTGTAGAACAGTGCCGCAGCAATAATGACATTTCTAAAGGAAAAAAATGTTATTTAAAATTGCTCGTGGCTGTAATGTATTACCGGCTCCTGGCAATATAGATAAAAATCAAGGGAAAAAAATCCGCATGGGCCCCCCCCCCAGTCCATTACAGGCCCTTCAGGTCTGGTATGGATTTTAAGGGGAATTCCACACCAAAATCCATACCAGGCCCTTATCCAAGCATGCACCCTGGAGGACAGGATAGGGGGGCGAGCGAAAGCGCCCCTCCCCCCCTTCTAAACCATAGCAGGCCACATGCCCTCAACAGGGGGAGGGTGCTTTGGGGTCCATGTTGTTAGGGACAAAGACCTCTTCCCGACAACCCTGGCCATCGATTGTGGGGGTTTGCGGGTGGAGGCTTATCTGAATCTGGAGCCCCCTTTAACCAGGGGGCCCCCAGATCCTGACCCCCCCCCCATGTAAATGGGTATCGGGTACATTGTACCCCTACCCATTCACTAAAAAAAGTGTCAAAAAGTGAAAAACCACAATAGACAGTTTTTGACAATTCCGTTATTAAAATAATAAATAAAAAGTCCGCGATGTCCATCCATCTTTAATCACGCCGCCCAATGGACCCGAAAAATAGAAAAAAAAAACTCCGCCTCCATGGGAGGCTTTCCAGGGACTGTTGTCTTTTCCTTTTGGCAGCTCTTATACAGGCAAGGACGGGGTCTCCTTGTGACATAACTGAGTGACCCCGCCCCCCTCTGACGTCACATGGTGACCCCGCCCTTGCCTTTATAACAGCTGTCACAGCCAAGAGACAGCAGTCGCCGGGAGACCTCCCATTGAGGCGGAGCTTTTTTATTCCTTTCTATTTTTCGGGGTCCGTCGGGCGGCGTGATTGAAGATGGACGGACATCGTGAGACACTTTTATTTTCTTCTTTAATAAAGGAATTGTCGAATCTGTCTATTGTGGTTTTTACTTTTTGACACTTTTGGGTGAATGGGTAGGGGTACAATGTACCTGATACCCATTCACATGAGGGGGGGTTGGGATCTGGAGGCCTCCTGGTTAAAGGGGGCTTCCAGATTCCGATAAGCCCCCCTGCCTGCAGACCTCCACAACCAATGGCCGGGAAGAGGTCCTTGTCCCCGTCAACAATGGTTGTTGGATAGATTTGGTTTCATCACATTCTTTTATATATTATTCTATCTTACCTTCCTGCTCACACCGGTGTACCCCGAGCTGTAGATGATTATTAAAATGAAGAAATGATCCCCATATTGATGTCCCTTTATTGTCACCACAAGTGTATCAGACAAACACGGGACAAGCAGTTGACGCGTTTCACAAGCGATAGCTGATAAAAGGTTTTGTTGTGAACAAGCAATCTATCCCTTGTGAAACGCGTCAACTGCTTGTCCCGTGTTTGTCTGATACACTTGTGGTGACAATAAAGGGACATCAAGCAAGTTTTTTGGAAATCTGCGACCATTTCTTCATTTTATTTGCATTGGACGGTGGTGATCCGGGGTCCGCACCTCTCATCCATTCACACCTGAAGATTTGCCTGTGTGCTCTTCTTTGGTTCCTGCTGTAGATGATTATTAGTTGGGACCCGAAAGTTATTTGAAGGGTTCCTCCATGTTATAAAAGGATGGGAGACCTGATATCCTGATTTTAGGCATAGAGAGAGTTCGGAATCTGGGAGAGAGTTTCGAAACTACACAAAAAACAAATCCATTTTATTCTCCCAGGAGCCAAGCTTACAATTGCCGAAGCGTGGAAGAAACCTAAACCCTCTTTCTTGGAAGCCAAAAAATATATATCTTGGGCAATGACTCAAGAAAAGTTAGCTAGCATTCTGACTGATGCTGTTATGAAATTAGAAAACCTTTGGAAACCTTGGGCTAGATATGTCGGAATCTCACTTACCCAGAGTGTGCCTCCGATTCCTCCCCAACTCTAAGTTAGGCACGTACTCTACCTTTTCCACTCCCCCCCTTCTTTCCTTCTTCTCTCATACTTTTCCCCTCCTCTTTTTATTTTTCCCTGGTGATGTTCTGAGGGAGACCCCTTCTCCCTTCTACTTTTTTTTAATATAAATAAAAATGAAAGACACAATAACCTCTTTTTCAGATAATAAGGCCGGTCCCTCTTGGCCTGGCAACTTTGGGAATCTTAAAATGTAACCGTGAGCATGGTGAGAGGTTTCCTCCCCTGGTGCACTTGGTATCTGATAGGGGCACCAGGAAGACAAAAGTGTCTTCATTTTTTTCAGTTAGCCTGTATAAGGGAACTTCTCTTATTTTAATTTGTTATATTAAAGTGATGTTCCGGCCGAAATGATACTTTTTAAATAAAATACCCCTATAACACACAAGCTTAATGTATTCTTGTAAAGTTAGTCTGTAAACTAAGGTCTGTTTTGTTGGTTTATAGCAGTAGTTTGTTATTTTATAAACTTACAGCAGGCCGCGGCCATCTTAAGTGTGGGCGTCTGAAGCCAGACTGTATTTCTTCCTGGATCTCATCCTTGCAGATCTCGCACATGCTCAGTGCAGCGCAAGCCGTGTAATAGGTTTCAGGTCAGGTTTCCGCAGCAACGGCAGTGCCAGAGGAAGTTGCCGCCCCTTCCCAGAAGGCATTGCAAACAGGAAATGATGCGATGGGCCGCGGCCAGGGAGGAGGAAGTGAAAAATGAATACAGCAGATATACAGGAGGTGCTGAGAAAAAAAAAAAAGTAAAAATATCCAATTTGTTTACAGTGCGCAGTTTAGTGAGGGATGCTGAAGAGTTGTAAATGTGGGTGGAACTTCACTTTAAATTTTTATTTAGATAATAATAATATTTAATATTTAATAATATTTATTTAAATTTTTATTTAAATTTTTATGAGGACTTATTATTCAACACTCTCAGACCACTTATATCGTTATATTGCTTTGTCTTTATTTCTTTTTCAAATGGAAGTGATTATTTTCAGTTGGCGTTTTGTTAATACCAATATGTATCGTAATGTACTAAATTGTATTAATATATTTCTGAAAATAAATAATTTTGAAAGAAAAAGGATGAGAGATATGAATGTGGAAGGTCAGAGGTGGCGGACATTGCGGATGTGCTGAGGAAATGACGCAGCAGGAAAGAGCGCCACCATATACCATCATGCTGTCTATGGAAGGATGGTTCTGGAGGTGTACAGATGAAGGTGTGGGCAATGTGCGGGAAAAGGTTTATGGGTGATTGAAGGGGAATGTGTCAGATATCTGTAATCAGTATAATAATCATCTAATATAGAGGAGAGGAGCCGAGGCTGAGCGCCCGCCGCCTGTCACCCGCTCCTCCCGCAGACCGCGCTGTCAGTGAGATGTCAGACAGAGCGCTGTGTGTGCAGAACATTCCGCGTATTTATAGCCCATTATAAACACTGCACTATATGCGGATCTATCATCAGCCCCGTCCTTCTCCCCCACTTCCAATCTCCTTCTTTTTTTTCTTTTTTTTTTTTTACTTTTTTCTCTCAAATTGCTTAAGAAATAATAATTTATTCGGACACCTGGTGGAGAAATAGGTGGCGATCCGCGTACGTAGGATGTTTTTTTCCCCCCGCCGCCCTTCTAAAATATCCCCCCCCACCCCCCGACTGGAGGGAAAAAAGACAAATAAAAAACAAATAAGGAGCGGCGAGCCCAAGGTTTAGACAGCGTGCCTTAAATTTTAATTTCCCTTCCCACGCCCGCCGTCCCTGATTACTTCCTTTATCTCCACAATGAGGAGATCGCCAAATATTTGAGATGTTTAATTACTTTGGAGCTTCTAAATAAATGTTGTTATTATTATTATGGGCTGTAGTAAAATGCCACATTATGGCCAATAGGTGGAGCTAAGGAGTGTAGGAAATACATACAGCTTTGTAACAAAAGATACAGTGTAACAAATCTAGAGAATGCTAGAGGGAATTGTTACATTTATTTGCTAACTAAATTTATTGTACAACACAATGTAACAAATCTAGAGAACGCTAGAGGGAAATTGCAATGATATGTATTAATAGGTTTGTTACATTGTTAAACCTGTGTTATAAAGTGATCCTATTAGGACTAAATTATCACACTAGACAGCGCTAAGGTTGAGCAATTGAAACATGTGGCCAACAACACATAGAAAAGAAACTCATATAACACAAAAGTTCCTTAAAAGAGAGGGTAGTGATGTAACATCACTGCCCTTTATAAGGGACTCTCTTTTAAGGAACTTTTGTGTTATATGAGTTTCTTTTCTATGTGTTGTTGGCCACATGTTTCAATTGCTCAACCTTAGCGCTGTCTAGTTTGATAATTTAGTCCCAATAGGATCACTTTATAACACAGGTTTAACATTGGTATAGTTGGTTTGAGACAGCTGCTTTCACTAGATTTTCTCTCTGCTTAAACAGACAAAGTGGAGTGGAATCTCATTTTATTCATGAATAATTTTTTAGTAGCATATTAATGTTTATTTACGTTTAAGCATTTTTGAATGTTTATTAGTATTTTAAATATTCCAATGCTTTATGTGTCTTTACTTTGGGTCTGTTTGGTTGCCTGGCGCTGAGCGGTGTTTCTGCAGGTCTGGTGAAACACTTATTTATTTAAAGGTTTGTTACATTGTATCTCTTGTTACAAAGATGTATGTATTTCTTGTGCTCCCCAGCTCTATTTAGTGGTCTTAATGTGGTACTTTACTTATAAATAGGGATCTATTGCTGCCAGGAGAGGAAGGACAGAGCTCTTCTTGCACCTCTGTTTTAGGCAGAAATGCAGCAATGTCACTCACTTTTAAAATGGAACATGGAACTCAGGTGGTTAACGATGAATTCAGAGGCGGGATTAGACACTTTCCTAAGAGATGGGCGGAGCTGGGAACTCAAGCGCAGATATCCCACCAATCAATTCACTGACATCCACCCCAAAATGGAGGAATCAGTTTTATGTAATTTATCGCAACTATCCCTGGTGGATCATATCTGCCCAAGTAATTCCACAACCTCCATCGCACACCCCGCACCGCCATCACACACCCCACGCCGCCATCACACACCCTACGCCGCTGTCGCACACCCCGCATAATCCATCGCACACCCCGCGCCGCCATTGCACACCCTGCACTGTCCATCGCACACCCCGCGCCGCCATTGCACACCCTGCACTGTCCATCGCACACCTCGCGCTGCCATCGCACACCCCGCACCGCCATCACACACCCCACGCCGCCATCACACACCCCACGCCGCTGTCGCACACCCCGCATAATCCATCGCACACCCCACACCGCCATTGCACACCCTGCACTGTCCATCGCACACCCCGCGCCGCCATTGCACACCCTGCACTGACCATCGCACACCCCGCGCCGCCATTGCACACCCCGCACTGCCATCACACACCCCACGCCGCCATCACACACCCTGCACCGCCATCACACACCCCACGCCGCTGTCGCACACCCCGCATAATCTATCGCACACCCCGCGCCGCCATTGCACACCCTGCACTGTCCATCGCACACCCCGCGCCGCCATTGCACACCCCGCACCGCCATCACACACCCCACGCCGCCATCACACACCCCACGCCACTGTCGCACACCCCTCATGATCCATCGCACACCCCACGCTGCCATTGCACACCCTGCACTGTCCATCGCACACCATGTGCCGGCGCCGCCATTGCACACCCTGCACTGTCCATCGCACACCCCACGCTGCCATCACACGCCCCGCGCCGCCATCACACACCCCGCACCGCCATCACACACCCCACGCCGCTGTCGCACACCCCGCATGATCCATCGCACACCCTGCGCCGCCATCGCACACCCTGCACTGTCCATCGCACACCACGCGCCGCCATTGCACACCCTGCACTGTCCATCGCACACCCCACGCCGCCATCACACGGCCCGTGCCGCCATCACACACCCCGCGCCGCTGTCGCACATCCCGCACGATCCATCACACACCCTGCACTGTCCATCGCACACCCCGCGCCGCCATCGCACACCCACGCTAGCATCACACACCCCACGCCACTATCGCACACCCCGCATGATCCATCGCACACCCCGCGCCGCCATCGCACACCCCGCGCCAACATTGCACATTCCACGCCGCCATGCACAGCCTGTGCCACCATCGCACACCCTGCGCTGCCATCGCACACCCCGCGCTGCCATCACACACCCCACGCCGCCATCACACACCCCGCACTGTCCATCACACACCCCACGCCGCCATCACACACCCCGCACTGTCCATCGCACACCCTGTGCCGCCATCGCACATTTCGCACCACCATGCACACCCCACGCCGCCTGGTGAAATAATGATTTATTCAGACACCTGGTGGAGAAATAGGTGGCGATCCGCGTACGTAAGATGTATTTTTTTGCCCACCCATTTGAAATATTCCTCCCCACCCCCGACTGGAGGAGGAAAAAAAAATAAGACAAATAAGAAGCAAATAACGAGCGGCGAGCGCAAGGCTGGGACCGCGTGCCTTAAATTTTAATTCCTCTCTCTCGCGCCCGCCGTCCCTGTTTACTTCCTTTATCTCCACAATGAGGAGATCGCCAAACATTTGAGATATTTAATCACTTTGGAGCTCCTGATAGACATGAGAAGGTAGAGGAGGGGGAGGGGAAGAATCCTCCATAATTTAGAGGAAATCTGGAATGAAAAGGAAACATGTCCGCCGATTGAAGGCGTCTTTTTGAAGCGCAGAGGAACAGCGGCAGGCGGCAATACAAAGATGAGAATGATGGAAAAAAAAAATAAAACAGGGAAATGTAAATGAAATGTCTCATCGCGGGATGGCGGGGGGGGGGGGTTTGGGAGGGGGGGGGGCTGCGGATTATTCTGTAGACTTGGGAAGTCTTGCAGAGAATAATTTATTGACTTACGCAATGAAGAAAGAATCTTGTTATTACTAAACAGCCGTCGGATCATACGGAGAAATCTTCCCATCATGCTTCTTGACAGCTTCATCATCCTGTCAGCAAACAGGTTATTTTGGTATTCTGCAGATCGGAATGGAAGGCGCTTCGGAGGGAACGGCATCAGATTTAAAGTGGAAGGAAAAAGCGATACATTTATTGGGATTCTTTTCATCTTTTCGTTTTTGTATGGAAGCGTCCTACGTGTAAACGGCCCCACTCCGATAGCCAATCAGAGAAAGGCTTTCATTCTGTAGCTCCGATTGACAAGGGTATTATTGAACCTAATTGGCTGCTTGCAGTCAACACAGACATTCCATGTTTCACAGCCAGTTGTTCTAAACTTTATCTGTAAGGCTAAGTTTACATTTGTGTGTCGGGAGGCAAATTTGCATTCACAGAAACGCGTTGCCACTTAGCCGATTCTTGGCGTTTCCATTAATTGTTAATGGCACCCTTGTGCGTCTGCAAAGGCGTATGTTTTTATACCCACTTCTAAACCAGATGGTGCTGCACCACCATAAGGTTCTGTCAGGACCTGGGTCTGAACCTGCGACCTCTGCCGTGTCTGGCAATGTCTCTTCTTGATGGGTCATCTGAAATGCTGGACAGCTCCTTGTCTGATTGTTTGGACAATCCTGCCTTGCATCTTGTTTCTCCTAAATCTTGACCCCTTTGCTCCTCCCATGAATTTCTTGATTTAAGCCATGTTCCTGCACTTCCTGTTTGCCAGATTATTATGCTCTTTCCAACCAATATCTCGCTCTTGTCACTCCTGCTGCAGTCCTTCAGTGGCATTGCTATGGGGGTGCGGGGGGTGCAGTCTGCACCTGGGTGACTCCCAGGCAGAGGGGTGACACCAGGTTTTACCGCACCAGGTGACAACAACCACTAGTGACGCCACTGCCGTTCGTTTCTTCTCTACCACTCGTTACTGACCCTTGGCTTGTTCCTCGACTACGCTTTTGCTTGATCCCAACCTACAACCACTTGGTACGGACCTTTGGCTTGTTTACTGACTACACTTCTGCTTGATCCCTTCCTGCTATATCTGCTATTGGACTCCGGCTTGGTCACCTCCTGGTGGGGTGATCCTGAGGACTAGGGATGGGCCGAACACCACCCTCCCCCCCTCCTGAACCATACCTGGCCACTTGCCCTCAACATAGGGAGGGTGCTTTGGTGTGCCCCCCTAAAGCACCTTGTCTGGACAAAAGCCTCTTCCCGACAACCCTGGCCATTAGTTGTCGGGGTCTGCGGGCGGGGGGGCTTATTGGAATCTGATAGCCCCCTTTAATAAGGGGGCCCCCAGATCCCGCCCCCCCATGTGAAAGGGTATTGGGTAAATTGTACCCTTACCCCTATTCACCAAAATAGTGTCAAAAAGTAAAAACCACAATAGACAGTTTTTGACAATTCCTTTAATAAAAAAGCAAAAAAAAAAGTGTCCCTGATGTCCATAAATCATCAATCACGCCGCCTGACGGACCTAAAAAAAAGAAAAAAAAACCCTAAAAACTCCACCTCCTTGGGAGTCCTCCCGCCGACTTCTGTCTTCCCTTAGACAGCCCTTACATAGGCAAGGGTGGGGCCACTTACTGACGTAACCGGATGACCCTGCCCCTTCTGACGTCACATAATGTCAGAAGGAGGCGGGGTCACTGGGTTACGTCACTGGGTGGCCCCACTCTTGCCTATATAACAGCTGCCACAGCCAAGAGACAGCAGTCGCTGGGAGGCCTCCCATTGAGGCAGAGCTTTTTAATTTTTTTCTCTTTTTCAGGTCCATCGGGCCGCGTGATTGAAGATGGATGGACATTGTTGGACACAATAAAAACTGTTGTGATTTTTTATTTTTGCCACTTTTTTGGGGGAATGGGTAGGGGTACAATGCACCCGATACCTATTCACATAAGGGGGGTGGGATCTCGGGGGCCCCTCTTCTCAAAGGGGGCTTCCAGATTCCGATAAGCCCTCCCCGCTTGCAGACCCCGACAGCCAATGGCCAGGAGGAGAAATATACCGCTCAGCAATAGCCTCATCTCACCCTCGCCGTTAGATAGGGTGCCGGCTCAGTATACGGGATAATTGTGAGCAAAAAGAAAGTCCAGATGGCCGCACTCCAAAATGTATTCCTTTATTGAAAAACAGTCCGTACAGCAATGGAAATAAAAGCTAACTGACGCGTTTCACACCTCTTTACAGGTGCTTAGTCATAGCCAAATAATAGATAAAAACACAATGATATATATATATATATATAAAAAAGGTGCTCAATTATCGTACATGTTGACGCCCACTTTATCATGTAGGATCCATTAGAACATTCTTAATGATCATGAAGACAACTGATATTTGGATCATTCAAAGAAACGTATTAACCCCTTTATTGATAATAGCCCATTAGTAGAACGACCACAAACAAAAACAATAACCTATAAACAGACAATAAGAAGTAAAGTAACACATGATCGATTGTATGCAATCATATATATGAGATGTTCTTGCCAATCTAATGCCCCGTACACACGGTCGGACATTCATCGGACCCTCCCCATGTTGAGGGCAAGTGGCCTGGTATGGTTCAGAAGGGGGGGCACTTACTCGTCCCCCCCTTTCCTGGCCTGCCAGGCTGCTTGCTCGGATAAGGGCCTGGTATGGATTTTGGGGTGTAACCCCACGCCAATTTAAAAAAAAAAATTTGCCTGTGAAGTTCCCCTGAAAATCTATGCCAGACCCACAGGTCCTGGTATGGATTTGGGGGGGACCCCATGCTGTTTTTTTTTCTTAATTCTGTCATAGGGTTCCCCTTAACCACTTCAATATTCTATATTATATACCCTGCACTGTATATATATATATATATATATATATATATATATATATATATATATGTTCACTTCGTCTGCGAACAAACGAACACCCGATGTTCGAGTCGAACTTACGTTCGATTTAAACTTCGGGACCATCCCTACTGAGGACTGCAACCTGGTACTAACACGCAGAAAACCCATCTCCACCATCAGGAGCTCTGGTGAACATTGGTTAGTGCTTAGCCCCGCCCCGCAGTACTTTGTTTCTGCCACTAGATGTCCTCAATCTGATGGCCAGCTTTATTCATCCAATTTCCTCTGAGCCCAGGTCACGAGTCTATGACCAGACAGTAAAAGGAGAAGCAGCACAGTGATAAGCTCATCTCTCTGTCACTCCCTGTCCCCTCTCTCCTGTTGTTAGCATGTGAACTGATTGGCTGCTTGTGCTGGTTCTTCCTCTCACACTCCAGCCCTGCTTTACAGGGACTGATACCAGGTCACATTCTTATACTGCTTATGTGTAAAAAGATCCATTTATTGATGTATTAATGATTACACGGCTGCATTGATGTGTGTCTTTTATATCTGCCTGAAGTTCAGCTTTAACTTCTATGAGTCGGCCATCGTTCGGCTGACTCCGGGCCCTGCGCTGAGTATGGTGCCCCCGGCCTGTGGAAATGTTGAAGGGTTAAGTCAATAATCCATGGATAATAATGCCGGGGTGACCTCGGTGTGATGGGGGCAGTGAAGTGTCGGCCTGTAATATACTTGTCCTATCATGGATCTAATATACGGCCGTCTATTCATAGCCAAGGTGATATGAATTCCATCTGCTTCCCTTCCGGACCTCATCAGCCACTTACCCGCACCGCGCCTGCCGACTTTATTCATACAAAACCCGGATTGAATTCTACAGCAATGGACACAATAGACAGACGCAGAACAATGCGTTTATTGGTAGTTGCAAAGTAGCTAAATTGGAGTCATTGGAGGAAATCTCTGATCCGCTGAAATTTAAGGCGATCGTATAATTCAAATATTACAAATGTTACATTGTTTATTCGGGTTAATCATTTCAAAGACAGAATTCGTAACTCCTTTACTAAAATCCCATATGATCTGTGACAATGTAACTTTCATAACATATAAATCTGCAGCTTTCATTCAAACGGTCCCTGGTGATCCTGTCATGAAGGTCTTTGTTCAGGCACTTCCTGTTATCGGGTGACAACGCTCTGATCCTGTCTCTTGGTTGTGCTCCTGCATTGTCACCCTGTCACATAAGCTTCTGATAGAGATTACAAGTGGCCATTTCAACACGCACTACACAGACATGGTCCACCATTGTCACCATCGGGAATCCTGTGCTGGGAAATGCTGTGCTATGCCACCATCACTGGAGTTCATAAAGATAGGAAGTGGCTGTGAATAGGCTAAAGGAGATAAAAAAGTTGATTACAAGGATTGAAAATGGCTCTGATGACAGGGGAGCTTGGGGTCAGTCTCAGGGGCACTTAGAAAATGCGATAACTCGGAACTTAGGGTTACAATAACTTTGGGTCTTGGGGGCAGTCAGAATTAGAGGCTACTACTAACTTGGAATTTTGGGTCCTTTCCGGGGGCACTCAGAACTTGGGACTATCCTCTGGGTCACTCTGAAGATAGATTAACTTGGAGCTAGGGATCACTTTTGGGGGCAGTAGAACTTGGGGTTACTCTTGGGGTCACTCTGAAGATGGAAAAACTTGGAACTTTGGGCCCCTCTCAGGGTCTTATTAAACTTGGGGTTATGCTGAAGATGAGATAGCTTGGAACTATGGGTCCCTCTCAGGGGTTATCAGAACTTGCGGTTACTCTGAAGATGGGATAGCTTGGAACTTTGGGTCACTCTCAGCGGCTCTCAGAACTTCTGGTTACTCTCTGGGTCATTCTGAAGATGGGATTACTGCCAATAAGATGCCGCCATTGATATTAGGTTATATGATGGGGATGTAGAGGAGAAGACGCCATTGATATTAGGTTATATGATGGGGCTGTAGAGGGGATGCCGCCATTGATATTAGGTTATATGATGAGGATGTAGAGGGGAAGACGCCATTGATATTAGGTTATATGATGGCGATATAGAGGGGAAGACACCATTGATATTAGGTTATATGATGGGGATGTAGAGGGGATGCCGCCATTGATATTAGGTTATATGATGGGGATGTAGAGGAGAAGACGCCATTGATATTAGGTTATATGATGGGGCTGTAGAGGGGATGCCGCCATTGATATTAGGTTATATGATGAGGATGTAGAGGGGAAGACGCCATTGATATTAGGTTATATGATGGCGATATAGAGGGGAAGACACCATTGATATTAGGTTATATGATGGGGATGTAGAGGGGATGCTGCCATTGATATTAGGTTATATGATGAGGATGTAGAGGGGAAGACGCCATTGAAATTAGGTTATATGATGGGGATGTAGAGGGGATGCCGCCATTGATATTAGGTTATATGATGGCGATATAGAGGGGAAGACGCCATTGAAATTAGGTTATATGATGAGGATGTAGAGGGGATGCCGCCATTGATATTAGGTTATATGATGGTCGATGTAGAGGGGATGTCGCCATTGATATTAGGTTATATGATGGGGATGTAGAGGGGATGCCGCCATTGATATTAGGTTATATGATGGTCGATGTAGAGGGGATGCCGCCATTGATATTAGGTTATATGATGGCGACATAGAGGGGAAGACACCATTGATATTAGGTTATATGATGGGGATGTAGAGGGGATGCCGCCATTGATATTAGGTTATATATTGGCGATATAGAAGGGAAGACACCATTGATATTAGGTTATATGATGGGGATGTAGAGGGGATGCCGCCATTGATATTAGGTTATATGATGGCGATATAGAGGGGAAGACACCATTGATATTAGGTTATATGAAGGGGATGTAGAGGGGATGCCGCCATTGATATTAGGTTATATGATGGGGATGTAGAGGGGATGCCGCCATTGATATTAGGTTATATGATGACGATGTAGAGCGGAAGACGCCATTGATATTAGGTTATATGATGGCGATGTAGAGGGGAAGACGCCATTGATATAAGGTTATATGATGGCGATGTAGAGGGGAAGACGCCATTGATATTAGGTTATATTATGGGGATGTAGAGGGGAAGACGCCATTGATATTAGTTTATATGATGGCGATGTAGAGGGGATGCCACCATTGATATTAGGTTATATGATAGGGATGTAGAGGGGGTGCCACCATTGATATTAGTTTTTATGATGGCGATGTAGAGGGGATGCCGCCATTGATATTAGTTTATATGATGGTGATGTAGAGGGGATGCCGCCATTGATATTAGGTTATATGATGGCGATGTAGAGGGGATTCCGCCATTGATATCAGGTTATATGATGGCGATGTAGAGGGGGTGCCACCATTGATATTAGGTTATATGATGGCGATGTAGAGGGGATGCCGCCATTGATATTAGTTTTTATGATGGTGATGTAGAGGGGAAGACGCCATTGATATTAGGTTATATGATGGTGATGTAGAGGGGATTCCGCCATTGATATCAGGTTATATGATGGCGATGAAGAGGGGAAGACACCATTGATATTAGGTTATATGATGGCGATGTAGAGGGGAAGACGCCAATGATATTAGGTTATATGATGGTGATGTAGAGGGGATTCCGCCATTGATATCAGGTTATATGATGGCGATGAAGAGGGGAAGACACCATTGATATTAGGTTATATGATGGGGATGTAGAGGGGATGCCGCCATTGATATTAGTTTATATGATGGGGATGTAGAGGGGATTCCGCCATTGATATCAGGTTATATGATGGCGATGAAGAGGGGAAGACACCATTGATATTAGGTTATATGATGGGGATGCCGCCATTGATATTAGTTTATATGATGGCGATGTAGAGGGGAAGACACCATTGATATTAGGTTATATGATGGTAATGTATAGGGGATTCCGCCATTGATATTAGGTTATATGATGGGGATGTAGAGGGGATGCCGCCATTGATATTAGGTTATATGATGGCGATGTAGAGGGGATGGTGGAGCAATGTGATGTGGATTCCTGAGCTGATCTTGTATTTATGAATTTTTAATGAATTATAGTATACAGGTTTTATTATATTCTTCTTGAATAGGTGTGGCGGGACTCGTAGCATCCGATAGTAGTCCTCCTGGTTTGTAGCCCCCATATCTATAGGTGGTTGGACATATTAGGCCCTCATCTACATTCACACTTTATTTACCAGCCTGTCTGCAGATTCATTTTTATTCCACCTGAAATTTCTTTCTAACACATTTCTGTACAATGTCTGGCGGCTGCTTCTAGGAAATATTTGTCTGGGAATTGTGACCCGCGGATTCTGGGGCCGCCGAATTCTCTTCAGTAACAAAAGGTGCGACGCTCGGCTTGCAGTCTCCTCTGATGTTGTGCTGAGTGCGGTCAAGAATACGGCAAACGCTGCTGCTGACTGTTTACGAAAATCGAAAGGGAGTGAAAAAAAGCTTTGAAAGTAAAAAAATAAAATCAGTTCCCTGATGAAATATGAGGCAACAAAGTCCAACATACAAATCCAATGTATAGACTGTGAATCTACGCTAGAGGGAATCAGCTGAGCAGCGCAGAAGATTCATGGAGACTGAGCTGAGAAAATGAGATGTGAACAAACATTTCAGTACCTTTGTCATCATGAATCATTGTATGAAGTTACCTTTAAATCCCCCCTTCAGTCTTACACAGGTTTAGCGGCTCCTCTCCTAGACTGAAACGGCTTCCTCTGATGTCACTGCACACTGTGAGCTTCTCACCATGTGCATTAGAAGCTGCAGCAAGTCAGGCAGAGCCCGCCTCATTCCGCCTGGCTGGAGCTCCAGCATCATCTACCCCTTAAATATAAAAAACCACCATGGCTATCCACCTAGAGGATGAACATGAAGAACCACCATGGCAGTCTACCTGGAAGATGAGTATGATGAGCCACTATGGCTGTCCATCTAGAGGATAAACATAACAAACCCCCATGGCTATCCACCTAGAGGATGAACATGAAGAACCACCATGGCTGTCTACCTGGAAGATGAGTATGATGAGCCACTATGGTAGAGTTGCCACCTCATCCCTTTAAACCCCGAACACCTTTAAATTACACAGGTTCTGAGGCTAATTAAATGCAGATAAGGCACCAAGTGAGTTTAATTACCACCTTAGTCAGCCACAGAACCCGTGTAATTAATATGTGCTCGGGTTTAAAGGGATGAGGTGGCAACCATACACTATGGCTGTCCATCTAGAGGATAAACATAACAAACCACCATGGCTATCCACCTAAAGGATGAACATGAAGAACCACCATGGCTGTCTACCTGGCTGTCTACCTAGAGGATGAGTATAATGAACCACCATAGTTGTCTACCTAGAGAATGAACATGAGAAATCACCATGGTTGTCCACCTAGAGGGAATGAACATGAGGAATCACAGTGGTTGTCCACCTAGAGAGAATGAACATGAGGAATCACCATGGTTGTCCACCTAGAGAGAATATACATGAGGAATCACCATGGTTGTCCACCTAGAGAGAATACACATGATAAATCACCATGGTTGTCCACCTAGAGAATGAACATGATGAATCACCATGGTTGTCCACCTAGGGAATGAACATGATGAATCACCATGGTTGTCCACCTAGAGAATGAACTTGAGGAATCACCATGGTTGTACTCCTAGAGAATGAACATGAGGAATCATCATGGTTGTACTCCTAGAGAATGAACATGAGGAATCATCATGGTTGTACTCCTGGAGAATGAACATGAGGAATCACCATGGTTGTACTCCTGGAGAATGAACTTGAGGAATCACCATGGTTGTACTCCTGGAGAATGAACATGAGGAATCACCATGGTTGTCCACCTAGAGAATGAACTTGAGGAATCACCATGGTTGTACTCCTGGAGAATGAACATGAGGAATCACCATGGTTGTCCACCTAAAGAATGAACTTGAGGAATCACCATGGTTGTACTCCTAGAGAATGAACATGAGGAATAACCATGGTTGTACTCCTAGAGAATGAACATGATGAATCACCATGGTTGTACTCCTGGAGAATGAACATGAGGAATCACCATGGTTGTACTCCTGGAGAATGAACATGAGGAATCACCATGGTTGTTCACCTAGAGGATGAGTATGTACCTGTATCATCTACACCTCCCCCAGCCTGACAGTCCCTGGTTCACCCCTTTCATTCATTGGATTTCAGTTCTTTCAATCATGACGCCTCTGCTTCACATGTGGGTGTGGCCTAGAGGGGTCTGCATTAAAATACAGCCTGCCTAGGAACACCCACTCCTCCAGACTGACCCCCACCCTTTAAATAGTTTTGCTATTTGCATAACTCCTTCCAAGTGCCCACCACCCATTGCTTGCATCAGGACTGAGGGCTCTTGAGAACAGGCCTGAGGCGGGGTGCTGTGATGTTTTTTAGGAAGCAATGTAGAGCCCCCTGCTGCCCCCCCAGCCATGATCTGTCTGCGTTACATAGAGAAGCACAGAGACCCAGCAATGATATCACTGAGTCAAATATAAGGTTTGTAATGAACACAGGTAATATTTAAAACATGAATTATCATGTTGATGGGAGGGAGAGGAATTGGAAACAGGGAAGGTCTAAATTTAAGCAGTGGGCTGCCTCTTGGGTGGAGTTATGCAAATATCAAATTGCCGTGATTGGTGGATGTCAGTCTGGAGGAGTGGGCGTTCCTCGACAGGCTGTGTTTGCATGTAGACCACCCTAGATTATTAGGTTGCAATCCAGCAAATGCATTTAGGAACAAAGAAATACTTTTCTGAACACAAGATAAAAGTGTCATATGTACCTCCAACCTTACGCGTTTCAGCCCTGTGTGGTTCTCAATGATGACTAAGGCCCTTCCAGGGCTGAAACGCATAAGCATAGGAGTACACATGTAAGTTTTATATTGTGTTATATAAAGTATGAGCGATCCTAAGTGCCTGTGCCGATTTGCAACTTTGTATCGGAGGAACGGCTATCAGGAGCCCATTGCAAGAACCGTTCAATTAGGAAGAGCAGGGAGGGTTGTTTTTTTTAGACCGCCCTAGGTAATACACACCCTCCATGATTGAAAAAACTGAAATCCAATAAATGAAAGAGGCGGGCCAGGGACCGTCAGGCTGGGGGGATGAGGGCTAGATGATGCTGGACCTCCTCCAGCCAGGAAATGAGGCGGGCTATTTTTGACTTGCTGTAGCTTCTAATGCACATTGTGAGAAGCTCACAGTGTGCAGTGAAATCAGAGTACAGAGGAGCAAGACTGAAAGGAAAGCCAGGGGTCAGATTCAGTGGCGGCCCGTCCATGATCTTCATGCAGGGCACCGGACGCATGGATTCCAATGGGTTTCTTTTTTTTTTTTTTAGAAACACATGATTAGAGATAAGGCTCTAATTGGCTTTGAAAAAGGGTGGGCTCGGGGCGCATAGCACTGTGCCCTGACTCCACCCAGTTGTGTGACAAAAGTGTATTAATATTCGCTATAATCCTCCTGATTCTCCTCCTGGAGATGCGATCATATTGGCCGCCGCACCGAGGGAAGGAGAAGGGAAGCTGCTGAGGAGGAAGTCGCCGTGAAGCCTGAGATGCAGAGGAGGAGGAGAAGCAGGAAGGAGACAAAGCTGCCCATGACATGGGATAGTGCGGGGCCGACCGACTGGGGGGGTGTATGTGCGGGGTTGGCCGACCGACCGGAGGGGTGTGTGTATGTGCGGGGGCGACCGGGGGCGGGATTTATGTGCGGGGCTGAGCGACCGGGGGGGCCAGGTGTATGTGTGGGGCCGACTGACCAGGGGGGGCAGGTGTATGTGCGGGGCCAACCAACCAGTGGGGGCGGGTGTATGTGCAGGGCCAATTGACCAAAGGGGGCGGGTGTATGTGCAGGGCCAACTGACCTGGGGGGGCGGGTGTATGTGCAGGGCCAACCGACCAGGGGGGGGCGGGTGTATGTGCAGGGCCAACCGACCAGGGGGGGGCGGGTGTATGTGCGGGGCAAACCGACCAGGGGGGGCGGGTGTATGTGCAGGGCCAACCAACCAGGGGGGGCGGGTGTATGTGCAGGGCCAACCAACCAGGGGGGTCAGGTGTATGTGCGGGGCCAACCAACCGGGGGGGCGGGTGTATGTGCAGGGCCATCCGACCAGGGGGGGCGGGTGTATGTGCAGGGCCAACCGACCAGGGGGGGCGGGTGTATGTGCAGGGCCAACCGACCAGGGGGGGCGGGTGTATGTGCAGGGCCAACCGACCAGGGGGGGCGGGTGTATGTGCAGGGCCAACCGACCAGGGGGGGCGGGTGTATGTGCAGGGCCAACCGACCAGGGGGGGGCGGGTGTATGTGCAGGGCCAACTGACCAGGGGGGGCAAGTGTATGTGCAGGGCCAACTGACCAGGGGGGGCGGGTATATGTGCAGGGCCAACCGACCAGGGGGGGCAAGTGTATGTGCAGGGCCAACTGACCAGGGGGGGCGGGTGTATGTGCGGGGCCAACTGACCAGGGGCGGGTGTATGTGCAGGGCCAACCGACCAGGGGGGGCAAGTGTATGTGCAGGGCCAACTGACCAGGGGGGGCGGGTGTATGTGCGGGGCCAACTGACCAGGGGGGGGTGTATGTGCAGGGCCAACCGACCAGGGGGGGTAAGTGTATGTGCAGGGCCAACTGACCGGGGGGGCGGGTGTATGTGCAGGGCCAACCGACCAGGGGGGCCGGGTGTATGTGCAGGGCCAACTGACCAGGGGGGGCGGGTGTATGTGCAGGGCCAACCGACCAGGGGGGGCGGGTGTATGTGCGGGGCCAACCGAGCAGGGGGGCCGGGTATATGTGCAGGGCCAACCGACCAGGGGGGGCGGGTGTATGTGCAGAGCCGACCGACCAGGGGGGGCGGGTGTATGTGCAGGGCCAACCGACCAGGGGGGGCGGGTGTATGTGCAGGGCCAACTGACCAGGGGGGGCGGGTGTATGTGCAGAGCCGACCGACCAGGGGGGGCGGGTGTATGTGCAGGGCCAACCGACCAGGGGGGGCGGGTGTATGTGCAGGGCCAACCGACCAGGGGGGGCGGGTGTATGTGCAGGGCCAACTGACCAGGGGGGGCGGGTGTATGTGCAGGGCCGACCCCAGGGGGAGGGTGTAGCGGTGGGATGTCCTGTTTGCCGTCCGCTCTGAAATACACAGCACCAGCCTCCACTGGTGAGCTTTAAGCCCATTCTAGGTGAAGCGCATCAGGGTAGGCGGAGTCCGGGCGGGGCGTGACCTTGCGGAATGAACTTTCCCGCACGTTGAGTCCGCTGGCTGTTTAGATTACATAGAACTAAATGAAGTGCACACGCCGCACTGCCAGGCTCTCATTATTTGTGTCCCTAATATGATACTATTACAGAATATCAAAATGTTTCTTTTCAATGTAAAAAAGGGAAAAAAAATAATAAAGGAAATTAACACAGCGTGCGTTTTCCTCCCACCGCCGAAAATATGATGGCTAAGCTCAATATGCTGAAATTACAGCACACTCCACTTAACACGGAGCGGAAGGCGGTGACTTGCGAAGCATTTCATGTTCTATACATCGCGGGGAGCGTTTTGCTATGCTGGGGGAAATCTCATTATTCTCATAATAATTAGCATTCTGGGAAAGATGTGGGGGGATGTTTATGGATGATGTCTGTCAATTGGAATTTATCAATTGGGTGTAGTGTGGGCGGGGCTACAGGGAAGGTTGCCCTGGGCTCCAGATTTTTAGGGTCGCAAAATCATACCTTCCAACCGTCCCGGATTTCATGGGACTGTCCCGGGTTTTCAACAAAATCCCAGCGTCCGGTAGATTCAGCCCAGAGCTGGAACAAGTTCTGGCACATAGCTCCACAAGATCACCTGGCAGAGGCATGCTAGCGCCAGGCACCTGGAAATCTGCACTGCATCTCCTCCCCCCAGGACCCCAGCACTGCGATCTCCCCCCTCTGCAACAGCCGGAATTTCTCCCCACTGGCTGCCTGTGACAACTCCTTGGTTCTGACATGGCTGGATCTTGCACAAGGCAAGGAGAAGGAGCCAGGAGGAGGGCTGTCCCCCCAGATGGAGTCACCCTGACCTCAGGACCCTATAACCTGAAGGGGAGTAGAGGATTTGTGCTAGGGGGTGATTATTTGGGAAAGGTGACGATTTTTGCTATAAGAGAAGATTGGATGGGGGGAGGATTTGTACTGGGTGGGTGGACTTGTGCTAGAAAGGGTACTTTGGGTGGGGGTGTCAGAGATTTAGGCTGGGAGTAGTGAATGGGGGGGGGGGGGGGTGGTAAGAAGATTTGTTCTAGGTGGTGATTTTGGAAGGGAAAGGATTCATGCTAGAAGGGGGGAGTGGACTTGTGCTGGGTGGGGGGATTTGGTGTGGGGGGGGGGTTTAAGAGATTTATGATGGGAGAGGTGATGGGGGTGGTAAGAGGATTAATGCTAGGGAGTGATTTAGGAGGGGGATTTGAGACAGAAGGGGGGAGAGGCTTTGTACTGGAAAGGGGGAGGGGTTGTGGGGTTATTTGGTGGGGGGAGTCTGCAGAGATTTTGGCTGGGAGGAGTGATGGGGGTGGTAAGAGGATTACTTCTAGGGGGTGATTTTGGAGGGGAAATAATTTGTGCTAGAAGGGGAGAGGTCTTGTGCTGGGGGGGTAGTGGTACTATAAGGGGAGTTTTGGGGGGTACTGGAAGGGGGGATTTGGTGGGGGGGGTCACAGAGATGCTGGGAGAGGTGATGGGGGGGTAAGAGGATTTGTGCTAGGGAGTGATTTGAGGAGGGGACTTGAGGAGGGGGGACTCCCCGGTGTCATGTGACTTGTTACAAGGTCTCAGGTGTGAATGGGGAGCAGGTGTGTTAAATTTGGTGTTATCGCTCTCACTCTCTCATAAGAAAGAAGAAGCATTTAAATAAAGGAATTGTCAAAACTGTCTCTTGTCATTTTTAACATTTTTGACAGTTTTTTGTGAAATGGTAGGGGTACGTACCCCCTTACCATTTCACACAGGGGGGAGGGCCGGGATCTGGGGGTCCCCTTATTAAAGGGGGCTCCCAGATTCCGATAAGCCCCCCCGCCCGCAGACTCGCACAACCACCGGGCAAGGGTTGCGGGGATGAGGCCCTTGTCCCCATCAACATGGGGACAAGGTGCTTTGGGGGTGCTTTTATCTCTTGGTGTCAGAAGTGACTCATTTTAAATCTGCACTTATTATGGGAATAACCTCTGGAGATCCTGCCATGGAAGGTGCTTGTTCAGATACTTCCCATTACTACGGCAAAAACACTCCGCCCCTTCCCTGTGTTACACCCACTTGCTGCAGATCTGCTGCATCCTCTTTGCAGCTGCTTCCTGCCTACATGCACTCCAGCAATGATGTCTGTACAGCGTTGCGGTATATGTCAGAGCTATATACATGTATAATAATAATAGTGTGTGACCAGGGGCGGACTGACCATTGAGCCACTCGGGCACTGCCCGACGGCCCTGGGCCACTAGGGGGCCCCATCAGGGTTGCCAGCCTCAGTAAAACCAGGGACAGTATCTATAAATCTGTGTTTTTTTTTACATCTGTCTCTGAAATGTCCCGAGATTATAGCTGCCCCGCCTCTCCAGTACCTCCTCAGCCAATAGAAACATGTCTGTGTATACTGTGTGGCCCCATAATCTCTGATTGCCGGGGGCCCCATGAGTTGTCAGTCCGCCCTTGTGTGTGACTTTGGGGGGGAGGGGACATTAGAGTGTAAGCTCCTCTGTATAGAGACTGATGTGACTGTGGGGGGAGGGGACATTAGAGTGTAAGCTCCTCTGTATAGAGACTGATGTGACTGTGGGGGAGGGGACATTAGAGTGTAAGCTCCTCTGTATAGAGACTGATGTGACTGTGGGGGGAGGGGACATTAGAGTGTAAGCTCCTCTGTATAGAGACTGATGTGACTGTGGGGGGAGGGGACATTAGAGTGTAAGCTCCTCTGTACAGAGACTGATGTGACTGTGGGGGGGGGGCATTAGAGTGTAAGCTCCTCTGTACAGAGACTGATGTGACTGTGGGGGGGGGACATTAGAGTGTAAGCTCCTCTGTATAGAGATTTATGTGACTGTGGGGGGAGGGGACATTAGAGTGTAAGCTCCTCTGTACAGAGACTGATGTGACTGTGGGGGGAGGGGACATTAGAGTGTAAGCTCCTCTGTACAGAGACTGATGTGACTGTGGGGGGAGGGGACATTAGAGTGTAAGCTCCTCTGTATAGAGACTGATGTGACTGTGGGGGGAGGGGACATTAGAGTGTAAGCTCCTCTGTATAGAGACTGATGTGACTGTGGGGGGGAGGGGACATTAGAGTGTAAGCTCCTCTGTACAGAGACTGATGTGACTGTGGGGGAGGGGACATTAGAGTGTAAGCTCCTCTGTATAGAGACTGATGTGACTGTGGGGGGAGGGGACATTAGAGTGTAAGCTCCTCTGTACAGAGACTGATGTGACTGTGGGGGGAGGGGACATTAGAGTGTAAGCTCCTCTGTATAGAGACTGATGTGACTGTGGGGGGGGGGGGGGGGGCATTAGAGTGTAAGCTCCTCTGGTACAGAGACTGATGTGACTGTGGGGGGAGGGGACATTAGAGTGTAAGCTCCTCTGTACAGAGACTGATGTGACTGTGGGGGGGAGGGGACATTAGAGTGTAAGCTCCTCTGTATAGAGACTGATGTGACTGGCTCAGTGATCTCTGTACAGCTCTGCGGTATATGTCAGAGCTATATACCTTACAATAAATACTGGGGGTAATTGTAGGATAATTTGGTGGTCCTTCTCTGCCCCGGCGGTGTCGGTGTCGGTGACACGGCAATGTAAACGTTTACAATGAAAGGGAATAATATAAAAATAGAAGGATTACTCATTTCTGACTCTCGTTAACATGTAATTACAATATCCAGCAAAGCAGAAAATCGCGTGTGCGTACATTTAATGAATGTCACATTTGCGCAGCCTCTTGAAGACCTCGTTGATGGGATCAGCCCCTCCCCCTTCTCTTTATTTCTGAGAACTGGTAAGAAATGCGGAGTGAACTCGGGAGGCCTTCGATCGGTGAACACCGGGGCTCACCAAGACGCTCATTAAAGGGACGCCTCCGCCGAAGTGGAAAATGAAGCCTTGAAATGCATAGAAGGAATAAAGCCCCTCACCCCGGGAATTCTGGGGTCCCTCCCTGCCTGGCTGTAGTACACCCCGCCCCCAGACCCCAAAACCTAAAGTCTAGGTGAGACGCATGCAGCTCTGCCACACAAAATAGTCCTATACAGTCCTGATTTTTCAGCCTGTGATTGGATGGTGAAAGGAAAAGCAGAAAACTGAGCAGCTCATCTCTCTGTCACTCTGCTCTCTCCTCCTATCAGCATCCTTCTTGCAGTACAGGCCACCCTAGTGGATCCTTGTGCTGCTTCTCTCTGTCCCAATTAGAGCTGTTCTGTTTTAAATGCCACTTTATGAAGTGACACACAATACCTTCATAGTAGTGGATAGTAGTAGGGTTCACCAATATTGATACCGGTATCAGTGCTGATAATAAGCATTTGCACGTGTATCGGTACTTGTCCAAATCCTCCGATACTGGAAACCAATATGTTCAGGCTCAACTCTTTCAGCTGTCAGCAGATTTCCCCCCACTGACAACTGAAATGTAGAAAAAATAAAATAAAACGGCAATTTTCAGTTGTCAAGAAGCTGGGGGGGGGGGGGGGCGCTGCGTCCTTAACAACCGATGACTTATTCAGCTGTCAGTGGGGTTCCCCTGTTGACAGCGTTAAGTGTTATTGGAGCTATTAGAGCTGTCACAAAAAGCAGCTAATGTTTATCAACAACATTGCTCAGCCCCAAAGATAAGAAGAAACATTGTTTCTTTTTGTATCTTTCTGTTTATACATCTACAGATCAAAGAGATGAACTTCCATCTGCAGATGAGGTCAGTTTAAAGCATCCTGTCAAGTAAAAAAAATATATATATATTTTTTGTGTTTTTATTAAACGTTCTTCTGTGTAACCCAATATTAACCCCAAATTTACTCTAATCAGCCTCCATTCCCCTCCATTTAATTATTATTTTCCTGCTGATTTTTTAAAAGTTTTTTTAGTTTGCTTTGTTAATATTTTTTCACCTTTACAGTATAAAACGGCAATCATCAGTTGCGGGGGAGGGGGTACCGCGTCCTTAACAACCAATGTCTCTTTCAGTGGGGTTCCCCTGATGACAGCTGAAGTGTTAAAGAAGTCCTTTGGAGCTGTCAAAAAAAAGCCGCTAATGTTTGTCAACAACATTGCTCAGCTGCTCAGCCCCCAAGATAAGAAGAAACATTGTTTCTTTTTGTATCTTTCTGTTTATACATCTACAGATCAAAGGGAAGAACTTCCATCTGCAAAATATATATTTTTTGTTTTTATTAAACGTTCTTTTGTGTAATATATATATTAACCCCGAATTTACTCTAATCAGCCTCCATTCTCCCCCATTTAATTATTATTTTCCTGGTGATTTTTTTTCCCACTTTTTAGAAACAAATTAAAACTTTTTTTTTTGTTTGCTTTGTTAATATTTTTACACCTTTACAGTATATTTACAAAATTTAAAAATGGGGCAATTATCAGTTGTCAAGAAGCGCGGGGGCTGGGGGGTGGGGGGTGGGGGGGTGGGGGTTGGGCGCCACGTCCTTAACAACCGTAAAAAAATTAAAAAAATAAAATAACAAAATAAAAATGTATTTAATTAGTAAATAACTTTTCAATGCTTTTGATAACAAAACAGTTGCGGTTGGTCTCGGTAATTGGTATCAGTGGATACAATCGGTACTCGCTGTGAAGAAATGTGCATTCCTACTCCATAGACCCCGTCTGTCTGGACATTATGGTCACCTGCTGACTTGGCACCATCCACAGACGGCTTAACTCTTCTTTTCTGAGGTAAAGGAGCGCTGAACCTTATCATGATTTATTCAAATTTAATATGTGTGGTGTGCGGTCCTGAAGGCTGTTCACAAGCGACTGTTGCGTCCCGCTGGACCCTTGTAAGGAACTGAAAAGAATTGTATTGTACAGTCCATAAATTAATTTATTCTGCAACAACATCCAACGTGTTTTGGGGACTTAACACCCCCCTCTTCATCAGAGCTTGTAGAATGATAACCATAGGTTGAGGGATACCCTCCTAGTCTATAAGTTGGAAGGCAGGTAGGTGTACACAGAGTACTACAACCTTCAGGCCCCATTCACACCTCAGCGTAGCGTAGCTTGAAGCCTGAAGCTACAAAATGCTGGAGGGGAAAAAACAATCCATTATTCTCTAAGGAGATCGTTCACATCTCCTCTCCAAAACACCTGAAGCTCAAAGAAGTTCTGGGACTTTTTTTTTTTTTTTAGGCAGATTTGGGCCTTTTTTATGCTTTTTACATTGGTGACCTTTTGACCTGTACAAAATTGTGGTAAAACCGTGTCGAAATCGCGGTAAACACGGTATTCAACCAATAAATTAAATAAAAGCCTCATGCATGTGTCCTGCTTCTTAATATAGGGGGTCAGCAGTGCCAAGAGTTGGTGAAAGCAGAGGGGTCCGTCATCCGGAGATAATTCCAAAAATCATCCGGATTATTCTACTGGAGCTCCCGCAGCAAAGGCATATGACATCATTGGTTACGATTATTAAAGCAACCAGTTTTTGTTCCATGAAATCCTCCTCCTCCTGTTCCTGGACTGGACTTGGGTCAAAGCAATAACTCCAATACCAAGAGTTGGTGAAAGCAGAGGGGTCCGTAATCCAGAGATAATCCTGAAAATCATCTGGATTATTCTCCTGGAGCTCCCGCAGCAAAGGCATATGACATCATTGGTCACCATTAATAAAGCAACCAATTTTTTGTCCAGGAAATCCTCCTCCTCCTGTTCCTGGACTGGACTTGTGTCAAAACAATAATCCAAGGCCAATAATAAATAACACATGATTTCCTCCGATTCCGCAACATGTCTGGTTGACGAACGGCCATTCAGAAACGAACTGAAAAGCACAAAATGAAAAGCGCGAATCAACACTCACCAAATTTCTACTAACACGAAATTAGCAGAAGGAGCCCAAAGGGTGGCGCTAAACGGCTGAAAAACCACGTAGTACGTCACTACGTTCGTGTTTGTTGGCCGACAATTTCTTGCCGTTTGTATGCAAGACAATATCCAGGCACACGCCTGCGGACAAAAGTCAGAGTTTTTATCTGTGGAAAACCCGATCGTGTGCGAGGCTTAAGATTCACACGCCTGCTATATAACATCCTGCTGTTCAATTTTTACAGTGACTTGACTTTGCGCAAATGTATAAATAATAACAATAAAATGTTGTAGAAAGTTACAAAGGATTCGGGAAAGGTGAAGATCTCTGGACAGCTTGGAACGCAGATGCTGGAACCTTCGCTATAAGAAATGATCGAAAAGTCAACAATTCAGTTTCCAAAAAAACAGCATCAGCCAAGCAAAGCGCGTATCACGCGTGCCGCCGTCACTTTTTTTAATAAAGTAACAATTATTTCCCGACCCGATAATGAGGTTGCGGAACGCAGATGATGATGACGATCTTTAATCTCTAATCCTTTCGCGTTCTTTTTTCCGCGCCGCTCACGATGAAGTGGTTAACCGCAGATATTACTTGTTTATATTAAATGTGTTTATCACTTTCATTAATACCGCTCTTTCATCTGGCGGCGGCGCGGCGATATTTTACCTCAGCGGGGATAAGCCGTGCTGTATGTTAGTAAATTAAACGGCTGTGATAATCACAAAAACAACGACGAATGAGAACAAAGCCGAGGGCGGACGTGAGCTGATTAATGCCGATTCCTAAACGAACCGCAACGAGGTCTCTGCGTCTTCCCGGGGAAAGGTTCCGTGTTCTTCTGGTGGGTGGGGGAGGGGAGCTGTGGGGTGATATCGCAGGCCCTCAACTCTGAGAAACTTCTCCTGCTCACGGCGCCAATTGTTACGCCAAACTCCGGCCTCCCCCTTCAGTCTTGCACAGGTGTCCCGGCTCCTCTCCTGGACTAAAATGGCTTCCTCTGATTTCACTGCACACTGTGAGCTTCTCACCATGTGCTGCAGCCCCGCTTCGTTTTCTAGCTGGAGGACGCATCGGATTTCAGTTCTTTCAATTATGAAGGCTCAGCATCAAATATGGGCATTACCTCCTGCGGCCTCTTGGCTCTGGTTGGGTGCACATGGTTGGTCAAGGGTGTTTGGCGAGCTTCCTTCTCATAGGGCCATAGACACATGTCAAGGAGGATATTTCAACTCCTTCACTTACGGCGGCCAGCGCTGTGACTTACCTTGTTAGAGGTCTAGCCCAACTTTTCTTTTTCTTGGTGCTGACCTGAATTGCTTGGCTCTGCCTGTAACACCTGTTCCTGTAGTGACTCTGCTGGTCCTGTTGCCAACTTTGCTCGTTCCTGGCTATCCTGAGAGAGTGGTGGACATAGAGGAAGTTGTAAGAATAAAAGATGGAGGTGAACTAATATGGAGGCCAAGTAGGTGTCATTTTTAAGGCTTTTACAGTAACCCCAGTGGATCATTCTGTCCTTAAGCCTGTGGCCTCTTTACTCTGGTTGGGTGCATGCATGGATGTGTACATAGTTGGTCAGGGGCATGCATGTGTTAACATCTTTCCTTATTGTTAGAGGCCTACCCCAACTGGCTCGGCCTGTGCTACCTGTTCCTGTAGTGACTCTGCTGGTCCTGTTGCCAACTTTGCTTGTTCCCGAGTCTGTCCTGAGAGAGTGGTGAGCATAGAGAAAGTTGCCCCCAGTGGCTCATCCTGTCCTCAAGCTTGTGGCCACTTGACTATGGTTGGGTGCATGGATGGATGTGGAGATAGTTGGTCAAGAGCATGGATGTGTTAACACCTTCCCTTACACCGGTGCCTTTCTTAAAGGTCTAGCCCGACTTTTGCTTTTCCCATTGCTGACCTGGATTGCCTGGCTTGGCCTGTGCTACCTGTTCCTATAGTGACTCTGCTGGTCCTGTTGCCAACTTTGCTTGTTCCCGAGTCTGTCCTGAGAGAGTGGTGAGCATAGAGGAAGTTGCCCCCATTGGCTCATCCTGTCCTCAAGCTTGTGGCCACTTGACTCTGGTTGAGTGCATGCATGGATGTGTAGATAGTTGGTCAAGCCTTCCCTTACGCCGGTGCCTTGTTAGAGGTCTAGCCCAACTTTTGCTTTTCCCATTGCTGACCCAGTTTGCCTGGCTTTGCCACTAGCACTTTAGATTATTTCATGGTGTTTGTGAGAGGAGAGAGTGGTAGGCATAGAGGAAGTTGAAATAATAAAATATGGAGATGGACTGATATAGAGGCCAAGTAGGTTTTCAGACTTTGACAGTACCCCCATAGCCCCTCCTGTCCTTGAGCCTATGGCCTCTTGAGTCTGGTTGGATGCATGCATGAATATGTGCATAGTGGGTCATGTACATGTTGGAATGCGCCCCTCATGTAAGGATATGTGTTATTGAGGGTATTTCAACTCCTTCCCTTATGGTGGTCAGTGCTGTGACTTCTTCACCTTGTTAGAGGTCTAGCCCAACTTTTGCTTTTGCTGACCCAGATTGCCTAGCTTGGTCTCCTGTACCAGTGGTGATTCTGCTGTTCCTGTTACCAGCGTTGCTCATGCCTTACTACCCTTGTCCTCCATCCGTCTTGACTTCTGCCTGGAACTGACTATCCTTGCCTGCCACCTGCCTGAACTTCCTCCAGGGTCAACCAATCTGATTGCCGCCATTTTGCCTCCTCATACTCGCCCCCCTGTTCCTACTAACCCCTGGTAGGACAAACACCCTCAGTGCCCCCTCCCATCTTCGAGCCTGTGGCCTCTTGAGTCTGGTTGGGCGCATGCATGAATGTGTGCATAGTTGGTCAAGGGCATGCACATATTGGCAAGCATCCCTCACATAAGTGCATGTGTCAGGGAGGGTATTTCAACTCCTTCCTTTATGGTGGCTGGTGCTATGACTTTTTTACAGTTATCTTGCTAGAGGTCTAGTACAACTTTTGCTTTTCCTTTTGCTGACCTGGATTGCCTGGCTCGGTCTGTGTCTCCTACTCAAGGAGTGACTCTGTTCTTGTTAACAACCTTGCTCATTCCTAACTACCCTTGGTTTCCATCTGCCTTGACTTCTGCCTGGAACTGACTTTCCTTGCCTGTCACCTGCCTCAACCTGCACTTGATCCAAACCTATCTGATTGTTACCATTTTGCCTCCTCATCCTAGCCCCCCTGTTCCTGCTGGTGGGATGATGCTGAGAGCTTCAACCTGTTGGCATCTGACAGCAACGCAGCCTGGTGGTCCATGGTCCATCATCTCTTGGTGGTGCTCCAGTAAAGACCAAGGATTCGGGAGAATCATGGGTGGATCTTGTAACACCGGCCAATAAACCATCTTTCCTAACAAAATCAAGGAAAGGTTTGAAGAACCTGCCACTAGCTCTTTAGATTATTTCATGGTATTCGTGATTGGAATTTCCTTCATGCATTTCATTTTTTATTTTTAGTGGCTGAAAAATTGCATGAAGATTCCTCTGCATGTGGTCACCAAGAGGCAGGGAGAAGAAGATTGAGAGAGAGAGGGGGTGTGAGGAAAAAGAGAGATGACATCCCCACAGCCTCCTGTGGTTCTCTTGGAACCCGTCCAGTATCTCTAGAAACACATTTCCTACGCTGACTGTTCCTGGCAAACGAGCTTGTAATTAATTAACCTTTTTATTTCAGATATTTAAAGCCCCCGAACGCTTGTCATGTGGCAGGAAGGCTCAGAAGAGACGGTATCTGCCCAAAACATCCTTGCTCTGGTGACAAGTCCGGCTCGGTGACAGCCTCGTCCTCTACAGATTCGCAGAGCTGGCACAGGCCCGGGCGGCCCTACAAAACGTTTTCACGCTGGAATCGTCAGCATTTATGAGCTGCTATCGGCGAGGCCACCAGGGAGGCATTGGGAGGCCGGAATCCGCTCCGTGGGCAGGAATTGCTGAGGAGGTAGAAAAAGGGGAGCGGCAGGATGATTATGTTTTTTAAACAGAAGTTGTAGATAAGACGGAGGAGTGAGGATTAACTCTGCGTGAAGGACCTTCCTAGGCTTTCATATTGATGACAAGAGGCTCTGAAAGCCAGGAATCCTCACATTGAGGCTTCAGATTCGGAGGAGACCGGAAAGGCGACAATGAATGTGACGTGCCGGCTGAATTTTGTAGGGCCGGAGTTCTAAAGAGAAGCTCGGCTCTTCTCCGTAATCTCCCTCATGTCAATTCCAAATGACTTTGAGGCCAGATTAGGTTTATTTTTACACATCTTCCTTTTCCTGTTTATCGGGAGCAGGATCATGGAACCTTTCTGCTTTGGCCTTATAGAGGTTTTCTAATCTGCATCTCCCATAATGCACTGCAACAGTAACTGTTCAGTGTGCATGCGCTCAGTGACGGACATAGATAAGCCGTGTAATAATAATATAAAAGGCCAATGGGGGAAGGGTGGACGCATTGGTGAACAGATCAGCAAAAGGAAAACAGGTCTGTGGTTAATGTAGCACAAAGTCCTCCTCCATTTTTATTTCTAAGTATTCGCTTCTGCCAAGGAATCCGACAGCTTCAAATATCTTATCAAAATGTGTCCCCAGTCTCTTACGGTTTGTTGTCATAAAACTCACTGCTCCTTATGGCTCAGGGACGCTTCCCTGAACTTCCCATTTAGAGGGCGTGTACTGTAGCCATCACGTGACCTCCCACATCTCTCCCATATCACATGGTCCTTCATCCCAGGGTTGGGACAAGGGGTGGGCAGGAGGGGCAGATGACCTAGGCACTGTGGTATCATGTGAGATGTGTGTGTGGGGGGGTGTTGCCACAAAGAGATTGGGGGGTACGCGTTGGAAGGAGGAATGTGTGGGGGGCAGGGGGAAGTATTGTTCTAGGAGGAGAACATTTTTTTTTGGGGGGGGGGGTGCTAAGAGTAATGGGTTAGGGGGATTTGCGTGGGGGGGGGAATTTGTACTGGAGGGGGACATTTTTGGGGTAAAGGATTTGTGTTAGTAGGAGTACAGCTGGGGAGACTTTTTTGTGGGGGGGGGGTCAAAGATTGTGCAAGAAGGGGGGATCTGGGGGGAATTTGTGCTGGGAGGAGGGGGGGTACACGTGTACTACAAGGGGGCATTTTTGGGGTAGATGATTTGTTTTAGGGGTGAATTTCTTTTTTTGGGGGGGGGCTTGAGCTGGGAAAACTTTTTTGTGGGGGGGTCAAAGATTTGTGCAAGAAGGGGGGATCTGGGGGGAATTTGTGTTGGGCAGGGGATGTGAAGTTAGGTGGGGGAGGTAGATGTGTACTAGAAGGGGACATTTTAGGGGTAGATGATTTGTGATAGGAAGGGGGTGATTTTTTTTTTTTGGGGGAGAGGCATTTGAGCTGGTGAGATTTTTTTATTGGGGAGGGGGGTAAAAGGTTTGTGCTGAGAGTGGGGCTTTCAGCAAGTGGGGGATTCATTCATGCTCGCCTCCCCCATCCCTAGTGTTGTGATAACAAAGTGCTCGCCTCCCCCATCCCTAGTGTCCTGATAACAAAGTACTTGCCTCCCCCATCCCTAGTGTTCTGATAACAAAGTGCTCGCCTGCCCCATCCCTAGTGTCCTGATAACAAAGTGCTCGCCTCCCCCATCCCTAGTGTTCTGATAACAAAGTGCTCGCCTCCCCCATCCCTAGTGTCCTGATAACAAAGTACTCGGCTCCCCCATCCCTAGTGTTCTGATAACAAAGTGCTCGCCTCCCCCATCCCTAGTGTTCTGATAACAAAGTGCTCGCCTCCCCCATCCCTAGTGTCCTGATAACAAAGTACTCGGCTCCCCCATCCCTAGTGTCCTGATAACAAAGTGCTCGCCTCCCCCATCCCTAGTGTTCTGATAACAAAGTGCTCGCCTCCCCCATCCCTAGTGTCCTGATAACAAAGTACTCGGCTCCCCCATCCCTAGTGTTCTGATAACAAAGTGCTCGCCTCCCCCATCCCTAGTGTCCTGATAACAAAGTACTCGCCTCCCCCATCCCTAGTGTCCCGATAACAAAGTACTCGCCTCCCCCATCCCTAGTGTCCTGATAACAAAGTGCTCGCCTTCCCCATCCCTAGTGTCCTGATAACAAAGTACTCGCCTCCCCCATCCCTAGTGTCCTGATAACAAAGTACTCGCCTCCCCCATCCCTAGTGTCCTGATAACAAAGTACTCGTCTCCCCCATCCCTAGTGTCCTGATAACAAAGTACTCGCCTCCCCCATCCCTAGTGTCCTGATAACAAAGTACTCGCCTCCCCCATCCCTAGTGTCCTGATAACAAATTGCTCGCCTCCCCCATCCCTAGTGTTCTGATAACAAAGTGTTCGTCTCCCCCACCCCTAGTGTCCTGATAACAAAGTACTCGGCTCCCCCATCCCTAGTGTCCTGATAACAAAGTACTCGGCTCCCCCATCCCTAGTGTCCTGATAACAAAGTACCCGCCTCCCCCATCCCAGGCTGAAGCCCATGCACCTTAGACGTCACATGACCGTCCATGCTGGTATAGATGATGCCTTATTCTCAGTACATGGATAATAAAGTGAATGCGCTCCCAATCCCGAGCTGAAGTGCATGCACCATAGATGTCACATGACCAGCCACTTTTAGAGTAATGGCCCCTAATCCTCAGTTCCTTGTTAACAAAGAGCATGTGTGCCCCATCCCAGGCTGCAGCAAGTGTACCATAGACGTCACATGACCACCCACGTTGGGAGCACATGGACCCTCACCCCCAGCGCCTTGCTAACAGAGTGCATGCTTGTCTCATACCAGGCTGAAGCACATCCACCATAGACGTCAAATGACCATCCATTCCAGGAGTACATGGGCCTTCCTCTTATTAACAGAGTGCCCCATCCTAGGCTGAAGGACATGCACCTTAGACGTCACATGATCATCCACATCTGGAGCACATGGGCCCTCATTCTAAGTGCCTCAATACCAAAGTGCATGAGTACCCCATTACCAGGTTGAAGAGTCTGCAATGTGTATGTCACATGACCAGCAACTCAAGGGGGGGGGGGGGGAGGAGTACATGGTCTCCCATTGCCTTGATAACAAAGTGCATCCTATGCCAGATTGAAGGGTGCACTCAAGGGTGGCTGCAATCGTGGTTCAGGGGACCCTGCAAGGCAGCACAGTCACCTTATAATTGCACCGCACCAAACTTTGCAGTACCATGCAATTTGGCGGCCGCAAACGCATGCACATTAGCCAGGTGCATGGGGTGCCATTAACAATTAATGGCCCCGACACTCATCTGCAGAAGGCTACGCGTTTTCACCGACTCAAGGACATTTTGAGGACACAGGAATATTTTTTCTTTCCAATGACATCGCCGACACAGGGAATTTTTTTTTTTTCAGTGTCACCACTGATGCAAGGACATTTTTGTGGGGTGCCAAAGAGGGGGTTAGATTCCCATTTGTTACCCCAGGGCTCTGGATGAACTTGTTCTGCCACTGGGGGAAGGGGAGTGCCTTGCCAAGCTAGGCTATGGGGCTGTGCAGGGCCGTTTTTAAGGCAGGGCAAAAGGGGCAAAAGTGGCAACTGCCCTGGGCCCTGTCATTGTTGTGGGGCCCAAAGCAGCTGCCTCATACTTGCCAACTATCCTGGTTTAAATTCCCTCGTTCCTTGAGGTTTTAGTCCCGTGCTGTGTCCAGATATCTCAGTGTGAAGTGCTGCTACTAATGCTGCCCAGCTCTGCCCTATTGTTGTGTACAGATGACTCACTTGCAGACCCTGTGTTTACATGTAAATTACCGGCATTCATATGTAAGTAGTGGTGCCATTCATATGTAAATAGCAGCGGCCAGCGGCATTGATATGTATATCATGCCCCCCTGAGATCATATCCACAGTAATCTCTAGCAACCAATCAACAAGCAGAAATCATGTGCTGTAACCTCGCAACTAATCAGTGAGCCGTAATGTGTGCTGTAACCTTCAGCAACCAGTCAGTGAGCGGTAATGATACACTGTAATCTCTGGCAACCAATCGCAATAGCTGTCTGATCTGATTCAGTAAACTGATTTTGAGTCTAGCTGCTATTTATTGTATGTCTCAGAACAGGTGGAGAGGGAAACTGCATGAGGGGGCCCAAAGAAAAGTTTTGCCCAGGATCCAATCAATATTAAAGATGGCCCTGAGGCTGTGTGTTTCCATTGATGAGCACAGTGTATGGAGACACAACTCCCAACTCTGCATGCTGCAAACTAAATTTCACCAGCTTCACTCGTTCCTATCGGGAACCTTTAAAAAAAAAAATAAGGAAAAATTATTATTTGGATGGAAAGAACCTTCAAAAATAAGTCTGGCGGAGATTTTCGATCATTGCAAATTTCAGTAATTTGATATTTTTTGTGTAAAGTTTCATCATTTTCATTACATTTTGCACGCAGACATTCGGGATAAAGTTACAGAAAACGTCTTTAAACAATGACCTCATATCATGGAAAATATCGCTCAATGGATTGGGCGGGAGATTTAGGACTCGTCTGTAGTCAGTTGAAGAATGGAGAAGGCGGGATAGGAGGAGACGGGATCGAAGGAGGGATCGGAGAAGGTGGGATTGGAGAAGGAGGAATCAGAGAAGGCGGGTTTAGAGAAGGAGGGATCGGAGGAGGGATCGGAGAAGGCTGGATCAGAGAAGGAGGGATCAGGCGAAAGGCGGGATCAGAGAAGGTGGGATCGGAGAAGGAGGGGGTCGGAGAAGGCGGGATCAGAGAAGGAGGGATCTGGGAAAGCGGGATCGGAGAAAGCGGGATCGGAGAAGGCGGGATCGGAGAAGGCAGGATCGGAGAAGGTGGGATCAGGGAAAGCCGGGATCGGAGAAGGCAGGATCGGAGAAGGCAGGATTGGAGGAAAGGCGGGATCGGAGAAGGCAGGATCAGAGAAGGCGGGATCGGAGAAGGCCGGATCGGGAGAAAGGTGGGATCGGAGAAGGCGAGATCGGAGAAGGCGGGATCGGAGAAAGCGGGATCGGAGAAAGCGGGATCGGAGAAAGCGGGATCGGAGAAGGCAACCCTGTGAGATCGGAGAAGGAAAAATATAATTTATATTATATAATATAATTTTTTAATATAAAAAAGTCAATATAATTATTGGGATGGACAAGCGGCCAGACACGGCTTTATTTAAAAGTTAAGAGCGACGGGCCAGACACGGATGCAGGAAATGACCGAACCAAATTGAACTGAATTCCAAATAGATGAGAACATCGAGGTCTGGAGGAAGAAAAGAAAAAACGACACGGCAACTATTAAATGAAAGAATCTACACAAGTCACAGAGTCTGAAGGACAAAAGCTTAATTAAGCGCTTTAATAATTGTATCGCATGAGTTCTGCCAGACATGAAAGAAAGGAAAACAGTAATAAAATGTGTCGAGCGTGTCGGGGAAAAAGGAGGATAATCTCCAGGTGTTATCTGCGCATTCCTTTCATCACTTCACACCTTCCACCGACCCTTCAATGTGTCTGATCACCGAGAGAGAGAGAGAGCGATCGTTATCTGACCGTTGTTTGTTACATTGTTCTTCAATAGAGTAATAATAATAATAGTGTGTGACTGTTGGGGGAGGGGACATTAGAGTGTAAATTTTTTTTATTAAAAAATCAAACAAACATACAGCTTATTAATAAAAACATATTTACACAAAAATAAACAACAACTAAACAAAAACAAGCGTGCTTACATCAGCAAATAAAGAAAACCATTTCCTGACAAGATAACATAAAAAGAAACATATTTTAATGACAACTACAAACCCCGAACCTCAACTTAAACACAATCCAGGCTAAGAAACATTTTGAGACCTAATCGCCATCAGGATGCGATTCCAACCCCCCCCATTGACCCCTCCCCCCACATTATTTACCCCAACTTCCACATCATTCACCTTGCATTCTGCACCAGCCACCCTCATTCCCTTCCCACCTCTCCCTCCACCATCATCCAATCACACATTCTGACACTGACTGGGGAACCACAGACTGGGGGGACACTGACACCGCAGACTGGGGGGACACTGACACCACAGACTGGGGGGACACTGACACCACAGACTGGGGGGACACTGACACCACAGACTGGGGGGACACTGACACCACAGACTGGGGGGATACTGACACCACAGACAGCCTCACAGACACAGATTCTGACAGGACAGAGACACTAGGATCCCCTGTTACAACCTCCGCCAACCCAGACTCTTCTCTATCCAGACAGAAGAATTCCTCCACTAACTCTGGCTTATTGTGCAAAGCCTCAAGGCACCGGCTATAAGGGTGACCAACCTTAGCACATAGGTTACATTTAATGATGTTACAGTCCCTCTCCAGATGCCCCAGTTGCTGACACAAAGAACACTTCTGTTCTGGACAGTTAGAGGAGAAATGTCGCTTGACTCCACATTTATGGCACACCTTAGGTTTACCAGGGTAGAAGATGGTAATCCTATCTCTACCAATAAAGGCAGAGGAGGGCAAATGCTGGACCACATTCCCACACTCACTCAACCTCATTGACACCGACCACCCACCCGTCCAGATTCCTCTACCATCCACAATCTTTTTTAGGGGACACAACATTTCACCAAACCTCCTCAACCAGACCCATAAATCCTTGGGGGGTATAGACTCATTCCTTGTCAGGATAGTCACATTCTTAATTAAGCGTTGACGTGAGACAACTTTGGGGACAAGCCCCTTCCAGTCCAGCTGGTCCCTATATACATGCTCATACTGCTCCCAAAACAGATCCAGCGATTCTGGATGCACAAATGATAAATCATATTTATAGGAACCAGCCGGACTAATAAGAGCATAAATATCCTCCGCCTTAAATCTCATGGCTAGGATCTTATCAACAACCTTCCTCCTGATAGGTGGAATACCTCCTCCCTCCCACCTGAGCTGTACCACATTCCTGCGTTTAATGGAAGAAGGTGCATTGGGTGAAAATCGCACAACTGTCTCCCTTTCACCACCAGCAGCATGACTTTGTTCCGACACAGCCATAGCATAGTTCATAACTGGGACAGATGACACATTAACTGGCTGCATAGGAACCTCTGAAATCTGGTTTGTCATGCGACATTCCTGCTCCGCATTTTCAATGTTCATGTGACATTCCTGTTCTGCACCGTTAATGTCCATGTGGGACTCCTCACAGTCAGCAGAAACTTCTCTGTCTGGATACATGCCTGCATTCCCATGATCTTCAACTGATGAGTCGGTGCCACTCAAGGGAGATTCCATTTCTGTAATGGTCTTCAGCAATCCACCATTTTCCTCAACCTCCTCCTGAGATGACCCAAGCTGCTGGAGAGAGAGAGGGGCAGATACTGACTCAGGTACAATAGTTCCTGAGACAGGGGTAGTACTGGGGCCTCTATGTGAAGCCACTTCCTTACCCCCCCATCCATACTGTCGCCATTACTGCGGCATCCACCCTCTGGCTGGTACTGGCACAGGCACTCTCCTTCATCTGTTGGAATCTCTCCTCATTCTTACACTTTTCTCTGAACACACCGGTGCTCTCCTTTAAAGAGGCGACCAGCTTCTCCTACTTTTTTAATGCCTCCTCTAGAGACTTCAGCTTGGAGACTTCCCCCTTACTGTTTCCAGACTTACTTTGCAGAGATTTCTTTTTCCTGAGATCTTCTGTCATGACAGAAAGTTTCTGTTCCTCCTTAGCAATGCGGCGAAGTCTGTTCACCACTCTATCCTGGAGGACTGGTAAGGACCCCTCTTGCATAGGGACAGGCCCAGGATCCATTGCAGCTTGAGCACATGGAGTTGGTCTCAGTGCCTCTGGAGAGCCTCCACCTTCGTCTTCCCCAATATGGTCCATGCTTGCCTGAGATAAGCCTGCACGAGAGGCCCCAGGCTTTGCTGCTTCTCTCAGCTGAGATCACAACGGAGTGAGCCAAACAGCACCCTGCAGAACAGCACCACCTGGTGGAGAAGCTTCTCTGGTGCAGAGACTGATGTGACTGGCTCAGTGTTCTCTGTACAGCACTGCGGTATATGTCAGAGCTATATATAGTGCCTTAAAAAAGTATTCATACCCCTTGAAATTTTCCACATTTTGTCATGTTACAACCAAAAACATAAATGTATTTTATTGGGATTTTATGTGATAGACCAACACAAAGTGTCACATAATTGTGAAGTGGAAGGAAAATGATAAATGATACAAATAAATATGTGAAAAGTGTGGGGAGGGGCATTTGTATGGTGCCCCCCGGAGTCAATACTTTGTAGAACCCCCTTTCTCTACAAGTCTTTTTGGGGATGTCTCTACCAGCTTTGCACATCTACAGAGGGACATTTCTGCCCATTCTTCTTTGTAAAATATCTCAAGCTCTGTCAGATTGGATGGAGAGCGTCTGTGAACAGCAATTTTCAAGTCTTGCAACAGATTCTCAATGTGATTTAGGTCTGGACTGTGACTGGGCCATTCTAACACATGAATATGCTTTGATCTAAACCATTCCATTGTAGCTCTGGCTGGATGTTTCGGGTCGTTGTCCTGCTGGAAGGTGAACCTCCGCCCCAGTCTCGCTTCCCTGTCCCTGCTGAACAAAAGCATCCCCACCACATGAAGCTGCCACCACCATGTTTCACGGTGGGGATGGTGTGTTCAGGGTGATGTGCAGTGTTAGTTTTCCCCACACATAGCGTTTTACTTTTAGGACAAAAAGTTGGTCTCCTCTGACCAGATCACCTTCTTCCACATGTTTGCTGTGTCCTCCACATGGCTTCTCACAAACTGCAAACAGGACTTCTTATGACTTTCTTTCACCAATGTCTTTCTTCTTGTCACTCTTCCATAAAGAGCAGATTTGTGGAGAACACGACTGATAGTTGTCCTGTGGACAGATTCTCCCACCTGAGCTGGGGATCTCTGCAGCTCCTCCAGAGTTACCATGGACCTCTTGGCTCTTCTCTGATGAATGCTCTCCTTGCCCGGCCGGTCAGTTTAGGTGGACGGCCATGTCTTGGTAGGTTTGCAGTTGTGCCATACTCTTTCCATTTTCCAATGATGGATTGAACAGAGCTCCGTGAGATTTTCAAAGCTTGGGAGATTTATTTATAACCTAACCCTGCTTTATACTTCTCCACAACTTTATCCCTGACCTGTCTGGTGTGTTCCTTGGCCTTCATGATGCTTTAGGTCCACTAAGGTTCTCTAACAAACCTTTTGAGGGCTTCACAGTGGGGGGAGGGGACATTAGAGTGTAAGCTCCTCTGTACAGAGACTGGTGTGACTGTAGGGAGAGGGGACATTAGAGTGTAAGCTCCTCTGTATAGAGACTGATGTGACTGTGGGGGGAGGGGACATTAGAGTGTAAGCTCCTCTGTATAGAGACTGATGTGACTGTGGGGGAGGGGACATTAGAGTGTAAGCTCCTCTGTATAGAGACTGATGTGACTGTGGGGGAGGGGACATTAGAGTGTAAGCTCTTCTGTATAGAGACTGATGTGACTGTGGGGGGGGGGGGCATTAGAATGTAAGCTCCTCTGTATAGAGGCTGATGTGACTGTGGGGGGAGGGGACATTAGAGTGTAAGCTCCTCTGTACAGAGACTGATGTGACTGTGGGGGGGGACATTAGAGTGTAAGCTCCTCTGTACAGAGACTGATGTGACTGTGGGGGAGGGGAAATTAGAGTGTAAGCTCCTCTGTACAGAGACTGATGTGACTGTGGGGGAGGGGACATTAGAGTGTAAGCTCCTCTGTATAGAGACTGATGTGACTGTGGGGGAGGGGACATTAGAGTGTAAGCTCTTCAGTATAGAGACTGATGTGACTGTGGGGGGGGGGGGACATTAGAGTGTAAGCTCCTCTGTATAGAGACTGATGTGACTGTGGGGGAGGGGACATTAGAGTGTAAGCTCTTCAGTATAGAGACTGATGTGACTGTGGGGGGGGGGGGACATTAGAGTGTAAGCTCATCTGTACAGAGACTGATGTGACTGTGGGGGGGAGGGGACATTAGAGTGTAAGCTCCTCTGTATAGAGACTGATGTGACTGTGGGGGGAGGGGACATTAGAGTGTAAGCTCCTCTGTACAGAGACTGATGTGACTGTGGGGGGGGGGGGACATTAGAGTGTAAGCTCCTCTGTATAGAGATTTATGTGACTGTGGGGGAGGGGACATTAGAGTGTAAGCTCCTCTGTAGAGAGACTGATGTGACTGTGGGGGAGGGGGCATTAGAGTGTAAGCTCCCCTGTACAGAGACCGATGTGACTGTGAGGGAGGGGACATTAGAGTGTAAGCTCCTCTGTATAGAGACTGATGTGACTGTGGGGGGGGACATTAGAGTGTAAGCTCCTCTGTACAGAGACTGATGTGACTGTGGGGGGAGGGGACATTAGAGTGTAAGCTCCTCTGTATAGAGACTGATGTGACTGTGGGGGAGGGGACATTAGAGTGTAAGCTCCTCTGTATAGAGACTGATGTGACTGTGGGGGAGGGGACATTAGAGTGTAAGCTCTTCTGTATAGAGACTGATGTGACTGTGGGGGGGGGGACATTAGAATGTAAGCTCCTCTGTATAGAGGCTGATGTGACTGTGGGGGAGGGGACATTAGAGTGTAAGCTCCTCTGTACAGAGACTGATGTGACTGTGGGGGGGAGGGGACATTAGAGTGTAAGCTCCTCTGTACAGAGACTGATGTGACTGTGGGGGGAGGGGACATTAGAGTGTAATCTCCTCTGTACAGAGACTGATGTGACTGTGGGGGAGGGGACATTAGAGTGTAAGCTCCTCTGTATAGAGACTGATGTGACTGTGGGGGAGGGGACATTAGAGTGCAAGCTCCTCTGTACAGAGACTGATGTGACTGTGGGGGGAGGGGACATTAGAGTGTAAGCTCCTCTGTATAGAGACTGATGTGACTGTGGGGGAGGGGACATTAGAGTGTAAGCTCCTCTGTATAGAGACTGATGTGACTGTGGGGGGAGGGGACATTAGAGTGTAAGCTCCTCTGTATAGAGAATGATGTGACTGTGGGGGGAGGGGACATTAGAGTGTAAGCTCCTCTGTACAGAGACTGATATGACTGGCTCAGTGATCTCTGTACAGCGCTGCGGTATATGTCAGCGCTATATAAATGTATAATAATAATAGTGTGTGACTGTGGGGGAGGGGATAGATTGTAAGCTCCTGTGGTGTAGATAGGGATATAATTATCTGGGTATTCTTTGTATAGTGCTGTGGGCGGCTCATTGTAAAATGTGTAATAATAGTAATAAGGAGAAACAATACATACAGTGGGTTGTAGAATGAGGTAAGTACCAGCAGGCTGTGTCACCTGCGGACCAGAAAAGAATCTTGCTGTGTGTGGGGGGGTTAGCGGGAAGCAGGTGCGGGGGTGGGGGTGGGGTGTCACATGGGGTGTTAATATGCTTCCTCCCGTGTCTTCACATTACAAAGTTACTTAGACATTAATTATCTAGACGGGGGTTCTCTTCCAGCTCGGGAGTTCCTCCAGCCATCATGACTACTCAGGCGCATCTAAAAGGAATTCACCGTCTAAATGAGAAGTCGGTTTGAGTCTCGCGCATCCGAAGATCTCCACTTCCCGGGGTGGTAAATTGCCCTCTCAGACATCTACAAATGGAGAAGATTGCAATTTCAAAAAGATGAAACCGTACTGTGTGTAATGAGCTGTCATCCTGTATTCAATTTCCATCAACCCCTACACAATGGCTGAAATTTCAAATCAGGCCTCACTGACCAATGCCGTACTAGATGCTGGAATAAGGGAAGCAGTCATTCCTGTAATATACACTCACCCAGCACTCTATTAGGTACACCTGGTTCAATGGCTCAGTAACACACATTGCTAATCAGCCAATCATGTGGCAGCAACTCAATGCATTTAGGCATCTAGACATGGTGAAGACGACTTGCTGAAGTTCAAACCGAGCATCAGAATGGTGAAGAAAGTGACTTTGAACGTGGCACGGTTGTTGGTGCCAGACGGGCTGGTCTGACTATTTCTAGGATTCTCACACACAACCATCTCCTGAGTTTACAGAGAATGGTGGGAAAAAGAGAAAATATCCAGTGAGCGGCAGTTGTGTGGAGGAAAATGCCTTGTTGATGTCAGAGGAGAATGGACAGACTGGTTCCAGATAATAGAAAGACAACAGTAACTCAAATAACCACTCGTTACACCCAAGGTATGCAGAATACCATCTCTAAACGCACAACACATCCAACCTTGAAGCACATGGGCTACAGCAGCAGAAGACCACACTGGGTGCCACTCCTGTCAGCTAAGAACAGAAACTGAGGCTACAATTCGAACAACTTGGAGTAGAGCAACTGGTGGTTTGGGCATCTTTTATTGGTGTCCATTAGAAGGTACCCTTGGGAGCTGGACTAAGCATTTCCAATGTGAAGGACGCTTGGGGTAATATCTGGACCTTCTGGTAGGACTCCAAGGTGACATTAGATCTCCTTCAGGAGTACAGTGAGCTAGATGTTAGCATACTACTGGACAATAATAACCTAAAGCCGTTCACAACAACACAGAGGAATAGTTGTAGGTGAGATAAAACAATCTGCTCATCTAACTCATGATCTTCTTTTTCTGTGATGGGTAAGAAGTTGGGTGATCTAGAAACTATTTGGAGGAGAGCAACTGGTGGTTTGGGCATCTTCTATTGGTGTCTCCTGGAAGGTACTCTTGGGAGCTTCCAATATAAAGGATACTTTGGGTAAGAGCTGGACCCTCTGGCAGGATTCCAAGGTGACATTAGGTTTCCTTGTGATGGGTAAGAAGTCGGGTGATCTAGGAACGATTTGGAGTAGAGCAACTGGTGGTTTTTGGTATCTTCTATTGGTGTCTCCTGGAAGGTACGCTTGGGAGCTTCCAATGTGAAGGACACTTGGGGTAAGAGCTGGACCCTCTGGCAGGATTCCAAGGTGACATTAGGTTTCCTTCTGATGGGTAAGAAGTCGTGTGATCTGGGAACGATTTGGAGTAGAGCAACTGGTGGTTTTGGCATCTTCTATTGCTGTCCATTAGAAGGTACCCTTGGGAGCTGTACCAAGAACTTCCAATGTGAAGGACACTTGGGGTAATATCTGGACCTTTTGGTAGGACTCCAAGGTGACATTAGGTTTCCTTGTGATGGGTAAGAAGTCGGAAGTCGGGTGATCTAGGAACGATTTGGAGTAGAGCAACTGGTGGTTTTGGCATCTTCTATTGCTGTCCATTAGAAGGTACCCTTGGGAGCTGTACCAAGAACTTCCAATGTGAAGGACACTTGGGGTAATATCTGGACCTTCTGGTAGGACTCCAAGGTGACATTAGGTCTCCTTCAGGAGTACAGTGAGCTAGATTTTAGCATTCTACTGAACAATAATAACCTAAAGCCGTTCACTACAACACAGAAGGAATAGTTGTAGGTGAGATAAAGCAATCTGCTCATCTAACTCATGATCTTCTTTTTCTGTGATGGGTAAGAAGTCAGATGATCTAAGAACAATTTGGAGTAGAGCAAATAGTGGTTTGGGCAACTTCTATTGGTGTCTTCTAGAAGGTACTCTTGGGAGCTTCCAATATGAAGGACACTTTGGGTAAGAGCTGGACCCTCTGGCAGGATTCCAAGGTGACATTAGGTTTCCTTGTGATGGGTAAGAAGTCGGGTGATCTAGGAACGATTTGGAGTAGAGCAACTGGTGGTTTTGGCATCTTATATTGGTGTCTCCTGGAAGGTACGCTTGGGAGCTTCCAATGTGAAGGACACTTGGGGTAAGAGCTGGACCCTCTGGCGGGATTCCAAGGTGACATTAGTTCTCTTCGTGATCGGTAAGAAGTCGGGTGATCTAGGAACGATTTGGAGTAGAGCAACTGGTGGTTTTGACATCTTCTATTGGTGTCTCCTGGAAGGTACCCTTGGGAGCTTCCAATGTGAAGGACACTTAGGGTAAGAGCTGGACCCTCTGGCAGGATTCCAAGGTGACATTAGGTCTCCTTGTGATAGGTAAGAAGTCGGGTGATCTAGGAGCAATTTGCAGTAGAGCAACTGGTGGTTTTGGCATCTTCTATTGGTGTCCCCTGGAAGGTACCCTTGGGAGCTGCATCAATCACTTACAATGGGAAGGACACTTGGAGTAAGTGCTGGACCCTCTGGTAGGACTCCGAGGTGATATTAGGTCTCCTTCGGGAGTACAGTGAGCTTCCAGTTGGTCTCTCCAATAGACGGTCTCTGTGGCAAGGAAAAGGTAGTTTTGGACGGACTTGCTCCACCTGCTCCCCTGCCATCTCTACAGAATAAATTGCTCTAAAAAAAATGTAATTCTCGAAATGAATCTTTTACTTCCTGCCTGTTGGATATGCGTTGTCAAGAGAGTTAGCGACTTAACGAAAATTCCTTAAATAAGCTCCTTTCCGAGCCAATCTGCCTAATTGACTCGAAAATGAATTTGCGGAAAGAAAAAGTCCTGATGGCAAGCCGACATGTCCCTCTTCAATGTTCATAATCCCAAACACAATCTTCCATCTTCTCCGCACCGACCCCCCAGAGGACGTTTGGTTTGCACCTGGTATTCTGTAATGTAAAAATGATTAATTAGCCTTTGTTGTTGTTGATTCTCTAAAGTGCCGCACAAACCCCCCGCGGACTTCGCGGAATCTGTTGTAATATTTACTTATTTATACTTAATACTTATCTATTTTCGGTGCCAAAAAACAATGCCCTGCTTGACGCTGGACTTTTCTTTTAATGAATTTAATTGCAAGTTGCATAAAGGAAAGCCGGATTTTATTATTCGAGTTCAGAGCTTATTGAAAACGCGTTCTGCTCATTAAATCGACATCATCCTAAAATAGCGCGCCGTCTTCCCCCTTCCGTTATTACAGGCAGACATTGTAGATCTCAGGAACGTTCAGGCCAGAAGTGAGGATGTTCTGGAGTTCCACCATGTCTGGTTCACCACCATTAAATGAAGAGAAATTTGTCTACTCAACCACCAATGATCAGTGATGATCCCAAGTCTGCAAATTAGGTCTGCCGGCAATTAGGCAAAGCCGATCCGGACATTATCTTCGATGGATGGGTGTTTGAAGGCCACTGGATTTTAATGAAGCTTGGGCTTGGGTAACTAGATCTATACCATACCCAGGGCTTTTCTTCTCAGAGAATAGGTGCAGGAACTCCCCCTTTTTCGGAAGTTACCCCTTGTCTCTCCCTCTACCTGCCTCCAAACACAGTTCCTTGGTTCCACCCCCCACCTTCCAGTACTGCCCCTTTCTGAGAATACAGAACCAAGTAACATTTGTGGTACTACTACTGGCTAGGGCGCCCAACCACTGATGTTCCTACTTTCTTCTCTCTGGAGCAAGCAACTAAGTCTTAGCATCAGCAGGCAGCCGTCACTCCGTTCGCACATAGTGTCAGAGGCGCAACGTAGGACTGTGTCAGTGTCCCGACTCCTGAATGAATGGAAGCAAGCAAACATTCATTGATGGGCGCTGGTGAGGATGCATTTCTGGGTGCTGGTGAGGCTGCATTTGATGGGCACTTCATTAAAATATAGGTGGGGTATACATGGGCAGGGCAAAGGGGGTGGAACCAGGGGTGGGGCAGGGGGGGCGCTCCAAAATGAAGTTTTGCCTAGGGTGTCAAAAATTCTTGCACCAGCCCTGCCAGAGACAATAGGTTCCTCCGCAGCAACAATAGACACAAAAATATATCCCCTCCAGCAACAAGAGATCCCCCAGCAGGCAGCATTATTGGACACTGTAGAACAACCCGGCACCCCTTACCATTACATAAATTCAGTGCTGGAGGTGCCAGAACTGCCTTCCCACTGAAAAACTCCCTGACCACACCTATGGGATCCCTGTAGATAGAACATTTGTCAAACACAAGGCCCATGGACCGAATCCAGGCCACCAGGCACCTCCTTCGTCTCCGTCCTCACCTTGTCTCAGCAGAGAGCAGGACAGAGCTCCTCCACCAGATCCTGCACTTTTCAGTGCAGCTGCAGAGAGGCCCGTCTCTGCCAACCCCCGTCTCAGCAGTTGGCAGCAGAGAGGAGGACAGAACCCCTCCTGCAGACTCTGCACCTCTCTGTGCAGCACTTCCTCTGGTCTCAGCATGCAGCTGACTCCAGCCCTCCTCTGGTCCTCCTCCAGACCCTGCATTTTATGCTTTCCAGCTCCACCCCAGCTTCTTCCTGGAAGCAGCACATGGTATGAGGGTGCACTGTGATATAAGGGACTGTGGGGGGACTCTTGACATCTGATGTAATGTGGGGGTGCCCTGGACATCTAGTCTTATAGATACAAGCGGCCCTTTGAGAACATCCATAATGCAGATGTGGCACATCATGAAACTGAGTTTGAGACCCCCTGCTCTAGAAGCTGGAAATCACTGTGTAGACACCTCTACTACACCACTACTACACTGCTACTACACCTCTACTACACTGCTACTACACTGCTACTACACCTCTACTACACCGCTACTACACCACTACTACACTGCTACTACACCTCTACTACACCGCTACTACACCACTACTACACTGCTACTACACCTCTACTACACTGCTACTACACCGCTACTACACTGCTACTACACCACTAATACACTGCTACTACACTGCTATTATACCACTACTACACCACTAATACACTGCTACTACACCGCTACTACACCACTAATAAACTGCTACTACACCGCTAGTACACCTCTACTACACCACTACTACACTGCTACTACACCACTACTACTACACCACTACTACTACACCACTACTACACTGCTACTACACCACTAATACACTGCTACTACACCGCTACTACACCACTAATAAACTGCTACTACACCGCTAGTACACCTCTACTACACCACTACTACACTGCTACTACACCACTACTACTACACCACTACTACTACACCACTACTACACTGCTACTACACCACTAATACACTGCTACTACACCACTACTACAACGCTACTACACTGCTAGTACACTGCTACTACACCTCTACTACACTGCTACTACACCTCTACTACACCGCTACTACACCACTACTACACTGCTACTACACCTCTACTACACTGCTACTACACCACTAATACACTGCTACTACACCGCTACTACACCACTAATAAACTGCTACTACACCGCTAGTACACCTCTACTACACCACTACTACACTGCTACTACACCACTACTACTACACCACTACTACACTGCTACTACACCACTAATACACTGCTACTACACCACTACTACAACGCTAATACACTGCTAGTACACTGCTACTACACCTCTACTACACTGCTACTACAACGCTACTACACCGCTGCTACACAGCTACTCCAGTGATCTCCACTAGCTTCTGAAACCCGTGTCGAGCGGCTGCCCTACTGTACACTGAACACAGGAGATCATTTGCAAGCAAATTGTTGTTTTTATTTCCTTGCATGTGATTGGGTATTCCTTGCAAAGTGCAATTTCCCATTTTTCACTAAGCTCTTGAGCAAATTTCCTTGCAAAGGGAACAGTCCATTGTCTTTTAGAGAATCAACCCCACTGTGTCTAGAAGAAAAAAAAGGCTTAAAAACGTCTCAGAACTTCCGGCCAACCCTAAAGGTCTGACTCCACCCAAAATAGGGAGATCCCCCTCACTTCCTGTCAGGACAGGAAGTAATGGCGATTCTCTCTGACGGGGACACAGAACAAAAAAACCTATCTTTTTTGTTAAGTGGGGGTGAGTTAAAAATTCTGACACAATAGGGGTGATTTACCAAAGGCAAATAGTCTGTTCACTTTGCAGGAGACATTGCACTTTGCATGGGAACTTTCTCCAGAACCAAGGGGGAAAAAAAGGAGTTTTGCTTGCACGTGATTGGATGATTGAAGTCAACAGAGCTTCGCCTCATTAACTAAGCTCTGGGATAAGTTCCTTTGCAGAGTGAACAATCTATTTGCCTTAACCACTTTGGCAATTGGCACCCCGTTGTAGCCATCTTCTAGGGGGGCGTCCATAGATGTCCTTCCAGAACCCCGACCCATCAGCGCTGCCTCATCAGTGCCCATCAGTGCAGCCTCATCAGTGTCCATCAGTGCAGCCTTATCTATGCCCATCAGTGCAGCCTTATCTATGCCCATCAATGCCCATTAGTGCAGCCTTAGCAGTGCAGCTTCATCAGTGAACATCAGTGCAGCATCATTCATGCCCATCAACACCCATCAGTGCAGCTTCATCAGTGACCATCAGTGAAGAACTTCTTGTCCCAGTGATAACCATATTTCTTGTATTGGTGTCACAGTGACAGGAAGCGAGTGAAAATCGCCCCAATGGGGACACAGATAGAAATGAAAATCACTTTCCTACTTTGTCCAAAAATAAAAAATAATTTTCACCTGGATTTCGTCATCAAGCCCCTCCCCCTACTGCCCTAAATAAGGAGTTGTGGATATTCAGTGGGGGAAATATTTGACTTCTCTAAACACAGCGGAGCGTAGATGGCACATTGATATTAGACGGCCATCTTGTCTCTGACGATATTATTCTCATTATAAAAATAAAATCTGCCCATTTCCTTTCCCTCCAATCATTTCTGGTTGATCGGATGAATTTTCGGGGACGTCCTCTCGGTTTGGCGAGCAGCGCGCTCCGTAGAACACGCCATGCTGCACAATTATGGATTTTCTCGGCGCCTTTTCCTTCATCTGAGAAATGGCGGCTGTTTTGCCTTCCTGCTGTTTTTCCTCCTGAAGCGCCGATCGTCTCGGCAACAGACGACACTCGCTGTGTTTTATTAGGATAAGCTTTTTATGAGACAATACTTTTAATCTTTAATCCCCGCGCTTGTCATTTTTTACAGATTCACCTCTGCTGCCGGCAGAACACCTGGAAGATGAATGGGGGAGAGTTCGAGGAGTTCTGTAAATTCCGGATAACGACATGCAGGAGTCGTCCGCAGCACCTGCTCCTTCTTCCCTATAGCAGGGGATTATGGGAAAGGGTGGAAGCCATGTTGGGTCAGCAGATCTTCTTGCTGGATACTCATGGCGGTGCAGTAGATAATTACAAGCACCACCATCTAGGGCAGCACTCTGGAGGTCACCTTCCCTCCCCTCTTTCCATGACGACAGTACATGGTGTCATTGGTCACCAGGCAATGACTTGGCATGTTGGGACCTTCCATGGTGGCAGTGGAAGAACTGGTCTTCCTTGCAGGCTTTTAGCAAAATGCACACGGAGCCTAAGGCACCTAATCCTACAACTCCTGGACACATAACAGTTATAGACACCAGCAATCTGACCACCAGCTTTACTGGCCACCAGGTTCCTAAACACACATGATCAGATTAGGTGACCCTCTGCCTTTGGGCTCAGCAGGCAAATCTAGCTTTGGCTAATCAAAAGGAAGACGAGGGCAATCCTGGAGGGCTTGTCCACCTATTGGTATGTCTCCTAATACAGGGACCCTGTCACTTAGAAGGGTAGACCATGCAACCACCAATCCAGCCCTTGGCATGTTGGGACTTTCTATGGTGGCAGTGGAAGAACTGGTCCTCCTTTCAGACTGCTGGATAGTCATGGGAGAGCAGTAGATAATTAAAAGCACCACCATCTAGAGAAGCACTCGCTCTTCCCTTCTCTTTCCATGATGGCAGGACATGGTATCATTGGTCACCAGGTGATGACTTGGCATACTGGGATCCTTCCATGTTGGCATTGGAAGAACTGGTCCTCTTTGCAGGCTTTTAGCAGTATGTCCTTGGAGGCTGGAGCACCTAAACCTACGACTCCCGGACACATACCAGTTATAGACATCAGCAATGCAGCCACCAGCTTTACTGGTCACCAGATTCCTAAACACAAATGTTCAGATTATGTGACCCTCTGCCTTTGGGCTCAGCAGGCAAATGGGAAAGAAGGCAGAGCTGGAAGCCATGTTAGGTCAACAGATCTTCTTGCTGGATAGTCATGGCAGTGCAGTAGATAATTACAACCACCATCATCTGGGGCAGCACTCTGGAGGTCAGCTCTCCCTTCTCTTCCCATGATGACAGTACATTGTATCATTGGTCACCAGGCAATAACTTGGCATCTTGAGTTGGGACCTTCAATAGTGGCAGTGGAAGAACGTGTCCTCCTTGCAGACTTTAAGCGGGGTGCACATGGAGGTTAAAGCACCTAAACCTGCGACTCCTGGACACATAACAGTTGTAGACATCAGAAATCTGACCACCAGCTTTCCTGGCCACCAGGTTCCTAAACAGACATGTTCAGATTATGTGACCCTCTGCCTTTGGCTTTGAAGCAGGCTATTCAACAAATGGGCAATCACAATATTAAATATTATAAGATTTGCCCATTTGTTGACTGTTTGTTCTAAGTATTGCCTTTTTTGCCTGTGACTGTCGCAATTGCCTATTTATTACCCACTTACTGCCTGCTTGTTGCCCACACTGCATGAGATGGGCGAAGTTAAGATTTTCTGTTGCATTAGAGTCAATGAAGAAAGTGAAATTAATTGTGAGGACACCAAGCAGGCACTAAGTTGGTAACAAATGGGAAACAGTGACAGTCATGGGCAACAAAAGACCAATATTTAATGGGCAATCAGTATGTGAAATATTATAAGGATTGCCCATTTGCTGACTGTTCTAACATCCTGATTGCCTATTTGTTGACTGCTTGTGCTAAAGATTGCTCCCTTGTTGCCACAGTTTCCCATTTGTTACCCACCTACTGTTTGCTTGGTGCCCTCATAATTAAATTTCACTTTCTCCATTGACTGTAATGCAGCAGAAAATCTTTTCCCATTCCTTGCTATGTGGGCAACAAGCGGGCAGTACATGGGTAACAAATGGGCAATCGTGACAATCATGAGCAACAAAAAGGTAATCCTTAGACAAGCAGTCAACAAATGGGCAATTATTATAATATTTAATAACACGATTGCCCATTTGTTGACTGTTTGTAATAAGGATTACCCCTTTGTTGCCCGTGTCCCTTAGTGGGATGCAGAAAATGCAGAAGATTAAATTATTGGTGAGGGCCCCAAGCAGACAGTAAGTGGGTAACAAACAGGAAATCATGGCAGTCACGGGCAACAAAAGAGCACTCTTTGGCACAAGCAGTCAACAAATTGGCAATCACAATATTAAATATTATAAGGATTGCCCATTTGTTGACTGTTTGTTCCAAGGATTGTCTCTTTTTTGCCTGTGATTGTCGCAATTGTTGCAATTGACTATTTATTGCCCACTTACTGCCTGCTTGTTGCCCACACTGCAAGGGATGGGTGAAGTTAAGATTTTCTGTTGCATTAGAGTCAATGCAGAAAATGAAATTAATGGTGAGGGCCCCAAGCAGACAGTAAATGGGTAACAAACAGGAAATAATGGCAGTCACGGGCAACAAAGGAGCACTCTTTGGCACGAGCAGTCTACAAATGGGCAATCATGATATTAGATATTATAAGGATTGCAAATGTATTGACTGTTTGTTCTAAGGATTGCCTCGTTGTTGCCTGTGATTGTCACGATTGCTCATTATTTGCCTACTTGCTACCTGCTTGTTGCCCACACAGCAAGGGGTGGGCAAAACTGGGATTTTCTGTTGCATTAGAGTCAATACAGAAAATTAATGGTGAGGGCCCCAAGCAGGCAATAAGTGGGTAACAAACGGGAAACCATGGCGGTCACGGGCAACAAAGGAGCAATCTTTGGCACAAGCACCCAATAAATGGACAATCACAATATTAAATATTATAAGGGTTGCCTCTTTCTTGCCTGTGATTTTCATGATTGTCCTTTTGTTGCCCATTTACTGCCTGCTTGTTGCCCACACTGCAAGGGATGAGCAAGGTTCAGATTTTCTGTTGCATTAGAGTCAATGGAGAAAGTGAAATAATTATAAGGGCCCCAATGAGGCAGTAAATGGGTAACAAAGGGAAACTGTGGCAGTAGCAATCTTTAGCAGAAGCAGTCAACAGATGGGCAATCGTGATATTAGATATAAGGATTGCCCATTTGTTGATGGCTTGTCCTAAAAACTGCCTCTTTCTTGCCTGTGATTGTCCTGATTGCCCATTTGTTGCCCACCTACTGCCTGCTTGGTGCCCTCACAATTCATGTTAGCTTATCTTTATTCTTATTTGTAAAAGCAGCAATGTAAATGACAGGTGCACTTTGTAGCGAGGGTTCGATGGGGGGGATGGAATCACCCCTGAAACCGATGTATGAGACCCATGTGATCGATTACTGTACGCGGCGGCGGCGGCGAGTGCACGTGCTGACCTTACCCATTACAGCGAACGACGTGGGCCAGCCCCTGAGTTAGCACGCCGTAATGGAAATAAATCGCGGCTTTGCTCCGTAAGATATTCAGGTTTTTCACAGCCGCGGCCCGTGAAACGAACAAATTATTATTGTTTTACGCTTCAAACGCAGATTTCTTCGGAGCGAATGATTTTTCCCCCAGAGCTGCCACTTAGGGTTAGCGTACTTCAAGCCGGATTTTCGCAAGATGAATATTTTCATTTAATCCCGAGGAGAGGAGATCGGCGAGGACGACCCGCTGCGTCGACAGTTCCGTTTTTCTTCGTCTAAATGATCAAAATCTCTCTCTGACCGCCTTTCGTATTCCACTCGCTCCTCTATTTGTCTTCATTTGCCGCCCATTAAGCGGTTATGTACATAATACGTCACACCAATGTATGCGCACAGGACACCCAACGTGCGCCGAGCCCAGGGAATGGCCGCCGTGACCTTTGTTTGCGTGTTTGCCGGACGTGAGGACGCCGGTTCTCCTAGCAGACGGCTCCTTATCTGCCATCGCCGGGATTAAGAGTCATTAGCGGCGGCCGACCTGCCATTAGCGGACATGTCAGAATCTGGAAACGACGGGACCTTTAGGAGGCCTGATTACGCTTCGGACACGTTATCCCCGCCGTTTAATTAAATCGCAGCGCTGGAGACAAATAGAGGTGATGGACACGAGGCGTTTTTCAAACAAAACAAAAAAAAAAAAAAGGAGAAGGCAGCCGTAGAGGATAAAAGGGCGCTCCGCACAGACCGGGAAAACATCCCGGCAACCAGCGATGATAAGGGATGAGCCGAGAAGAAAGTGACATAATTGTGAGGGCACCTCGCGTTATAGACACGTGCCATTCGTTTACTTCCAAATTCGTTTTTTAATGAATTTCAAGTTTGTTCATTCCGAATTGACAAAAACCGCTTTGGCTAATTTTTTGGAATATTCCTAAAGTCAAATATTCTAAAATTCGGAAAAATCAGAAAGATGGAAATTTGAAAATCCGGAAATTCGGAAAATAAAAAATCTGAGAATCTGAAATTCCGGAAATTCAGATATTTGAAAATCCGAAAATAAGAACGAGAATTCAAAAGAACAAAAATCCGAAAATAAGAACGAAAATTCAAAAGAACAAAAATCTGAAAATAAGAACGAGAATTCAAAAGAATGAAAATCCAAAAATAAGAACGAAAGCCCGAAAATAAGAAAACCCCAAAAAATTTGAAAATCTAAAATAATAACTACTAATAACTTAACTATTTCTAACTATTAAATTATAGATATTGGAATTTCCTTTCAAATTTGGCTGTTGGTGAACGTAACAAATACAAATTTATCCGAAGTTACGAATTATCCGAAATAATGAATGCCGCATCTAAACGAATGGAACAGAAGAAATTAATAATAATAAATAACAATAATAGTAATAATAATAAAAATAATAATAAAAAAAAACTTTTTTATGATTACTATTATTATTATTATTAGTTCATTCTGTTCCATTTGTTTGGATTTGGCATTCGTAATTTCGGATAAATTCGTATTCGCTACGTTGACTAACAGCAAAATTAGAAAGGAAATTCCAATACCTATAATTTAATAGTTAGTTATTATTAGTTATTATTTAGAATTTTCGTTCATCAAAATTTTCGGATTTTCTTTCTTATTTTCGGGTTTTCAAATTTTCGGATTTTTGAATTTCTGAATTTTCAAATTTGCTAATTTTTCAAAGTTTTGAATTTCCGAATTTCTGGATTTTTGGATCTTCGAGTTTACAAGTTTACGGATTTCAATCATAACGAATGACCCCAAAAAACAAAACAAATAAAAAAACGAATGAAACGAAAAGTGAACAAACACATTTTTCAGCAGTGCGCATGTCTACCTAGCAAACAGTAAGAGGGGAAACAAACGGGAAACTGTGGCAGTCACGGACAACAAAGGAGCAATCTTTAGCACAAGCGGTCAACAAATGGGCAATCAGGCTGTTGGATATTATAAGAATTGCCCATTTGTTGACTGTGATTGTCACGATTGCCCATTTGTTACCCACTTGTTGCCTGCTTGTTGCCCACACTGCAAGGGATGGGCAAATATAAGATTTTCTGTTGCATTAGAGTCATTGCAGAAAGTGAAATCATTGTGAGGGCCCCAAGGAGGCATTAGGGATGAGCCGAGCTGCCCCGGGGTTCTGCAAACTTCATAGAAGTTTGGATGCTGAACCTGAACCCCTATTGAAAACACTGGGAGATTAATCTATCAAAAATGCCCATTTCTAGGTTAATAGGCAAAGGATTGCAAAAAAAAATAGCATGTGGGGGGGAGACACTGCCCTGAGGAACATGAACCCTGGGACAAGGTCATCTAGAGCCTGGGGTGAACATGCTAAGCTGCATCCCCCCCCCCCCATGTATGAGCATTGAGTACTACTCTGCATGCTTATCCCCTAAGCATAAATTACCCCTCCCCCAGGATAAATATACCCCCCCACTGTAATCCCCCCTTCCAGCACAAATCTTTACCCCCCATACCCCTCCCAGCTCAAATCCTCTCCCTCCCAAACCCCCCCCCCAAAAAAAAAAATCACCGCTCCTAGCACAAATCCTCTACCCCTCAAATTCCTTACATCCCCCCCCCCTCCAGCACAACAAATTGCCTGCCCCAACCCCCCGCCTCCTAGCACAAACCTCCCCCCCCCAATCGATAAAAAAAAATAGCACCAATACCTCCCAATCATCCCTCCTAGCACAAATGCCCCCCCCCCAAAATAAGCACAAATCCCCTCTACCATATCACTTCTTCTAGCACAAACCCCTCAAATCCCCCTCCTACCACAACCCCCCCCCAGGATTTCCTCCTAACACAACCCTCCCCCCCAGATTTTCCTTTCTAGCACAAACCCCTCAAATCCCCGCTCCTAGTATAAATCCCCCCCCCCCCAGATTTCCCCTCCTAGCACGAATATCTCCCAATCATCCCTACTAACACAAATTCCCCCACCCCTTCAAAAAAATAAAAATTCCTCAGTATGAACCAGGGCTTATAAAGGGCCCCGGGGTTCATGGGAGGGGCCCCGGCCCCAGAGGAAAGGATCCCGGGACCAATAGAAAGGGCCCTGGCTGTCAATGCAAGAAACCATGAAGGCCCCTCTGGCTGCCACTGAATGGAGAAGTTTAAAATATCCTAACGGGGGCGCTGCCACAAGGGGGAAAAAAAAAAGAAGCAGTTTGTTAAAAATAAAAATCATCCCCATTTACTGTCAATCAGGAGAATCGCCCCGGGAATGGGATTGGGACGGCGCTCGTCCCCCACCGCGCTCTTCATTCCGGTATTATAGATATCTGGCAGGGAACGCGCCTGACATAAGATATGAATATGTGCATTCCAGAAATTCAATTATAGATAAACCTTGTAAGGTTTAAAGATCAACAGAAAAACACAGAATGTCGAGCGCCGCGATCGCCGCCAATGCCAGGCTGGAGCCGCAGAGTCCGCCATGATTGCAAAGAGAAAAATTAAAACCGTTTATTGAGTGCGCAAAATGTAAACACTGCCGAGCGGCACGCCGAGATTATTCTGCAGAGGAATATTCTCCATTTGGTGAACAGCGTAAAGGAGAACTCCAACCACACGGCTTCAAAAATGAATTTACCACCCAAAAGGATTGTAAAGTAATGTGACTGTGGGGGAGGGGACATTAGAGTGTAAGCTCCTCTGGTGTAGAGACTAATGTGACTGGCACAGTGATCTCTGTACAGCACTGCAGTATATGTCAGAGCTATATAAATGTATAATAATAATAATAATGTGTGACTGTGGGGGGGAGGGGACATTAGACTGTACATTTTTTTTAAATTAAAAAATCATACAAATATACAACTCATTAATAAACACATATTTATACAAAAATAAACAACAAGCGTGCTTACATCAGCAAGTAAAGAAAACCGTTTCCTGACAAGATTACATAGAAAGAAACATATTTTAATGACAATAAAAAAGAGACTAAAAACCCCGAAGCTCAACTTAAACACAATCCAGGCTAAAAAACCTTTTGAGATTTAATTGCCATCAGGATGTGATTCCAAACCCCCCATTAAACCCTCCCCCACATCATACACCCCAACTTCCACATCATTCACCCCGACTTCCACATCATTCACCTTGCATTCTGCACCAGCCACTCTCATTCCCTTCCCACTCCTCCACCCCCACCATCCTCCAATCTATCCCTCACTCCACCCCTCGGTGTCTGCCGACCTCCAGCCGCACTTCTGCCACACTGAGGAAGAGGGCTTAGCATCACCATACATTCTGGTCCAGCACCCTCCACTGCCTTCACTACACTAGGAGAAACAATAGGTGCAGACACAGACTTGACAACCACACTTTCTGACACTGACTGGGGAACCACAGACTGGGGGGACACTGACACCACAGACTGGGGGGACACTGACACCACAGACTGGGGGGGACACTGACACCACAGACTGGGGGGGACACTGAAACCACAGACTGGGGGGACACTGACACCACAGAGGGCCTCACAGACACAGATTCTGATGGGACAGAGACACTAGGATCCCCTGGTACAATCTCCGCCAACCCAGACTCTTCTCTATCCAGACGGAAGAATTCCTCCACTAGATCTGGCTTATTGTGCAAAGCCTCAGGGCACCGGCTATAAGGGTGACCAACCTTATCACATAGGTTACATTTAATGATGTTATGCCGCGTACACACGAGCGGACTTTACGGCGGACTTTGCCCGGCGGACTTTTCGACGTACTTTCCGACGGACTTTGTGAACGAACGGACTTGCCTACACACAATCCACCAAAGTCCGTCGAATTCGTACGTGATGACGTACGACCGGACTAAAACAAGGAAGTTCATAGCCAGTAGCCAATAGCTGCCCTAGCGTGGCTTTTTGTCCGTCGAACTAGCATACAGACGGCGGACTTTTCGACCGGACTCGATTTCAACGGATAAATTTTAAACAAGTTTCAAATCTAATTCCGTCCAACTTTTGAGAAAACAAAGTCCGCTGGAGCCCACACACATCGAATTGTCCGACGAAATCCAGTCCGCCGGGCAAAGTCCGCCGTAAAGTCCGCTCGTGTGTACGCGGCATTACAGTCCTTCACCAGATTCCCCAGTTCCTGACACAAAGAACACTTCTTTTCTGGACAGTTAGAGGAGAAATGTCCCTTGACTCCACATTTATGGCACAGCTTAGGTTGACCAGGGTAGAAGAGGGTAATCCTATCTCTACCAATAAAGGCAGAGGAGTTCAAATGCTGGACGACATTCCCACACACACTCAACCTCATTGACACCGACCACCCACCCATCCAGATTCCTCTATCATCCACAATCTTTTTTAGGGGACACAACGTTTCATCAAACCTCCTCAACCAGACCCATAAATCCTCGGGGGGTATAGACACATTCCTTGTCAGGATAGTCACATTTTTTATCAAGGGCTGACATGAGGCAACTTTGGGGACAAGCCCCTTCTAGTCTGGCTGGCCCCCATATACACGCTCATACCGATCCCAAAACAGATCCAGCGACTTTGGACGCACAAATGATAAATCATATTCATAGTAACCAGCCGGACTGATAAGAGCATAAATATCCTCCGCCTTAAATCCCATGGCTAGGATCTTATCCACAACCTCCCTCCTGATAGGTGAAATATCTTCTCCCTCCCACCTGAGCTGTACCACATTCCTGCGTTTAATGGAAGAAGGTGCGTTAGGTGAAAGTCGCACAACTGGCTCCCTTCCACCACCAGCAGCATGACTTTGTCCCGACACAGCCTTAGCATAGTTCATAACTGGGACAGATGACACATTAACTGGCTGCATAGGAACCTCTGAAATCTGGTTTAGTAAATTACCCACCACTTGATCCTCCCTCCTCCCCTCCAGCACAACAGTACCGCTCACCATAGTCCCAGAAGTACCACAGATACCAGCAGTCCCATCATCAAGTAAAGTCTTCCGTAACATCAGCTGTTTCAGCGTTCATACGGCCCTCCTGCTCTGCAGTTTTAATGTTCATGCGACATTCCTGCTCTGCACTGTTAGTGTCCATGTGGGACTCCTCGCAGACAGCTAATCCTGCATTCCCTGCTGATTGCAAGGATCTGTTGTCAGGTGCAATCTCAGGAAAGTCCTCCACACACTGAGAGAGATTTTCAGCAATCACTCCTTCATCATGATCCTCATCTGATGAGTCGGTGCAGCTCAAGGGAGATTTCATTTCTGTTATGGTCTGCAGCAATCCGCCATTTTCCTCAACCTCCTCCTGAGATGACCCAGGCTGCTGGGGAGGGATCGGGGCAGATACTGACTCAGACATGACAGATCCTGAGACAGGGGTAGTACTGAGGCCACCATGTGAAGCCACTTCCTTACCCCCCATCCATACTGTCGCCGTTGCTCTGGCATCCACCCTCTGGCTGGTACTGGCACAGGCAATTTCCTTCATCTGTTGGAATCTCTCCTCATTCGCACACTTTTCTCTGAACACACCACTGCTTTCCTTCAGAGAGGCGACCAACTTCTCCTGCTTTCTCAATGCCTCCTCCAGAGACTTCAGCTTGGAGAATTCCCTCTTACTGTTTCCAGACTTACTATGCACGGATTTCTTTTTCCTGAGATCTTCTTTCATGACAGCAAGTTTCTGTTCCTCCTTAGCAATGCGGCGAAGTCTGTTCACCATCCTGGAAGACTGATAAGGACTCCTCTTCCATGGGGACAGGCCCAGAATCCATTGCAGCTTGAGCACATGGAGTAGGCCTCAGTGCCTCTGGAGAGCCTCCATCTTCATCCCCCCCCCACCCACTGCATGGTGGTTGGGGGAGAAGCCTGCAGGACAGGCCCAGGCTTGATGTTTCCCCCCACTGAGAGCAAAGCAGAGTGAGCCAACAGCACTGTGCAAAACAGCACCACCTGGTGGAGAAGCTCCTCTGGTACAGAGATTGATGTGACTGGCTCAGTGATCTCTGTACAGCACTGCGGTATATGTCAGATATATATATAAATATAATAAAACCTGATTCTGTTGACATTTTCATCAGATTTTTTGGAAAAGGTTCAGTTTGCTCTGATTGGAGTTTTTTCACTATACAAGTTGTTCCCACCCACACCTGCCTCTAAATTTGCAAGGCCTGCCCATCACACCCCCTTCACTGGTTGGTCTCTCCCAAACCCCACCTCTAAATATGTAAGGTCTGCTCACTAGTGTCCTTGCCCCCCCCCCCCCCCAAATAATGTCTTTTGGAGTCACTGTGTATGTATGCATTAACTCGAAGAAGATTGATGCTGTGATACCTGGACATGACCCCGGACACATCGGAAGGACAGGGGGACAGGATATGGGACTCTCTCTGTGAATCCAGGACAGTTGGCATGTATGCATTTGATTGATTTTTTTTTTTTAAATCCGCGGTGGTGGGAAAAAAACAGAAACCATTAGGTGAAGAAAAATGGTGAAAACACAAATAAGTGCACTTCAGGGTGTGCTTTTGTCCCCCCCCCCTGAAGGGGTAGGACCTCTAACCTCAACCCTCAGGGCGCCAGGCTCCTGACTGGGACAAGGTTGCAAACTTGGTCCACCTAGCCAAAAGGCCTGGTGGATCCCTCTCCTCATGGCCGGCCAAAGACGACCAACGAGTACTAGGTCGAAGGGGCTCTCCTGAGGGGATACCCCCCCAGGTTCAGGGGAGGAAGGAACCTGATGACCACACATCCTCCCCCTAAACTTCAGGACAAGCTGGAGGACTCACACTCACCATCCAGTGCAAAAACACACACAAAAGTGAAAAGCGACAAACGTGAGGAGAAAAAAAAAAAAAAGTGGCCATGCAATGTGCGCTGGTCGGGCCCTGAAGCCAAAAGGCCCAGCCCATGGAGGCGCAGTGCAGAAAAATGATTTAGTGCCATGATCATGTGCCTGCTCACACAATGGGGTCCCACACCCAAGTTTTACTAAGCGCACAACCACTTCCAGGGGGGCACAGACACCACGGACTCTCTGCCTTCCCAGCCCATGGCCAGACAAGATAGATCCATTCAAATCAGGAGGAACTGGGCCCATCCAGAATTACTTCCCTGCCCTAACTTTCTGTGGGTGCCCTGGTTTCTGTTCCACCTGGTACTAGCCTTTAGAGCCTTCAGAGCCCACATCATGTCAGCAGGGATATTTTATAGCCAGCCATTCCTACCAAAAGGTAAGAATGTTGGCATAGCTCCCCTACAGGACACCGAGAAGAACAGATACTACACTTGATCTTAGCCAAAAGGCCAAGAAGCGATATCAGGGCTGGGACAAAGGGTGGGCAGGAGGGACGCCCTGGGGATTTTGGGGGGTTGTGCTAGAATGGGTGATTATGAGGGGGAGCGGGGATTAGACATTCGTTATGATCAAAATTTGTTATTTTGAATAAATTCATAAATTTGGGAAAAATTCTAATTTGGTACGTTCCATTCATATAGATGCGGTATTCGTTATTTCGGTAATTCGTAAATTCAGAAAAAAATTAATTGAGTACGTTCCGTTCGTATAGATGCGGTATTCATTATTTTTGAAAATTCATAATTTCAGATAAATTAGTATTCATTACGTTCACTAACAGGCAACCAAATTTGAAAGGAAGTTCCATTACCTATAATTTTAATAATTTATAACGATTGTTATAGTTTTTATTATTATTATTGTTATTATTATTATTATTAATAATAATAATAATAAAAACTATAATAATGGTTAATAAACTTAATAATTTAATCATAATAGAAATTATCCAAATGTTTTTGGTTCTTTCGGATTTTGGTTCTCATTTTCAGATTTTCGTTCTTTAGAATTTTCGGATTTTCGTTATTATTTGCGGATTTTCGTTCTACCGAATTTTCGGTATTTTTCTAATTTCGTATTTTCGTTCTTTCGAATTTTGTATTTTCGTTCTATCAAATTTTCCTTCTTTTCAAAAATTAGTTTTCGGAAAAACTAGTTAAACGGTTTTTCGTTAATTCGGATGTTTCTGAATTAACGAATATGCAGAATTTTCATGAAACGAAACGAATTACACATGTCTAGGGGGGATTTGTATTAGTAGAGTGGATTTCTGTTAGGAAGGGGGATTTGGGGGGGAGTTTGTGCTAGGTGGGGGATTTATGCAGGGAGAGGCTGGTTTTGGAGGGGGAGGGGTTGCTCGGATGAGAAATTTGAGGAATAGGATAGGAGAGGGGATTTGAGCTGGGAGGGGGGATTTGTAATGGAATAGGGGGCATTATTTTAGGGGGAGAATTTTAGCTTGGAAAGGGGATTTATGCTTAGGTGGAGAGTGTGAAGATTAGTGCTCAAATCTGTTTTTGGAAGAGGGAGAGGATTTTTGCTGACACATAACGCTCATACATTTTGGTGTGGGGGGGGGCACCATTTGGGGGGCTCTAGATGACCTTGCCCCCCAGCACCGAGCGATATGTATGCCATTAATTGATGGGACGTTGAGAAGTGGGGGGTGATTTGTAAAACATGGGAAATATCCAGGGCCATCGTTAACACAGGGGCAAAAGGGGCATCTGCCCCGGGCCCAGTCATAGTTGTGGGGCCCGAAACAGCTGCCCCTTGAGCCCTGCACTGTCCCCAAGTAGTGTATTCGGGAGGGCCCAAGAATATATTTGCCCCCAGGTCCAATCAATATTAAAGATGGCCCTGGAAATGTCCTTCAAACCACCTTGGTGCCCCTCCATCAGACGTAGCTCCACTTCTAGTGATCTGCACTCATGGTTTTTAGCGGTTTTGTTCGGTGCCGATCGGAGGCGCCGGGGGGGGGGGGGGGGGTTCGTATGATTTCTGTGTCCTCTAACTCAACCTAAAGGCATAAAGTTTCCTCCAGAGACTCGTTGCCGGCCAGGAATGTCCCCGCTGACCCCCGTACGGCCTTTTCTTTTTCGTCTGATCCCAGGAAGTGACTTGATACGTTTTAAACCAAAATCACCTAAAGTGATCGTAATTGCTGTGATTTCCCCTCGGCGGCTCGGCGCTCACCTGCCGTGTGCTGCTCATCCGGTGAACTTGTGCCAGTCTCAGAGCGGGTGGCAGAAGACAGCTGGAGATGCTTAATTCATGTTGAAAAGCTCTTCTTAGCGGAGTCGGTAAGGAACTGTCACTCACCCATGAATATTTTACACGTCGACGGAGAGTCAAGGACAAGCAGACAGGAAGACCTTTATGTATTGAAGTGAGGATTTTTTTGTTGTTGTTGTTTTGCTGCAAAGACAACAAACGCTCACAGTCTGCGCCATCCGGAGCACGCTTCGGGCAACTGAGGCCACGCCGCCACCATCGACTCAGCTGGGAGCACAGGCTTCGTCAAGGAATTAAAGTGGACCTGTCACCAGAGATATATCTATTCCTGCAACATAGATGAATGATCAGTGATAGATCAATGTAACACTTACTTGCAGGGCTCGGGTCCTGCAAGAACGCATTGGGAATGGCGTTCCTGTACTTGTTCCACAGCAGGAAGGCCGTTACCGTTGGCAGCCGCGTCCTGCAGGACTGGCATGCGCCGTTCCGAAGCCTTACAAAGCTCGTACATGATCATCCATTTTCAGCCAGGGGGGCGCAGAGGTGTAATGCACCATTTTTGAATGGAAGGCAGTAACACTCGGTTTAGGGCCTCAGTGGCGCCATTGCCTGAGGCTCCTCGCCACAGCAGAGAGCAGGAGGACAGTAGCAGTACACTGATGTGAGCGTCCCAGTGGTGGCGCCTCACCATAGCAAAGAGGAGGACACTGATGTGAGGGGGGTAGAGGAGGACATTGCTGGGGGGTGAAGGAGGCAGAGAAGGACATTACTGTTGGGGGGAGGGTGAAGGGGGCAGAGGACATATCTGGGGGCGGTGTGAAGGGGACAGAGGTGGACATTACTGGGGGGTAAAAGGGGCAGAGGTGGACATTACTGTTGGGTTGGGAGGTGAAGGGGCATAGGAGAACATTACTGTGGGGGTGGGGGTGAAAAGGGCAGATGAGGACATTACTGGGGGGTGAAGGGGGCAGAGGGGGACATTACTGTTGGGGTGGGAGGTGAAGGGGCAGAGGAGAACATTACTGTGGGGGTGGGGGTGAAAAGGGCAGAGGAGGACATTACTGGGGGGTGAAGGGGGCAGAGGTGGACATTACTGTTGGGGTGGGAGGTGAAGGGGCAGAGGAGGACATTACTGGGGGGTGAAGGGGGCAGAGGTGGACATTACTGTTGGGTTGGGAGGTGAAGGGGGCAGAGGAGAACATTACTGTGGGGGTGGGGGTGAAAAGGGCAGATGAGGACATTACTGGGGGGTGAAGGGGGCAGAGGGGGACATTACTGGGGGTGAAGGGGGCAGAGGTGGACATTACTGTTGGGGTGGGAGGTGAAGGGGCAGAGGAGAACATTACTGTGGGGGTGGGGGTGAAAAGGGCAGAGGAGGACATTACTGGGGGGTGAAGGGGGCAGAGGTGGACATTACTGTTGGGGTGGGAGGTGAAGGGGCAGAGGAGGACATTACTGGGGGGTGAAGGGGGCAGAGGTGGACATTACTGTTGGGTTGGGAGGTGAAGGGGGCAGAGGAGAACATTACTGTGGGGGTGGGGGTGAAAAGGGCAGATGAGGACATTACTGGGGGGTGAAGGGGGCAGAGGGGGACATTACTGGGGGTGAAGGGGGCAGAGGTGGACATTACTGTTGGGGTGGGAGGTGAAGGGGCAGAGGAGAACATTACTGTGGGGGTGGGGGTGAAAAGGGCAGAGGAGGACATTACTGGGGGGTGAAGGGGGCAGAGGTGGACATTACTGTTGGGGTGGGAGGTGAAGGGGCAGAGGAGGACATTACTGGGGGGTGGGAGGTGAAGGGGCAGAGGAGGACATTACTGGGGGGTGAAGGGGGCAGAGGTGGACATTACTGTTGGGGTGGGGGTGAAAAGGGCAGAGGAGGACATTACTGGGGGGTGAAGGGGGCAGAGGAGGACATTACTGTTGGGTTGGGAGGGGAAGGGGCAGAGGATGACAATACTCGGGGGGGGGGTTGAAGGGGACAGAGGTAGACATTACGGAGGGAAGCACAGGGGGCAGAGGTGGGGGGGAATCTTGGGTGAGTTCCCACACTTTTTTCCCAGGACTTGACCCCTGCTTCCATGTATTTGTTACACAGTAAACCCCCTGACAATACCTTTGAGGCTCCATCTTTGTTCAGGCATCATCCAAGTTCACCATCTACTTCCAGGACTGAAAGGTCTGAGTTCCATCAGGAGAACCTAAAACGTGACCTCCTGCTCCTTTCTTTAACTGAAATGGCTTTCTTTGATGTCACTGCACACTGTGAGAAGCTCACAAGGTGCATTAGAAGCTGCAGCACGTCAGTTAGAGCCCTTTCCTCCCCCAGCCCGACTGTCCCTGGCCCCGCCACCTTTCATTCATTGGATTCCAGTTCTTTTGATCATGGAGACTCAGCATCACCTAGGGCGGTCTGCATGTAAATATAGCCTGCCTAGGAACGCCCACTCATCCAGACTGACACCCACCCATCTAGGCATTTTGATATTTGCATAACTCCTCCCAAAGGCCCACCCACTACTTGCATCAGGGGGCTCTTGAGAGGAGTACTGAGGCAGGGGGCTGTGATGTTTTCAGGAAGCTATGTACAGCCTCTCTGCCGGCCCCTCCCACCAGCCATGGTCCACCTGCATTGCATAGAGAAGCACAGAGACCCAGTGATGGCATCTCTGGGATAAAAATATCTACTACAGTATGCTACTAATAGCAAACTACATAGTTTACATTTAAAAATGTAACAAAATTTGACTAAATTATGAGATTTCTGTAAAATGTCACCATTTCAGCAAATTGCATTGGAGTTTATGGGGAAGGGGAAGCTAATGTGGTTCCTGATGGTTTTTTAGAGTCCAATTTGCTTTAACTGGCTTATTAAAGTTCCCTTCAACTACCCTGGACCTTCTCCCGAGGGTTACAAAAGGTCTCTTCGACTATCCTGGACCTGCTCCTGAGGGTTACAAAAGGTCCCCTCAACTATCCTGGACCTGTTCCTGAGGGTTGCAAAAAGTCCCTTCAGCTATCCTGGACCTGCTATTGAGAGTTCTAAAAGGTCCTTCAACTATCCTGAAACTACTTCCGAGGGTTATAAAAGGTCCCTTCAACTGCCCTAGACCTGCTCCCATTGGGTATAAAAAGTCCCTTCAACTATCCTGGACCTGGCTCCAAGGGTTATAAAAGGTCCTTTCAACTATTGTGAACCTGATCCCGAGGGTTCTAAAAGGTTCTTCAACTATCCTGGACCTGCTTTGAGGGTTCTAAAATGTCCCCAACTGTCCTGGACCTGCTTGAGACATCTAAAAGGTCCCGCCATCTATCCTGGTCCTGCTATTAAGAGTTCTAAAAGGTACTTTGAACTGCTTCCGAGGGTTATAAAAGGTCCCTTCAACTGTCCTGGATCTGCTCCCATTGGGTATAAAAGGTCCCTTTAACTATCCTGAATAAACAGGCAAGGAAAATTCCCCCATGGGGCTTTTTAGCAGCAATATAACAAGATTCAAGATGGAATGAATGTGGAAAATTCTTTATTAAAAATTCAAAAGATTCAAATGTCATGTTACAATTAAAATATAAAGATACCGGCTATAGGATACATACAATATTCCATGGTACAATGATGCAAATACAAATGTACACAGTATTCCATTGTTTAATGTTTGACTGTGTAGAGAACCCCAATGCGTTTCGACTTGTGCATTTATGGTCTTCTTCAGGGGGATGATTTGCTAAAAAGATACATTTGGAAATGTCAATTTTTACATAATAAGTTATCCACCAAAACAATTATCCATAGTAGTGCTATATTTACTGCTTGGGAATGGAATGGGTGATCACATAGCCGGGGATATTTCTAAAAGGCAGATGAAAGATCCGGAAGGCCCTGTGGTTCTGCTCGTTGCCCACAAGGGAGAGGGACCCAGCAATCAAAAGGGGCTTACAAGGAGCCAAACTTTGGACACCACCCTCAGAGGGGCTGAAGAAACGACACCTGCGGCAAAGTTCCCATGCAACAGTAAGGTTCTTCAACTATCCTGGACCTGCTTCTAATGCAGCGTACACACGATCGGACTTTGCGGCATACTTGGTCCGGCGTACCGGATTACGTCAGACAATTCGATCGTGTGTGGGCTCCAGCGGACTTTGTTTTCTCAAAAGTTTGTCGAACTTAGATTTGAAACATGTTTCAAATCTATTCGATGGACTCGAGTCCGGTCGAAAAGTCGGCTCGTCTGTATGCTAGTCCGACGGACAAAAACCTACGCTAGGGCAGCTATTGGCTACTGGCTATGAACTTCCTTGTTTTAGTCCGGTTGTACGTCATCACGTACGAATTCGTCGGACTTTGGTTGATCGTGTGTAGGCAAGTCTGATCATTCGGAAAGTCCGTTGTAAAGTCCGTCGAAAAGTCCGCCGGGCAAAGTCTGCCGTAAAGTCCGGTCGTGTGTACGCGGCATTAGTGTTCTAAAAGGTCCTTCAACTATCCTGGACCTGCTTCTGAGGCTTCTAAAAGGGCCCTTCAACTGTCCTGGACATGTTCCAGTGGGTTTTAAAAAGGTCTTTCAATTATCTTGGACCTGGAAACTTATATTTGGAAGCCACTTATAAACTTGAGTTGGGGTCCTTAGCATTCATCAGTCCTTTCATTATCTTGGACCTTCCGTGTTCATTAGAGGTCAGAGACCAGGTAATCAATATACCATATATGTTTACAGATGACTTCATAGGGAATTAAGTTGGGGGGGGGGGGGTCAGGTCCAATGCTTTAATATCCTTCGAGAAATTACCTTGATTCTACTTGGGTGATACTTCACATAAATATATTAAAAAAAAGAGATGATTGAACAGATGATTGAGTGGACCGATTTGATCTTCTGTCATCAGGAGACTTCTTTGAAAATTTCATTATTTTGCAAATTGCTTTGGCATTAATGGAGACGGTGACGTTAAGTTGAATTTTGCCGTTTTTTAGAGTGTAATGGGGAGTAACTGGCTCCAGAGGGTTATTAAAGGACCCTTTAACTATCCTGGACCTGCTCCCAAGGGTTATAAAAGGTCCCTTTAACCGTGGTAGACCTGGAAACCTCTACATGGAAGTGGCTTGTCGAAGGAAGGGAAGTTGCTGCAAGCCTTCGAAGGTTCTGTTTAGCTTTGCCCTGTGAACCGTTTTATACATTGATAGCCGACTCGGTAGCCAGCCATGTGGGAGAACCCTCTTGCTCTCTCACACTTGTTAAGCCTGAGCTGTAATTAATCATTTCATTGTGGCGCTCAGAATCCGAGGCTGGTTGAGTCATAAGTGATGTTCTCATTGTGCGATGAGGAGGGGGGGGGGAGTGAAAGGGTTAGCGCGGCTCGCGGTGGTAAGGCGAAATTCTCTTCTCTATCATCACATCGTAGGATAAATTCAAGGACGCTTGATCGGGGAAAGCTCGCAGATAATAATACCCCCCTCTGTTCCCTGGAAAATGACAATAGACATAAATACGGAGCCCATTAAGGAGGCGGCAAAATAAATTATCTACTTGTTTCTGTTTTGGGGAAGGCAAGGAAACACGATCCAAATTTCACATTGCGAGATGTAATTGCTGCCTATTTTATGCCGGTCCTATGATAGGAGGGGCGTTGTTCAACATTTGCAACATAAAGAAAAGCATTCTGAGACGTATTATGAAAATGTCAACCAATGTGGCACCGGCGAGGAAGACATTTCGGGAAAGACGTCCGCTAAGCGTCGTGAGGAGTCAATTGATCCCAAGAGCCACAATTAGACAGACGCCCCCTAGAGACCCTCTCACCCCCAAATTGTCAACTGGAATTGAGGTCCTTCCAAGGTCAATTACCACCCCTGATGGGAACCTTTCATTATCTTGGGCTTTCCATGTTCATAAGAGGTCAGAGACCGGGCAACCAATATACCATATATGTTTATAAAAGACCCCATAGGGGACTCCATGGGGGGAACCAATGTTTATATATCAAGTGGCACCCTCCTAGTTAGAGTATAGGGCAAGGGTTTCCAACCTTTTCAAACAAAGGACCAATTTCCTGTACTTCAGACTGTGCTTAGTGGGAGTAGAAAATGCCCTGGTGTTAGTGGAATTAAATTATGTCCCATCGGGGGAGGGGGGGGGGGGATAGTGCCTCATCATTGGTGCAATGAGAGGAATAGTGCCCCATCATTAGTGTCAGTGAGAGGAATAGTGCCCCATCACTGGTGCTAGTGGGAGAGATAGTGCTTCATCATAGTTTCAGCGGAAGGAACAGTACCCCATCTTTGGTTTCCATGGGAGGAACAGCGCCCCATCATTGGTGTCAGTGAGAGGGATAGTGCCCCATCATTGGTGTCAGTGGAAGGAATAGTGCCCCATCATTGGTGTCAGTGGGAGGAATAGTGCCCCATCATTGGTGTCAGTGAGAGGGATAGTGCCCCATCATTGGTGTCAGTGAGAGGAACAGTGCCCCATCATTGGTGTCAGTAGGAGGAAGAGTTCTTTGTATACTGTTTAATTACTTTAGCCTGCTCAATGTTTCACAGGCTGCTGGTCTGATTATTTCCCCTGTATTCTAGAAGGTTCTGGACTTACAGTGGGATGACAAGAGCCATCTGAATATGCATGAGGAGCCAGCCAATCCCTGGGGAGGTGTGCCCAGTAGGTGGCTGGAGAGCCCATACATAGTCAGAAGCCTAGAGCAGGAGTGAGTGGGTCCTGGGTCCCATCCCACCGGAGGAGACCCTACTCTGAGGGGCCTTTGCCTCTTAGGGTACTCTGCTGGAATATTGCTGGAGGGTCGTTGAGGTCCCAACTGCAGCATAGATGGGGGGCCTATACCAAAGACCGAGTACCCAGTGGAAGTTGGAGGAGGGTGTTCAGCTGTCGTCCTGTGGAATTGTGGGTTTGTTTCTCATTAGGGCGCCATTTCTCCAAAAAACATCAGTGATGGGGCACCATTCTTCCCAATGACACCAGTTATGGAGCACTATTTTCCACACTGATACCAATGATGGGGTACTATTCCCCCCAATGACACCAGCAATGGGGCAGAATTCCTCCCAATGACACCAAAAATATGGCACTATTCCTCCCAATGACACTAATAATGGGGCACCATTCTTTCCAATAACACCAATGATGGGGCACCATTCTTTCCAATAACACCAATGATGGGGCACCATTCTTTCCAATAACACCAATGATGGGGCACCATTCTTCCACATAACACCAATGATGGGGCACCTTTCCTCCCAATGACACTAACAATGGGGCACCATTCCTCCCAAATGACACCAATGATGGGGCACCATTCCTTCCAACGACACCAACAATGGGGCACTATTCCTCCTAATGAGAGCAATGATGGGGCACCATTCCTCCTAATGACACCAACAATAAGGCACCATTCCTTCCAATGACACCAACAATGGAGCACCCTTCCTCCCAATGACACCAATGATGGGGCACCATTCCTCCTAATGACACCAATGATGGGGCACTATTCCTCCCAATGACACCATCGATGGAGCACCATTCTTCCTAATGACACGAATGATGGGGCACCATACCTCCCAATGACACTAACAATGGGGCACCCTTCATCCCAAATGACACCAATGATGGGCCACCATTCCTCCCAAATGACACAAATGATGGGGCATAATTCCTTCCAAATGACACCAATAAAGGGCACCATTCCTTCCAACGACACCAACAATGGGGCACCATTCCTCCTAATAACAGCAATGATGGGACACCATTCCTCCCAATGACACCAACAATGGAGCACCCTTCCTCTCAATGACACCAATGATGCGGCACCATTCCTCCCAATGACACCATTGTCGGAGCTGCATTCTTCCTAATGACACCAATGATGGGGCACCATTCCTCCCAATGTCACCAACAATGGAGCACTCTTCCTCTCAATGACACCAATGATGGGGAACCATTCTTCCTAATGACACCAATGATGGGGCACTATTCCTCTTAATGACACCAACAATGGGGAACCTTTCCTTCCAATGTGACTAATTATGGGACATTGCTTACTCCCACTTACTAAAGTCTGAAGGACAGTAAATTGTCCCTTTGTTTAGAAAGTTTGGAGATTCCTATTCTGTGCAAAAGAAAATAAAGGAATTTTGTCAGACGGTCCAGGTAACACCTACTTGTGATAACCCCACGGGATGATGAAGATATCTGTAATGATAATGAGGCCCCTGAGTGGAGCTGAGAATTCAGCGACGATAAACCTGAGATTTATGGTCGGGGAATGCCGCGGCCGCTCATACTGTAACTGATATACAGCAATAGGTAGAAATTACCCCTTTTTATATGACCGCCACTTTAACAAATCCTCGCGATTCATCTCAGCGCTCTCCGCATCTCCATCCGAGTGTGCGAGCAAAATCAATACGGAGCACTTTGATGAACTCTCCGGTGCTTCTTCCCCATCGCCGAGTGTCATTGTGCCGGGGACGGGAGCGATATCTACACACTCATACAATATGCATGGCGGGGTATTGAACAAAACGCGGACATTTTCTGACAACTGAGGGTCGTTTCCTTCATTTCCCTTTAATAGAGTCAAAGAGGGGGGGGGGAAGGTAAATACATCACAGAGGTTCCTGCAGAGGGCTTTTTGAGCCCTGCAGGTTTGATGCTCCCCCCTGTTTTCTGAAGGATTCCAGAATAAAATGGGGTTGGGGAGAGGCAAATCGGCAGCTTTAATATTTATGTTGTCTCAGCCAATCACTGGGATCGATTGCAGTGGCGGTGCGTCTATAAGGGCGGAAGGGCGCCGCCCCCTCTCTCCTGCCACCCCTCTATCACCAATAGATAGATTCGTGCATAGCATAAATCTATCTATGGCCGCCGCTGCCACCCCCTATTCAAGCGCCCGGCCCCTTTTCGGGTGCAGGGCACCTGAAATACAGTGGCGGGGGGGGGGGGTGTTTTTGAAGCATCTGATTGGATCCATAGGCTTCCAAAAATGTGACCTGCGAGCGCCATGTGTTTGCGTGTGTACACAATTCCGACGCACAAAGTGCCACGAATGCTCAGAATCAAGCAGAAGAGCCGCACTGGCTATTGAACTTCATTTTTCTCGGCTTGTCGTACGTGTCGTACGTCACCGCGTTCTTGGCGATCGGAATTTCCGTCAAGATTTGTGTGACCGTGTGTATGCAAGACAAGTTTGAGCCAACATCCGTCTGAAAAAATCCATGGATTTTGATGTCGGAATGTCCGATCGTGTGTACGCGGCATAAGTGTATTAATACAGAACTCTCAATGCAAAAAAAAAATAGCATATATAAGATGTGGACCTAAAAATGAATATATAATTAAACCATAAAGCATACCATAGTGCCAAGATAAGATGTACATGATACGGACCTATTAGTTGGAATTCGTAGCTCATTCGTAGGCATAGAAGTGTATGGTAACAAGGAGCACACATAAGTATCCCAAAATGAAGATGGGGAAAAAGGTGGGGTACTACTGGAGATACTACCAAAAGTCAGACTTTATAGGCCAGGAAACAATGGAGAAGTAAACAATATAAGTAATCACATTTATTGAAAAAATACAAAATATAGACATAATTTTCAGAGAGAGTAAAATATATATATAACAGCGTATTCCAACTTAAGATAGTGAGATTCGTTCTCTTATCTATTATGTCTTTGAACCTTGGTTGTGTCCTGAAGAAGCCTAACGGCGAAACTCGTAGACGCACAAGGGCTCACTGTACAAATTGCATAGATGTATATATATGATGGTTTTTTTTTCTCTCTGAAAATTATGTCTATATTTTGTATTTTTTCAATAAATGTGATTACTTATATTGTTTCCTGGCCTATAAAGTCTGACTTTTGGTAGTACCTCCACTAGTACCCCTCTTTTTTCCCCAATATTACGGACATGGCAATTGAGTGCCCTCTCTTTCAATTCTCAAAATGAAGATCAAAAATTATTTAAAAAACAGTTCAGATTAAATTCGACGTTAAGGCCATCCGGGGTGAGAGTATGTAGAGCGTGTATCCATTTAGATTCTTTCTGACTAATGGATCTGACCTTATGTGCTCCCCCTCCCTCCATGGTTTATTGTATTTCTCAATGCCCCAAAATTGTAAATGTCTGGGGTCTTTGTTATGTACCTGTGTGAAATGTCTAGATACATTATGTTTTGGGAAGCCTTTTAAAATATTCTGGACGTGTTCCCTAATCCTGACCATGAGGGGTCTCTTCGTTCTTCCCACATACTGTAAATTACAGCTGCATTGAAGGACGTATACTACACCCTCAGTATGGCTTCTGAGAAAATCTTCAATGGGGTAACTTTGTCCAGTATTAATGGATATAAAATCTGTACGTTTCACTTGTTGCCTCTTAGACCCCTTTCACACTGAGACATTTTCAGGCGTTTTTCAGGCGCTTTAGCGTTAAAAAAATCGCCTGTAAAGCGCCTGAAAGAAGCCTCACCTGCAATTCCAATGTGAAAGCTTGAGCCCTTTCACACTGAGCCCGAAAAACGCTGGTAAAGCTCTGCTTAAGACCCCTTTCACACTGGGGCGTTTTTAAGGCGTTTTTCGGGCGCTGGCAGTGTAAAAGGGCTCGGGCCATTGGCGCACTCAGCCCGGTGGCAAAAACACGAAAGCGCTGCAAAGAAGCTGCTTGCAGGACTTTTTTTGACGCCTTGCCAGCGCACTTGGGCTTTCACATTGAGATTGCACATGAGGCTTCTTTCAGGCGCTTTACAGGTGCTTTTTTTAACGCTAAAGCGCCTGAAAAACACCCCAGTGTGAAAGGGGTCTTAGAGTGTTGACAAGCGAAACAATATTTACAGGGAGAAAATCCTTTTCCAGTGAAGAAAGTATAACCCCTGGTTGGGGGCGGTCCCATAACGTTCCTCACAATAATATCTCTCAAGGTTGGTGCTCTCTCTAATATATTCGGTTTATCTGGGAGAATGCTATTGAGGTGTCTGTCGCTCTTCAATATATGCCAATGCCTTTTTATTCGATTTTGTATTTCTCTATGTCGGATGTTATAGTCCAAAACTAAAAAAAGGAGCTTCAAATCTTCGTTGATGGTTATTTTATATTTTCGTGATACCATCTGGTTCTTCTCAACACCCGGTCCAGGTTGCAGATGATACGGCTCCGAATTTTTGGAGCAATGTTAAGCCTTTTTGAACATTCGAAAACATTGAAAAACTATTTGAAAATTGATTTGAAAACTTTTTTTTAAAAAATTTGAAGCGATTCAGATACAAACAAAGCTAATTCCCGAAAACAAATTAAACAGATTAAATTAATTTAACTAAACAAATTTATGTACCGGTAAATAATGAATCGAAAACGAAACAAAACTAATTGTTTTCGTTCTGCCCATGTCTGATTTCTGATGGTGTCTCAGTCCCACTTTCTGTGTCATTTCTAGAGGGACTGTCCGGAGAAATAGTGACAAAGCGAAGAGTGTCCTCGAATTGCTGCTCAGCCTTTATGGGAGTATCCCGCAGTTCCCTGAATCCCTATCCAAGTTTTTCAGCAATTCCTTTCAAAAAAGGCAACCTCTCATTGAGCCAGAAGAAGAGTGACGGTTGCTGTGCGCCTGGCTGCTGTTGCACTAATCTGAGAAAGGAACCGGGGGGGCAAATCAGCGGGCCCTTTTGGGGGTAATCCCTACATGTGTGTTGTGTTTAAATGGACATTTGTTTTACGTCAGTATATGCGTATCGTGATGTGGGGTGATTAAGCTCTTATGGTAGGTGCGTTTATGATAGGCACGTGCAGTTAGTTTTCGGCCCAAATGTAAATTTGGACGAATTTTTGGTTATTCAAAAATTCGGATGTATCCAAGCCCCTGAATCAAACAGTAACAAATTTCTCTAAAATTCATTTAATTTCGTTTATTCGTTTTCTAACGAAATTCCAAATTTTTGGAAAACGATTCAAATTCGAATCGGTTTAATAAAAAAAAAAAATCGACCGATTTGAATTCTGTGTGAAGAATAGCTGCTTGTTAAGGGGCGGGGTTAGGGAAACCGGCCGCCACATCCTTAGCAACCGATGACTCATCAGCTGTCAGCAGGCTTTCCCCCACTGAGAGCTGAAATGTTAACAAAAGAATGCTGGCAATAGAAAATTCAGCAAAAAAAAAAACAGCGTGGGGTCCCCCCAATCCATACTAGGCCCTTATCTGAGCATGCAGCCTGGCAGGCCAGGAAGGGGGGAGGGGGGCAGGGAGGAGCGAGTGCCACCTCCTCCTGAACCATACCAGGCCCCATGCCCTCAACATGGGGGGGGTGGGCGCTTTGGGGCATGTTGATAGGGACAAGGGCCTCTTCCCCTACTCAAGGGCCTGTACCCCTACTCATTCACAAGGTGTGGGGGTGGAGGGATTTGGGGGCCCCCTTGTTAAAGGGGGCTTTTAAGATTCTGATAGGCCCCCCCCGCCTGCAGACCCCCACAACCACCGGCCAGGGTTGTCAGGAAGAGGCCCATGTCCCCATCAACATGGGGACAAGGTGCTTTGAGGTAGCGGCGGGCAGAGCCAGAGGACAAAGGTAGGGGATGGGGGGTCAAAAGGTAAAAAAGAGTAAAATGAGGGATGGAGCAGGGAGAAGAGGAATAAAATAAATACATGGGTGGAGGGGTGACCACTGAGAGAGAAGAAGAGACAGAGACAGGTCAGGCATCTTAATATGGAATGTTTAGTTCATAGGTACTGGAGGTGTTCATCAAGCGAAAGACATCTCAGAAGAACCACCTGGTCTTATGCTCTTATGTTCCTCAGATGTGTCACGGAGAGCAAAGGTCAGATTTTCCATATGTTCAATATCATTCATAAGCGAACATTGTATGGGACTTTGATCAGGACCTTATAGTTCAATTCCTGGTAATTATTCGCTATAGAGGAGTTTTGAGCAAAATAACGTATGTCCTCTCTTTGCAAAGGAGAGCAGGTATTCCCAAGTTCCCCCCCCCCATTTGACAAGGAACGGGGGTGTAAAAGAGTCTGAAAATTGATTCAAATGATTCTATGCCACTGAGATTGTATGAGAAGAGAGACCTGGGGCAAGGCAAAGACATCCAAAGTATGTCTCCGGACATACTGTAAGAACATTCCCCCCACCACCACCACCTGTTTGAATATCGAAAATAAAAGATAATGCTGCAGTTGTTGAAGTTGCCACATGTCCAAATGTCCAAAGGGGGTTCAAATATCTGTCAGAGAGCAGAAGCGGATCTTGAACCAGACTCAATAAAAAAAAAGTTCCTAAGTTGATAGATTCCAGCCTTCAGGAGAAATGCCCGGTAGAAAGGCCAAGTGATGAGTAAGCACTTGACAGAATTTGATAGTCAACCTACAAGGCACAACTGTCAAACCTTGACACCAATCTTGACACCTCAGAGGCTGTGAGTTCCTTGTTCTGAATGCTGGTATGAAGGTACTGTAGACTTTACTCGCCAATGGTACAAATTTCATTTACAATGTCACTGTGTAGGCGGAGTGCCCCATTGGAGGGGTGGTGGTAAAGTAATCTCTTGTTAGATTCCATCGGGCTACTGCAGTATAACACAAGCCAGTGCAATCTGTTCCGGGGGACGGTGCAGCAGGAACACCCTGAAAAGCAGTGGTGGCTGGTGGTATATTTCTGGGGGGGCAAACAGCACAGTGCACCCACAGCCACCACTCCCCCCGGTCGATCAGTCAGTTGGACAGTTCCCAGTCTGGCACTTACCCCATCTTTGGCACAGGTGATGGATGGCGGCTTCCACTTGCTTCTCCCGCTCTGCATCATAGCATCTCCTCTTCCTAGGCCAATTGGAACGCTTCTGATTGGCCGGGAGGAGAATCAGTGTGACAATAGAGAATATTAATTCGCTATTGTCACACAACTGGGTGGGCTCGGGGTGCAGAGCAATGTACCCCAAGTTTACCCTTTTTTGAAGCCTATTAGAGGCTCTGGCTCTAATCACGGGCTTAAAAAAATAAGTAAAACCTAAGTGGAATCCATGCGACCGGCACCCGCATGTAGATAAGGGGGCCGGACACAAGGATGGGGGGGGGGGGGGGCGGCTTCCATGCGCCTCGTATGGACGGGCCGCCACTGCTGAAAAGAAAACATATTCTTCTTCTCAGGTTCCTATCCTAGAGAGAGTCCATCAAGAAGGCCAACTCGGTGTTCCCCAGGGTGTGGAGTCTAAGCCAGCAGCCTGCTTCTTCACCAGGGCCCCTAAAGGTGGGGATGGACTTGCAGCAAGCTGGAACAAAGTGGTGGCCCCCAGGGACGCCCAGCTGAAGGAGCAGAGACCACTTGCTTGTGCAGAGTACAGATGGCAGGAGACAGGATCTGGGAAATGAGCCAAGGTCAAGGCACATGGCAGGCAGGCAAACATGGTAGACAAAGCTGGGGTCTGTACATGGAAATTCAGACACAGAATACAAGTAATATGAGTGAAAGCAGGAGCTCAGGGAAACTAGGAAGGTGCTCAGGCAACACAATCTGCACTGAGCATGTCTATATATATATAGAGAAGCAGATTCGGAGGCGGACCAGGAAGTGATAAGAGGGAAAAAATCCGCAGTAGAACAGCCGATGACCATAGGTGAACACAGAGGCCAGCCGCACATGTGAACAGAACCACAGGTCCAGCAGAACCACTGCAGCCACAAAGTAAGAATTTCACAAGCAGGAACTGCAGGCTAAACCGCAACAAATCTCTACTTATCCCAAAGATTTCTCTAATAGCGCATCTGCACTTTCCCTGCTAGCGGCGCTCTTTCCTTACCTACTTCTCCTTGTCTCATTGCAGACACGCCGAATACAATCGGCCCCTATATTTAGAGGTTCCTACATCAAAATAGCTGCCCAAATATAATTGGACTTCAGCATCCAACTGGGTCACCGCCTTACCCAAAATGGCCATCTGGAGCCCAAGACAAGAGACATTTCCTCCTCTTTGGACCATAGCGAGCCTGAAGAGGTGGGCTGATGCCACCTCCAGGATGGAGGTTATACCACAGTCTGCACCTGCTTACAGGTGGGCGTGGCTATCAGCATTGTCAGCTTGTCAATCAGCACCTGGCCACACCCACTCCTGCCCACTTTTTTCTGGCCTGGCAGCACTGCCACTGTACTGAAACCCTTCCCACTGTGAGCTACAGTGTCTTTGAGGGGAGCGTATGAGACAAAAATGAAGACGGATTTTGCTCAGTCTGGTAAGATAAGATTATTTTTTTTCTTTACGGGGTTTGTACATTACATAGTAACCGGATTTGTTACCCATATGGGCGCATTTGGCTGTACTCCAACCAATACCTCGTTGGACTAAAGAATTTTTTCCCCCCAGAGTTCTGCTTTAATCTCACCTCAAGACTAATCAAGTCGTGTTGCTGATTGTCTGTTATGACTTACAAGAGCGATTTGCACAATCATTGTAATAAGGAAACTTTCGGTCCTCATCTCCGGTCCCATCTGTCCCACACAGAAAACAATACAAAAAAAAAAGCTTTCTTTACCTAAAAGGAATAGAACCTTGGGTGAGATGAAAGGCTGGAGCCTGAGGGAAAGACTTCAACCATCGCTTTCCACAAATGAGACCTTCAATCTGAAAACTCAACGTGTGACAGAACTTCAAATGTTCCTCAGCGTTTTCCAGGCAAGTCTCGATGGTGGAGAGTGGAATGCGGGAGGGTATAGTGCAGTCATATTCAAGGCTGTCTTTTGATCAGCGCAGGGAAACCATTGTGTGGATTGACAATGTCGTTGTGGGTGGAATTTGCCAACATGCCATTGTCACAAAACGGAGGCAAATGTGACTCGAGCGAAGCGGTGGCAGAGTGCCGATGCAGAAGACAGTCAATAACTCTCTGAAGTGAAAGGCCTTCAAATAATACCTTTTTCCTGGATCATTAGATGAGAAAAGAAAGATTCATATATTTGTGTAATTCATGGAGAAATGAGCAGACTTTCCGAAACATATGGAGGAGAGTTTACAGATAATTAAGAAAAATATAGGAAGGAGAGCAGAAACCGGGGGAGGGAGAAGAGAGGGAGATAGAAGAGGAGAATGAAAAGTAAATGAGAAGGGAGAAGGGGAAATGGCGTGAGAGAAGAGAGGGCAGAGGAAAAAAAGAGAGAAGGGCAGGAGAGGAGAAGAGATGAGAAGAGAAGGAGAGGAGGAGAGAAGACAGAAGGGCAGGAGAGGAGAAGAGATGAAAAGAGAAGGAGAGGAGGAGAGAAGACAGAAGGGCAGGAGAGGAGAAGAGAAGGACAGTAGAAGAGTAGAGAAGAGAGAAGGGCAAGAGAGGTGAAGAGGAAAGAGAAGAATGATGGGAAGGAGAGGAGAAGATAAAAGAGAGAAGGGCAGGAGATGAGATGAGAGAAGAGAGAAGGGCAGGAGAAGAGAGAAGGGCAGAGGAAGGGCAGGAGAAGAGAGAAGGGCAGAGGAAGGGCAGGAGAAGAGAGAAGGGCAGAAGAGGAGAAGAGAGAAGGGCAGAAGAGGGGAAGAGAAGAGAGAAGGGCAGGAGAGGGGAAGAGAGAAAGGCAGGAGAGTAGAAGAGAAGAGGGAAGGGCAGGAGAGGAGAAGAGAAGGGCAGGAGAGGAGAAGTGAAGAGAGAAGGGCAGGAGAGGAGAAGAGAAGAGAAGAGAAGAGAAGAGAAGAGAAGAGAAGAGAAGAGAAGAGAAGAGAAGAGAAGAGAAGAGAAGAGAAAAGGGCAGGAGAGGAGAAGAGAAGAAAGAAGCACAGGAGAGAAGAAGAGATATGAGAAGGAGAGGAGAAAGGAAGGAGAAGAGAAGTGAGGAGGGTAGGAGAAGAGAGAAGTGCAGGAGAAAAGAAGAGAGAAGGACAGGAGAAGGGCAGGAGAAGAGAGAAGGGCAGGAGAAGGGCAGAAGAAGGGAGAAGGGCAGGAGGAGAGAGAAGAAGAGAAGAGAGAAGGGCAGGAGAAGAGAGAAGGGCAGGAGAAAAGAGAAGAGATAAGGGCAGGAGAAAAGAGAAGAGAGAGGAGAGGAGAGGAGAGGAGAGGAGAGGAGGGAATGAAGGAAAAGAAAAGACAAAGGAAGAGGAGGGAAGGGAATTATAGGAGATGAGTTGAAAGGGAAGGCGGGGGGAGAAGAAGAGAAAGGAGGAGAGGAGAGGAAGAGGAAAGAGGGCAGTAGAAGAGAGAGGAGGAGAAGGCAGGGAACAAAGGAAAGAGAAAGGGAAGGATTTTAGAGATCTTAAAGGGGAACTAAGGGGCCAAGCCCAACCCCTGAAAAATAACCCCCCACCATAACCCCCCCCCCCCACCACACCATAATCCCCCCTCCACCAAATGATTTGGACCAGTGCACAAAACAAGATCCATAAAGACATGGATGAGCGAGTTTGGAGTGGAGGAACTTGACTGGCCTGCACAGAGTCCTGACCCCAACCGAACAGAACACCTTTGGAATGAATTAGAGGGGAGACTGCGAGCCAGGCCTTCTCATCCAACATCAGTACCTGACCTCACAAATGCACTTCTGGAAGAACGATCAAACATCCCCATAGACACCCTCCTAAACCTTGTGGACAGCCTTCCCAGAAGAGTTGAAGCTGTTATAGCTGCAAACGGCGGAGCCAAGTCAATATTGAACCCTACGGACTAAGACTGTGATGTCATTAAAGTTCATGTGTGTGGAAAGGCAGGTGTCCCAATACTTTTGGCAATATAGTGTATATAGATACATTCATATAGTATATAAAAAATTCAACCCGCAATGCACAGCCTAGCCAAGTGTCAAGGAGCAACATGCGTAGTCGTCGTGTATGTGCGTCTTGATGCTCTGCTATGCGGGTTGAGGTATTACGCTATTTTTCCTTTTTTTTATTTTAGTTACGGTATATTTGTTTAAATATACTAAAGCACTGCGATTTAAAAATAAAACCTTCAGCTCATCAACTGCAGTATTGGGATAATTTCTGACGTCATGGTTCATAAGATGGTTCATAAGATGGTTCATAAGATGGTTCATAAGACGGCCATATTTTATTTGGTGAACTCAGACATTGGTGTTTCTCCGCAGTGCTGTACTTTGTGTTGGTTGACATAATAAATAAAATGTATGACCTGAAGAAAACTCAGCCGTCCTGCTGCAGCTTGCAGGATAAAAGTCATCTGACAGGTTCTCTTTGTATCATCCTGTTTCAGCACCTTGGACAGCCGGCCTGACAGACCCATCGCGTTTAGACATGACGTCACCCGCGGCCTTGGCTTTAGAATGTTTTGTTTGATAAATAAACTTTGTATGCTGTGAACTGAATGACCCGGAATGTGAAGCTGCTATTGATTTTGTGAGTTTGGAGTTCTCCGAGGTCCGGAATAACTCACACAGAAGTGTGAAGAGCTCATGAATGTTTTATGACGCTCTACAACCATTTTCCCTCTGATGTTTTCATCCAAATGAAAACATATTTGAAAGGATCTGGAAGGCCATACCTTGAAAGCTAAATAAAAGCGAGATCTGCTACCATTTCAAAATTTGCAGGCGCACATTAGATTGTAAGCTCCTTGTAAGCTGACCTTGACTTGTGATGGTTATGTGCTATAATAGGGGGTCTCCAAACTCTTCAGTACAAAGGTCACATTGTGTATTTGACACATATTTGCAGAACAAAAAAAAAATCACCATCAGGGGACGTCCTTACATCAGAGCCCACCTTATATTGAGGTCCTCATAAGATTCCCCCTTACATCGGGGTCCCTACCAGAGTCCCCCCCTTACATCAGGGTCTTCACCACAGCCCCCCCCCCTCCCTTACATCAGTGCACACTGAGGATATGCCACTGACCGTGGCTGACATTTTTTTGTAGCGAGCTGGATGTGACCCCCCGCCTGGACACAACTACTCTTTCGCCTGCCAAGACCTTTGCCTAACATGACTTGTCTGCAGCCCTGTGAACAGTCTCCGCACTGTAGCCTTTCCTATCCAGCCACCCATTTGGTGGGGAGATCCTGAAGGCCATGACCTGGTACCAGTTTGCAGCAAAGAAAACCGAGGCTAGAATTCCTGGTCTATCTACCCCATCAGGAGCTCTGGTAGGGAACAACTGACAGGCAGACTCTGTGCATCTGGTGAAGACCAACTGACACACACACCATGCCTCTAGTGAAGACCAACTGACACAGACTGTGTGTCTCTGGTGAACACCGACTGACACATAGACTTCATGCCCCTGGTGAAGACCAATTGACACATATGCTCCGTGCCTCTGGTGAAGACCAACTGACACATAGACTCTGTGCCTCAGGTGAAGACCAGCTGACACATAGACTCTGTGCCTCAGGTGAAGACCAACTGACACATAGATTCTGTGCTTTTGGTGAAGACCAACTGACATATAAATTTCATGCCTCTGATGAAGACCTGCTGACACATAGACTCTGTGCCTCAGGTGAAGACCAACTCACACATAGATTCTGTGCTTTTGGTGAAGACCAACTGACATATAAATTTCATGCCTCTGATGAAGACCAGCTGACACACAGACTTCTTGCCTCAGGTGAAGAGCTACTGACACATAGACTTCATGCTTCTGGTGAAGACCTACTGACACATAGACTCCGTGCCTCTGGAGAGGACCAACACACACAAAGATTCCATGCCCCTGGTGAAGGAAGACCAACTGACACAAAGATTCCATGACTCTGGTCAAGATCTACTGACACAAAGTCTCCACGCCTCTGGTGAAGACCAGCTGGCACATAGACTCCATGCCTCTGGTGAAGACCAGCTGGCACATAGACTCCATGCTTCTGGTGAAGACCAACTGACACATAGACTCCATGCCTCTGGTGAAGACCAACTGACACATAGACTCCATGCCTCTGGTGAAGACCAACTGGCACATACTGTAGACTCCATGCCTCTGGTGAAGACCAACTGGCACATAGACTCCATGTCTCTGGTGAAGACCAACTGGCACATACTGTAGACTCCATGCCTCTGGTGAAGACCAACTGGCACATAGACTCCATGCCTCTGGTGAAGACCTACTGAAACATAAGTCTTCATGCTTCTGGTGAAGACCGACTGGCACATAGACTCCATGCTTCTGGTGAAGACCAACTGGCACATAGACTCCATGCTTCTGGTGAAGACCAACTGACACATAGACTCCATGCCTCTGGTGAAGACCAACTGGCACATAGACTCCATGCCTCTGGTGAAGACCTACTGACACATAGACTCCATGCTTCTGGTGAAGACCAACTGGCACATAGACTCCATGCCTCTGGTGAAGACCTGCTGACACATAGACTCCATGCCTCAGCTAAGAGAGCATCACTTGCCAGAAAACACCATAACAGAAAAAATAATAAAAAAAGTTTGTAAAAATATGTTTAAAAATGTAAAAAAAAAATAAAATCTTCGGAAGCCGCATGCAGGAAAGTAAAATGTCACAATGTGTAAAAAGCAAACCGCCCTGTCACTCTCTTTCTCTTCCTATTTTTCATTTTCTCTCTCTATATACATATTTATCTCAAGAGATAATATAATTCAAAAATGTTCCTCTAACACCTTTACATTAAATTAGGTTTGGGTGGTTAATAGCTGTGAGATGGAAGAGCTGGAGATTGATTCCAAGAAAGGTTAAATAGAAGGCACTCTGCAATCTGTTGGTGGATGAGATCGGCTTGTTCCATACTTAACAGAGGAAGCATGGAGGAGGTGTCACTTGCCTCAAAACCTCATCCAGCTCTTTAGCAGAGGATGTGTTGATAAGGACCTCCCTGGAGGCCATTAATATAGTAGAGAGCTGAGAGCGCACCCCACATCAGCACATTGGCAAGTATCACTTTGTAATGATAACTCTGTAATAAGAACCCTGAACCAGTGATCCCAGGACCTGATACCGGGAGTGGAGGTGACTCGGAGTGTCTCTGGTTCCTGTAAATTATCTCTTATTTTTGCACTTTTCTCTCTCTGAAAGGGGCTGTCCCCATCCTAAAAGCTTCACTGGAAGAATGGTGTCTCCAAAGGACTCTAACAATCTTGTCACAATCTTGTCCCTTCATCTCTGAGGTGACGAAATCCATTAATTGGGAGAGAAGATGCGGAAGTCGGTTCAACAGAGCGTGGAGAGTGCAGAGAATTTGTCCTTTCTAACATTGCACCTTATTTAGGAAAAGATCTTAAAGTGACACTCCGCCATCTTTTGACTCTTAGAAATAAAAAAAATAAAAAGATACGTGTTTGGAATTGGAATGAACTGGTATATAAACTCTCCACTGGTGGTACATCCAATGTTACATCCAATGTGCAGCATGCCTTGAATCTGGGCTTCTGCTCCAGACCAGACAATCTTTGCGATTTATTTATTTAGATCTTTGCCTGAAAAAATACGAACATTCGGCATGGAATTTTTCCATGCCAAAATGTCCCCAAGCATGTGGCCCCCTCTGTCGATACCAGGCTACATGCTTCTCAACAACTCACTAGATTTTCAATAGGAAGGAATAAAAGGAACATAATATTTCTGCCCTCAGGAGGCACCAACCTGGCACTGAACCCTTCTGCACTGCTTGTTGGAGGTGCCGGTTCTGGTGGTAGACATGAAGAAGTCCACCATTTCCTCTTGGCATGCTGGAATTTACCATATGACCCAAAGATGTGATCATGGATTACTGTTAAAGTTGTACTTCATTCTATAAAAATTTAACAGTAGTCAATGTTCTTCGGAGGTACCTGCACACCTTCCATCAGGGTGAAAAAGCAAATAAATACAGATGTAGGAGCAGTGAGGAAAAATAGACAAGAATAAAAAAGAAATATAAAAAAAGAGTAACTAAAAATCACAAACATATATGTGAAAATGTGATAAAATACATCATACACCGTTCTGTAATACAGATCAGTCCTGCTTCCTTTAACTCCTAGTAATGCTGCTAGCGTGATGATCTCACATTTGTGGCTCCACATTTAGGACTTCATCAAAAGATGGCTCTGCCTTTAGGACTTTATCAGAATTTGTCTCTGCTTTTCAGACTTCATCAGAGGGTGGCTCCGCCTTTAGGACTTCATCAGAGGCTGGGACTGCCTTTAGGACCTAATCAGAAGATGGCTCCACCTTTAGGACTTCATCAGAGGATGGCACCACCTTTAGGACTTCATCAGAAGATAGATCTGCTTTTAGGACTTCATCATAAGGTGTCTCAGCCTTCCGGACTTCATCAGAGGGTGGCTCCGCCTTTAGGACTTCATTAGAGGGTGACTCCGCCTGTAGGACTTCATCAGAAGGTGGCTCCTCCTTTAGGAACTATCAGAAGGGGGCTCCACCTATAGGACTTCATTATAGGGTAGCTCTGCCTTTATGACTTTATCAAAGGGTGGCTCTGCCTTTATGACTTCATAGGGTGGCTCCACATTTAAGACTTCGTCAGAGGGTGGCTCCGCCTTTAGGACTTCACCAGAGGGTGGCACCGCCTTTAGAACTTCATCAAAGAGTGATTCCGCCTTTACTACTTCATCAGAGGGTGGCACTGCCTTTAGGACTTCATCAGAAGGTGGATCTGCCTTTAGGACTTAACCAGAAGGTGTCTCAGCCTTTCGGACTTCATCAGAGGGTGTTTTTTTCCTTTAGGACTTCAACAGAGGAAGGCTCCTCCTTTTGAACTTTATCAAAAGATGTCTCTGCCATTCAGACTTCAACAGAGGGTGGCTCCTCCTTTTTAACTTCCTCAGAAGATGTCTCTGCCATTCGGACTTCATCAGAGGAAGGCTCCGCCTTTAGGACTTCATCAGAGGGTGGATTGGCCTTTAGGACTCCATCAGAAGATGTCTCAGTCTTTCAGACTTCATCAGAGGGTGGTATTGCTTTTAGGACTTCATCAGAGGGTGGCTCCTCCTTTGGAATTTCATCAGAAGGTGTCTTTGCCATTCGGACTTCATCAGAGTGTGGCTCCGCCTTTAGGGCTTCATCCAAGGGTGGCTCAGCCTTTAGGACTTCATCAGAGGGTGACCACCCTCTGATAAAGTATTAAAAGCAGAGACACAAATGTAAGGCCATCATGCTAGGAGCATTCCTTGGAGAGGAAGCAAGATTGATCTGCGTTAGCCACAGAGAGAGCAGAGTGCATGTAACCAGGAAGTGGCTACAAAGGCTTTAGGAGATCAGCAGCATGGAAATGCAACAAAGAACAGAAAAAGGTAAAACCAAAAGTTTTAATACAAAAAAAAAAAGATATTTATGATACACAGTGCATGGAGCAAACTAAATGTCATCCAGTTAAGGTTTACTTCTCTGTAAGCACAGCCTGTCCTTTATCAGTACTCGGAGCTGTATCTGGTACAGCGTTTGATTAGAGGCTCAGCTTACATTCCACTCTAATACAGTCTGTGTAATCCAACGCCCTTCTGAACTTTTAAAGGCCATTGTCTCATCATATAGAAAGGTGTCAGATTATTATTAATGGTTTGTACTTACATCTCCGAATATCAGATATATTATGTATATTGCTATATATAGATCATTGCTAAGGTGCTTTTTACTTTAACCCCTTGTCGATCGTATTACTTGCAGATACGGCGGCAAGGCGGCTCTGCTGCACAGGATCACATGCCTAGTACCTGATCCTGCACTTCCGGGTCTGTGGCGCAAACGCACGCACGCCGCCACTGGCCTGTGGGAGCTGATCAGCTGGTACCGTGGACTCGATGTCTACCGACACCCGCCGATCCTTCGGTACTGAGGGAGAACAACAGTCTATGTAAACGAGGCAGATCGCCGTTCTGTCAGTAAGGAAGGTGTGGGTCCTGTGTTCCTGCAAAGCGGGGGCACCATGCCTTTCCCTAGTACAATCCCCTCCTACACTATACATAAACACTGGCTAGGCACAGAGGTAACCCCTTGATCGCCCCTGATGTTAACCCCTTCCCAGCCAGTGGCATTAATACAGTGACAGTGCATATTTTTTAGGCACTGATCACTGTATTGGTGTCACTGGTCCCCAAAAAGTGTCCGTTAGTCTCTGATTTGTCCTCCGCAATATCGCAGTCCTGCTATCAGTTGCTGATCGCCGCCATTAAAAAAATAACGCTTTTTGGGATTTTTTTTTACCAAAAATATGTAGAAGAATCCATATTGGCCAAAATTGATGAAAAAATTTGATTTTTTTCAATTCATTTATGCAAAATGTTTTATAGCGGAAAGTAAAATATATATATATTTTTTTAATTGTCGCTATTTTTTTGTTTATAGCGCAAAAACAAAAACTGCAGAGATGATCAAATATCACCAAAAGAAATCTCTTTTTGTGGGGAAAAAAAGGACGTCAATTTTATTTGCGTACAACGTCGCACGACCGCGCAATTGTCAGTTAAAATAACGCAGTGCTGAATCGCTAAAAATGACCTGGTCATGAAGGGGAGTAAATCTTCTGGATGGCAAGTGGGGTAAATCAGAACCTCAGCCAAAAAAAAAAAAAAAAGAAGATAAACATGAACAGCCTCTTGAAAGTTACAAAGTAGCTTTTGCTGTAAATTCTACTTCCATTCAAAGGTACTTCTCTTCTCCCGCAAGATGTCCAGCACCATTCGCCCCACTTCCTCTGAGCCCAGGTTGTTCTAGCTCAGCCTCCAGCCTGTGGCCTTGACAGTGGCAGAGAAGCAGCACAATAATCTGCTCTCTCCTCCTGTCAGCATGCTTTTTCAGCGGGTGGGTCTGTGAACGTCAGTAGAACCAGTGTGGAACGCACCGTCAGGCCAGAAACCAGAAGTTTGGTGATGTCAGACGTCTTGGGTGTGGAAATGGGTTGACATCAGCTATTAGGGTGTGGCTACGCGTTTCAGATCTTCAGTACACTCCTTTTTAAAGCCTTGAAATGCGTAGCCACACCCTAATGGCTGACATCATCCCATTTCCTGTCCCGGCAATGGGTTCCATTCTGCGTCTACAACACCCAGCCTCTTCCTGCACACCCTCTGCATCGCCTAGCAACACTTCCCCGCCCAAATCTACCATGTTACACAACACCTTCCAGGCGCCACTCTGCTTTACCTGGCAGCTTTCCTGATGATCCTTGATTGATGTACCATTTCCTTCTTCATACATGTGAGTACATATTGTTTTTTTTAACATTTGTTTCAATAAAATGTCTACACTTAGATGGTGGCGCCCCCTGTCCCATTATTCTTCTCCAGTGTATGAGCACAGAGGATCCATCCAACACCATCAGAGGAGAGGCAGCCATTTATAGAGTGACTATTTCATTGGACTATCCATTTTTTGGACTACCCCTACAGTCATTTCTTCTCCTCCTTTAAATTATATGAATTTTATATTATTTGTATTTTATATTATATGTTATTTACTGTACATGTATGTTATATCATTTGTATTTATATAATACGTATTTTATTTTATATGTATTCTATATTGTTTGTATTTATACTATAGGTATTTATATTATACACATTTTATATTATTTGCATTTTATATTATATGTATGTTATATTATATGTCTATACATATATATGTATTTTATGTTATTTCTTTTTTACATTATATTGTATGATATATATATATATATATATATATATATATATATATATATACACACACACACAATCACACACAGTATCTCACATAAGTAAGTACACCCCTCAGTGACATCTTTTCTTCTCTCTTTTCATGTGACAACACTGAAGAAATGACACTTGTCTACAATGTAAAGTAGTGAGTGTACAGCTTGTATAACAGTGTAAATTTGCTGTCCCCTCAAAATAACTCAACACACAGCCATTAATGTCTAAACCGCTGGCAACAAAAGTCAGTACACCCCTAAGTGAAAATGTCCAGATTGGGCCCAAAGTGTCATTTCTTCAGTGTTGTCACATGAAAAGAGAGAAGAAAAGATTTACACAAATGTCACTGAGGGGTGTACTTACTTTTGTCAGATACTATATATATATACATGCATTTTATATTATTTGTATTTTATATCATATGTATTTATATTATACATATTTAATATTAGATGTATTCTATATTTTTTATATTTTATACTATACTATGTTATGTTATATGTATTTTTATTATATGTGTTTATAATATATGTATTTTATATTACTTTTATTTTATATTATATGCACATTTATTATATATATTTATAATATTTGCATTTTATATTATGTGATTTTTTCCCCTGAATTTAGTTGTTTGTTGGGAATTTCAGCTTCCAATAAATAAAATGTAATATTTGGAAGTGGATTGATCGGCGGCGGCGGCGGCGGACGTTGTCATGACAGCGCGGTGTGACAGGTCTCAGGCCTAATTAAAGAGATGAATTGATTTTTGATCACACGCTGAATAAGATGATCGGAGAAGCTCGTAAAAAGACCGAATTCAGCAATAAATCAGCGCAGAGACCCCGAAGGCGGATGTTGGCTGTAAGAAGCGATCGGAGACGGGATGGGGGGGGGGGAGGGGTTCTGGAACTGTCCTATCTCCCACCATCCCAGAACACAGCGAACCTTGTGACAGGCGGAGTGACAGCGGATTGTTATGACACGTCTGAGTGGAACTGATAGCGGCTTCATAGAGAAGGAGGTTAGGAACGGGGGAAGGGCTGGACGACATCCAAGTACGCCACGGAGAGATCATTTGTCGACAAAAACGACACTGACCGCCTTGTTATGTGCGATAGATTTACGATCGATGCATTTCCATATTCAAATCTCCAGTGCCTAAGTGTACAGCAAAATGCCTGTGTGAGAAGCCTCAGATGGAAGCTGTCATTCTGACATTACTAAGGGGGAGAGGAGGGAGTGTAGACAAGGGATGGGCCATGGGAGCCAATGGGTGACATCACTACTCCCAGACATAACCAGCCATTGCCAGAGTTCACCTTCCTCTCCCCTGCAGCTGCCGCTGGCTGTCACAGGGGATCATGTGACCGGACTGGAGGGGGCTGAAAATAGGTAAATATATCCATCTTTATTACACAGGTAGGTCAGAGGTGTCCAAACGTTCTAAACAAAGGGCCAATTTATTATCCTTCAGACATTATAGACTCCGAACTATGGCCTGTAGGAGTAGAAAATGTCCTGGTGTCAGTAACAATGCCCCATCATTGGTGTCAGTGGGAGGAATAGTGCCCCATCATTGGTGTCAGTGGGAGGAATAGTGCCCCATCATTGGTATCAGTGGGAGGAATAGTGCCCCATCATTGGTGTCAGTGGGAGGAATAGTGCCCCATCATTGGTGTCAGTGGGAGGAATAGTGTCCCATCATTGGTGTCAGTGGGAGGAATAGTGCCCCATCATTGGTGTCAGTGGGAGGAATAGTGCCCCATCATTGGTATCAGTGGGAGGAATGGTGCCCCATCATTGGTGTCAGTGGGAGGAATAGTGCCCCACCATTGGTGTCAGTGGGAGGAATAGTGCCCCACCATTGGTATCAGTGGGAGGAATAGTGCCCCACCATTGGTATCAGTGGGAGGAATAGTGCCCCACCATTGGTATCAGTGGGAGGAATAGTGCCCCACCATTGGTATCAGTGGGAGGAATAGTGCCCCATCATTGGTATCAGTGGGAGGAATAGTGCCCTACCATTGGTATCAGTGGGAGGAATAGTGCCCCATCATTGGTGTTAGTGGGAGGAATAGTGCCCCATCATTGGTGTCAGTGGGAGGAATAGTGCCCCATCATTGGTGTCAGTGGGAGGAATAGTGCCCCACCATTGGTATCAGTGGGAGGAATAGTGCCCCATCATTGGTGTCAGTGGGAGGAATAGTGTCCCAAGGGCTGGATTAAGACAAGCAAAGGGCTATATCTGGCCCCTGGGCTGCAGTTTGGAGACCCCCTGGTATAGGTGTTAGGAGGGGGGAGGGGACAGTTCGGTAGTCCTGTAGATCACCGCGGCCTCCATTGTGACTTTCATGGTAATAATTCATCGGCCTCCTAAAGGTCGTCTCACATCTTTGTAGTTTAAAGACCATAAAATAAAATTGTAATTTGATATCTTAGAGAAACGTGAGACTCGCGATCTCCGCCATCAATAACGCCATTTCCTTCATTGATATCAATGATACGGAGTTCATTCATTTCAGTAAGTGGATCAATAAACAGCAATAAAGGAAAAAGAAAGGCGCGGGTGTCGCCTGGCGAGGGATGACCCGCGGAATATTCCATACAATAAATTGCTCATTAGTAAAAGTCGGAATCTTTCATCTCGTCATAATCCGGATCGCCCCGATTTCCAGTCCGGACCGTTTCCCCCTCGCGAGTCATAATCCGGATCGCCCCGATTTCCAGTCCGGTCCGTATCCCCCTCGCGAGTCATAATCCGGATCGCACCGATTTCCAGTCCGGTCCGTTTCCCCCTCGCGAGTCGTAATCCGGATCACCCCGATTTCCAGTCCGGTCCGTATCCCCCTCGCGGGTCGTTTTCATCCCGCCATTGTGCGATCGTTCCGCCACCGCCGCATATTTAATACGACTCATTTTTTGCTCTTCTTACCGACTTTCCTTCTCCCCAATTTTCCTGTTTTTTCTTTTTTCTTCTTCTCACCCCACCGGCTGTTTCTGCGACGCATAAATCATTCAGATATTTCCGATTCAATGTTTCCTATTTTCATATTTAATTTTGGGAGTGTGAAATATTTATGGAGCTGAAGTTATCTTTTGATTTGGCGGCGAAACGGGAACAAAAAGCTTCATTTGTTATGTTTGGCTGCACAGAGCCCGGCGGGATCCGGACAAATTCCTTCCGTGAAAGTTCTGTCAGGGCGAGCAAAGGAGCGCGGGCGGGGGAGGGGAAGGGTGGACATTAATACATTCTGAGGGGTTATAGGGGGGCAAATCCATGACATGAAACACTGTACACTGAGGATACAGAGGGGAGAGGAGAGGAGAGAGTGGAGGGGAAGAGAGGAGAGAGGAGGAGTGGAGAAGAAGCAAAGGAAATAGAAGAAAAAGGGGAAGAGAAGATGAAAGAAATAGAGGGGAGAAGAGGAGGGGGATCTCTCCTCTCCTCAACCAAGTCCTCTTCTTCCTCTCCTCTCCTCAACCAAGTCCTCTTCTTCCACTCCTCTCCTCAACCAAGCCCTCTTCTTCTACTCCTCTCCTCAACCAAGCCCTCTTCTTCTTCTTCTCTCATGTCCTCAATAAGTCCTCTTTCACCTCTCCTCTCCTCAACCAAGTCCTCTCTTCTCCTCTCCTCTCCTCTCCTTCTACTTCTCTCATCAACCAAGCCCTCTTATTTTTCTCTCTTGTCCTCAACCAAGTCTTCTTCTTCCTCTCCTTTCCTCAACCAAGCCCTCTTCTTATACTCCTCTTGTCAACCAAGCCCTCTTCTTCTTCTCTCTTCTCCTCAACCAAGCCATCTTTTTCCACTTGTCTCCTTAACCAAACCCTCTTCTTCCTCTCCTCTCCTTCCACTCCACTACCAAGTCTTCTCCTCTCCTCTCCTTCTACTCCTCTCCTCTACCAATCCCTCTCCTTCCTCTCCTGTCCTCTCTTCTCATCAACCCTCTTCTGCTGCTCTCCTCCCCTCAACCAAGCCCTCTTCTTCCACTCCTCTCCTCAACCAAGCCCTCTACTTCTACTCCTCAACCAAGCCCATTTCTTCTTCTCCTCTCTTCTCCTCTCATGTCCTCAACCGAGTCCTCTTTCTCCTCTCCTCTTCTCTCCTCTCCTCAACCAAGCCCTCTTCTTCTACTCCTCTTCCCAAGCATGCTCTCTTCTTTTACTCCTCTCCTCAACCAAGCCCTCTTCTTCCACTCCTCTCCTCAACCAAGCCCTCTTCTTCCTCTCCTGTCCTCTCTTCTCCTGAGCCCTCTTCTGCTGCTCTCCTACCCTCAACCAAGCCCTCTTCTTCTATTCTTCTCCTCAGCCCTCTTCTGCTGCTCTCCTACCCTCAACCAAGCCCTCTTCTTCCTCTCCTGTCCTCTCTTCTCCTGAGCCCTCTTCTGCTGCTCTCCTACCCTCAACCAAGCCCTCTTCTTCTATTCTTCTCTTAAGCCCTCTTCTTCCAAGCTCGCTTCTTCAACTTCTCTCTTCTCCTTCTCCAAGCCATCTGTCTTTACATGTCCTCTTTTCTACTTCCCTACTTTCTTTTATTCTTTTCTTTTTTTTTTCTATTCTGAGAGAGGAGAAGACGAGAGGGAGAGGGTTTAGTTGAGGAAGGGAAGGGAGGGGAAAGGATCTCCAAAATTGGGTCCAAAAGGTCACCTGCCTGATGAAGGGGTCCGGCGTGGCTCTGAAATGTTGCTTCTATTTATTTTTTTGATATTATGTGATTAAAATTGGGGACCCAATATTGGAGATCCTGGTGTGCTGGTGACACTTCCTTCTCATGATTGCACTCGTTTCCAGCCGTTGGTCATTTCAGCGCCCAATCTAAGCCGTGTGCAGGAACGTGTGCGTTGGGAGTATTGAATTGGGGGAAAGTCACCTGTCACGTTATTGGCTCACCAACATCCAGAAGATTGCAGTATATAGATGAAGTATATATTTCCTTCGGTTGGGGATCCTGTTTTTCCCGGATATTTCTGGCTCTATAATGGATTCGTATTCTTAAATAAAAAACAAATCCGGAGTAAATATATCATTTTTATTCTTTGCACAACAAGATGCCCCCCATTGCGGGCCCCTCGGGGGGGTGGTGGAGGGGGGGGTTTGGTGGGCCCCTCGGGGGAGGGGGGGTATGGTGGGGGCCTCAGGGGAGGGGGGGTATGACGGGGGCCTCATTGCCTCGCTCCTCCGCGGTGGAGCAGACCCCGGAGCGGGCACACATCGTGGGCAGACCCCGGAGCGGGCACACATCGTGGGCGGACCCCGGAGCGGGCACACAGCGTGGGCAGACCCCGGAGCGGGCACACATCGTGGGCGGACCCCGGAGTGGGAACACAGCATGTGCAGACCCTGGAGTGGGCACACAGCGTGGGCGGCCCCCGGAGCGGGCACACAGCGTGGGCAGACCCCAGAGCAGGCACACAGTGTGGGCGGACCCTGGAGTGGGCACACAGCGTGGGCGGCCCCCGGAGCGGGCACACAGCGTGGGCAGACCCTGCAGCGGGCACACAGCGTGGGCGGACACCGGAGCAGGCACACAGCGTGGGCGGACCCCGGAGTGGGCACACAGTGTGGGCGGACCCCGGAGCGGGCACACAGCGTGGGCGGACCCCGGAGTGGGCACACAGCGTGGGCAGACCCCAGAGCGGGCACACAGCGTGGGCGGACCCTGGAGTGGACACACTTCTATTACCGACATCTCTGATACCCATCTGCTGTTTATTACAACTGGTGATTGTCATGAGAAATAATCGGCGTCCAGGAATGGAGAGCAGGTGTGCTCACCACAGGTGCCGGCTGCCTAATTGTCACCATTAATAGTTATTTGTTTGACAATACCGGCGCACGTTGGCGGCAGATTCATGACGGGCAGCCGTCTATATTACAGGACTTTTCATGGAGAATTTCAGCCAAATAAAGAAATCTTTTCAGCCAACTTTTACATCTGCGGATTGGATTTTCTACGTCTTGGAGGTGTTTCTGCTGCAAAGTTACAGAAGAAAATAATCAATTCTCCGGCGGCACCAATTTATCTCCTGAAAAAAGAAATAATGGAATGGGGGGAGGGGGGCCAAGTGATACAAAGACAGAGGAAGGAACGAGCAATGAAGGGAAAGGGGTACAACCTTAAAGTGTTTGTAAACCTCAGACATGAAATCTGAACAAAACTTATCCCTCTATAGTGTGTCTCAATCCAGAGCACTACACATCATTTCTGTCTGCTGCCTCCTTCCTCTGCTATCTGCATGAGACCCTTCTGACAAGTTTTCCTGACACCAAGATATAAAAAGTGACAGGGGAGAGAGCTTCAGCACACAACCTGTGATTGAAAGCCTCAGCTCTGTTCCTGTGTGCTGGATGAAGAGGGATGTGTCCTTTCCCTCCAATCAGCTCTCACTGAGCTCTGCAGTCCCATCCCATCAGTGCCACCTCATTGTTGCCCATCAGTGCCGCCTCATCAGTGCCCATCAGTGCCGCCTCATCAGTGCTGTCTCATCAGTGCCCATCAGTGCCCATCAGTGCCGCCTCATCAGTGCCCATCAGTCCCTCCTCATCAGTGCCCATCAGTGCCCATCAGTCCCTCCTCATCAGTGCCTCCTCATCAGTACCTCCTCATCAGTACCCATCAGTGCCTCCTCATCAGTGCCTCCTCATCAGTACCCATCAGTGCCTCCTCATCAGTGCCCATCAGTGCCCATCAGTGCCTCCTCATCATTACCCATCAGTGCCGCCTCATCAGTCCCATCTCATGAGTGCAACCTCACCAGTGTCCATCAGTACAAAGCGTATGCCTCTATAGTGTGTACTTGTCTCAATCAAGTGTCATTTCTGTCTGCTGCTTCCTTCTTCTGCTATCAGCATGAGTCACTTCTGACAAGTTTTCCTGACACCAAAAGAAAAAAGGTGACAGAGGAGGGAGCCCCAGCACACAGCCTGCTATTGACAGCCTCAGCTCAGTTCCTGTGTGCTATGTGAAGGGGGTGTGTCCCTTCCCTCCAAACAGCTCTCAGAGATTTCCTCTCTGTGCTCCACAGTGTGTCATTTCAGTTCTCTCCGCCACCCTGTTTTCTGACAGCTCAGACAAGCTGCATAAATTCTGTACTTTGAATGGCTGTGGAAAAGAAAAGACTGCAGATAGACAGGTACAATGTATATAGGAGGATTTCATCCCTGTGTATCATCTGAGGCCGGTCACTTCACTGGGGATATATGAGAGTCTACAGCAGTGATGGAGAACCTCGGCACCCCGGATGTTTTGTAACTACATTTCCCATGGTGCTCTGGTACTCTGCAGTGTAGTGGAGCATCATGGGAAATGTAGTTTCAAAACATCCGATGAAGAAGAAGAAGAGATGAGATGGTGGGGAGAAGGGGAGAAGGGGAGAAGGGGTTGAAGGTAGATTGGAGAAGGGGAGAAGGGGTTGAAGGTAGAGTAGAGAAGGAGAGAAGGGGTTGGAGGTAGAGTGGAGAAGGGAGAAGGGGTTGGAGGTAGAGAGGAGTGGAGAAGGGGAGAAGGGGTTGGAGGTAGAGTGGAGAAGGGGAGAAGGGGTTGGAGGTAGAGTGGAGAAGGGGAGAAAGGGTTGGAGGTAGATTGGAGAAGGGGAGAAGGGGTTGGAGGTAGAGAGGAGTGGAGAAGGGGAGAAGGGGTTGGAGGTAGAGAGGAGTGGAGAAGGGGAGAAGGGGTTGGAGGTAGAGAGGAGTGGAGAAGGGGAGAAGGGGTTGGAGGTAGAGTGGAGAAGGGGAGAAGGGGTTGGAGGTAGAGTGGAGAAGGGGAGAAGGGTTGGAGGTAGAGTGGAGAAGGGGAGAAAGGGGTTGGGAGGTAGATTGGAGAAGGGGAGAAGGGGTTGGAGGTAAAGTGGAGAAGGGGAGAAGGGGTTGGAGGTAGAGTGGAGAAGGGGAGAAGGGGTTGGAGGTAGAGTGGAGAAGGGGAGAAGGGGTTGGAGGTAGAGTGGAGAAGGGGAGAAGGGGTTGGAGGTAGAGTGGAGAAGGGGAGAAGGGGTTGGAGGTAGAGTAGAGAAGGGAGAAGGGGTTGGAGGTAGAGTGGAGAAGGGGAGAAGGGGTTGGAGGTAGAGTGGAAGAGGGGAGAAGGGGTTGGAGGTAGAGTGGAGAAGGGGAGAAGGGGTTGGGAGGTAGAGTGGAGAAGGGGAAAGAAGGGGTTGGAGGTAGAGGGGGAGGGAGAAGGGGTTGGAGGTAGGTGGAGAGGAGGAGTTGGAGGTAGAGTGGAGAAGGGGAGAAGGGTTGGAGGTAGAGTGGAGAAGGGGAGAAGGGGTTGGAGGTAGAGTGGAGAAGGGGAGAAGGGGGTTGGAGGTAGAGTGGAGAAGGGGAGAAGGGGTTGGAGGTAGAGTGGAGAAGGGGAGAAGGGTTGGAGGTAGAGTGGAGAAGGGGAGAAGGAGTTGGAGGTAGAGTGGAGAAGGGGAGAAGGGGTTGGAGGTAGAGTGGAGAAGGGGGAGAAGGGGTTGGAGGTAGAGTGGAGAAGGGGAGAAGGGGTTGGAGGTAGAGTGGAGAAGGGAGAAGAGGTTGGAGGTAGAGTGGAGAAGGGGAGAAGGGGTTGGAGGTAGAGTGGAGAAGGGAGAAGGGGTTGGAGGTAGAGTGGAGAAGGGAAAGGGGGAGGTGTTGGAGGTAGAGTGGAGAAGGGGAGAAGGGGTTGGAGGTAGAGTGGAGAAGGGGAGAAGGGGTGAGGTTAGAGTGGAGAAGGGGAGAGGGGTTGGAGGTAGAGTGAGAAGGGGAGAAGGGGTTGGAGGTAGAGGGGAGAAGGGGAGAAGGGGAGAAGGGGTTGAAGGTAGAGTGGAGAAGGGGAGAAGGGGTTGAAGGTAGAGTAGAGAGGAGAGAAGGGGTTGGAGGTAGAGTGGAGAAGGGGAAAAGGGGTTGGAGGTAGAGTGGGAGAAGGGGAGAAGGGGTTGGAGGTAGAGTGGAGAAGGGGAGAAGGGGTTGGAGGTAGAGTAGAGAAGGGGAGAAGGGTTGGAGGTAGAGTGGAGAAGGGGAGAAGGGGTTGGAGGTAGGTGGAGAAGGGGAGAAGGGGTTGGAGGTAGAGTAGAGAAGGAGAGAAGGGGTTGGAGGTAGAGTGGAGAAGGGGAGAAGGGGTTGGAGGTAGAGAGGAGAAGGGGAGAAGGGGTTGGAGGTAGAGAGGAGAAGGGGAGAAGGGGTTGGAGGTAGAGTGGAGTAGGGGAGAAGGGGTTGGAGGTAGAGTGGAGAAGGGGAGAAGGGGGGGAGGTAGAGGGAGAAGGGGAGAAGGGGTTGGAGGTAGAGTGGAGAAGGGGAGAAGGGGTTGGAGGTAGAGTGGAGAAGGGGAGAAGGGGTTGGAGGTAGAGTGGAGAAGGGGAAAGGGGTTGGAGGTAGAGTGGAGAAGGGGAGAAGGGGTTGGAGGTAGAGTGGAGAAGGGGAGAAGGGGTTGGAGGTAGAGTAGAGAAGGGGAGAAGGGGTTGGAGGTAGAGTGGAGAAGGGGAGAAGGGGTTGGAGGTAGAGTGGAGAAGGGGAGAAGGGGTTGGAGGTAGAGTGGAGAAGGGGAGAAGGGGTTGGAGGTAGAGTGGAGAAGAGGAGAAGGGGTTGGAGGTAGAGTGGAGAAGGGGAGAAGGGGTTGGAGGTAGAGTGGAGAAGGGGAGAAGGGGTTGGAGGTAGAGTGGAGAAGGGGAGAAGGGGTTGGAGGTAGAGTGGAGAAGGGGAGAAGGGGTTGGAGGTAGAGTGGAGAAGGGGTTGGAGGTAGAGTGGAGAAGGGGAGAAGGGGTTGGAGGTAGAGTGGAGAAGGGGAGAAGGGGTTGGAGGTAGAGTGGAGAAGGGGAGAAGGGGTTGGAGTTAGAGTGGAGAAGGGGAGAAGGGGTTGGAGGGTAGAGTGGAAAGGGGGAGAAGGGGTTGGAGGTAGAGTGGAGAAGGGGAGAAGGGGTTGGAGTTAGAGTGGAGAAGGGAGAAGGGGTTGGAGGTAGAGTGGAGAAGGGGAGAAGGGGTTGGAGTTAGAGTGGAGAAGGGGAGAAGGGGTTGGAGGTAGAGTGGAGAAGGGGAGAAGGGGTTGGAGGTAGAGTGGAGAAGGGGAGAAGGGGTTGGAGTTAGAGTGGAGAAGGGGAGAAGGGGTTGGAGGTAGAGTGGAAAGGGGGAGAAGGGGTTGGAGGTAGAGTGGAGAAGGGGAGAAGGGGTTGGAGGTAGAGAGAAGAAGGGGAGAAGGGATTGGAGGTAGAGAGGAGTGGAGAAGGGCGTGGGATGTAAGGGGGGGGGTGATATAAAGGGATGGGAGATGAAGGAGATGGATTAGAGGAAAAGGAATGGAAAGGAGGGAGGGGGGCAAAGAGCTGGGGAAGGGATGAGGATGGAGAGAAGAGATAAGGGAATGGGGAATGCATGGAAAGGAGGGAGAAGAACTGGAAGGGAAGGGATAAGGGGTTGTTGAAGGGATGAGGGGAAAAGAATGGAGGGAAGAGATACTCTTATGGCATGCCTTAGCAATGAGTAGCGGAGCAGGTCTCAGATGTGACGTCAGCGTCTGTCTTGAGGGCCATAATGCAGCCTGGCCGGTCTGTTCCCAAATAGGCAGGTTTCCAGGAAGGATTCCTGTCCCTATCCTTTCCCTACTCATCTGGAACTTCTCCCTACCACTAATCACTGTTCCTGTCAGATGGGTGACCGCTCCTTACACTACCCACACACCAAAGGTGTGCCAAGCCTGGGAGCCAGGGTCTTAAATACAGACTAGAACAGTCTATATCCTCATGGTTGGGAACCATAGAGTAGTTGGTAGCTCAGGTAGTGGTAGACTGGAACAGTCTATATCCTCATGGCTGGGAACCATAGAGTAGTTGGTAGCTCAGGTAGTGGTAGACTGGAACAGTCTATATCCTCATGGCTGGGAACCATAGAGTAGTTGGTAGCTCAGGTAGTGTCAGACTGGAACAGTCTATATCCTCATGGTTGGGAACCATAGAGTAGTTGATAGCTCAGGTAGTGGCAGACTGGAACAGTCTGGATCCTCATGGCTGGAAACCATAGAGTAGTTGGTGATAGAGAAGTAGTGGGGAAGTTGCTGTAGGGTGTTTTACTGTACAATCCAATCCCTACAGGGATTCTTGAGCCATTGGAAGAATGCGGAAAATGTTGTGTGCCTGGCTGTGCATGCTGTGAGTGGGGGAAATAGGCCTAATTACCAACAGCTCCTGCAGGGGGGGTAGCGCTGCAGAAGGAGCCAGAAAAACGACATTGACCTAGCAGCCTAACGGTTTCGATGCCAGGATCTTCATGAATAAGGACTTCACACTGATATGCCTATCCAGTCCAAAAAAGCAAACTGAATTTAGAAAAATGCTCAAAAAACATTTTTAATGCACAGGAATGAATTCTCTCCACCTGGTGTCCAATAATTTCCATATTTTCAGTATTACCCAGTTAATAAATACGGGCGCCATTTCTGACCACATCTAGAACATACTGGCATTAGTAGTGCCCATCCTCCGACGGCGATCCCCCATGGAGCACCTCTCTCCTCTCCTCTCAATCATCCCGTATTGTAAGAGAATTTTCCATTTGGAGTGATTAATTGATGTGCAAGTCTCTCGTGGTGCCATAGTCTGTTAATTATGCGTTTAATTTCTTGGAAAGATAAGCAATTTCTGTCGCTATGTTAGAACAATATGCCGACAAGCTGCAAGGCAAGCATATCTTTACAGGCGAGCTCCTTTCCTCCGAGATAAACCGTGCCAAGGTGCCAAGCTGGCGGAGCCGGAGGAAGCGATCGTGTTACATTACATTCTAGAGACGTGAACACTTAGAAATCGTCTTCACCTTTTGCGGAGCGCTGATGGCTTATTCACACCGATAAAGGAGAACTCTGCAGATCCCGAGTCTTCTCTCACCTCACAGGAGCATCTCGTAAAATGAGAATATCTTCAAAAGGTTCATTTATTTCTGCAATTCAATAAAAAAAAAAGTGAAACTCATATATCTTATATAGATGTGATACATTCCAAGCATTTCTTTCTTTTAACCGCTTCAGCCCCGAACCATTTGGCTGACCAAAGACCAGATGGTGGTATTTGATCACCTCTGCGGTTTTATTTTTTACTCTATAAACAAAAAAAGAGAGAAAATTTAGAAAAAAAAAAACGCATTATTTTTTACTTTTTGCTATAATAAATCCCCAAAAATTATATAAAAAAAAACATTTTTTTTCCTCAGTTTAGGCCGATACGTATTCTTCTACATATTTTTGGTAAAAAAAAAAATGGCAATAAGCGTATATTGATGATTGGTTAGCGCAAAAGTTATAGCGTCTACAAAATAGGGGATAGTTTTATGGCGTTTTTATTAATAATTTTTTTTTTTTTACTAGTAATGGCGGAGATCTGAGATTTTTATCGTGACTGCAACATTATGGCGGACACACCGGACAATTTTGACACATTTTTGGAACCATTCACATTTATACAGCGATCAGTGCGATTAATAATGCATTGAATACTGTGTAAATGTGACTGGCAGTGCAGGGGTTAAGTGTGTCCTAGGGAGTGATTCTAACTGTGGGGGGGAGGGGCTACGTGTGACACGTCACTGATCACCGCTCCTGATTACAGGGAGCTGTGATCAGTGACAGTGTCATTAGGCAGAACGGGGAAATGCTGATATACATCAGCATTTCCCCGTTCTTCCTCTTCGAGGGACCCGATCCTACTCACAGAGCTCGCGGCGGGTGCGCGCACACTTCAGGCGCCGCGCAAGCAATGGCACGGCGGCAAATTCAATGGGACGTACAGGTATGCCCATTTGCGCAGCCGTGCCATTCTGTTGATGTAAATATACAGTCGGCAAGCTGTTAATTTTGATAATTATGGATTATAGCGAGTGACACCCCAAAATTCAGTATCTCGGAAAAATTGAATTTTACAGAAGACCAATAAAATTTTTTAATCCAGAAATGTTGTCTTAGTGAAAAGTCTGTCCACGTAAAGTATAGTACGCACTCAGTACTTGGCCGGGGCTCCTTGTGCATCATTGCGGCGTGCCATGGAGAAGATCCGCCTGTGGCACTGCGGAGGAGTTATGGAAGCCCAGGTTGCTTTGAAAGCGGATAGACATGTGCAATTCGACTTGTTTTCCAAATTCGTTTTTTAACGAATTTCGATAAATTCGTTAATTCCGAAATAACCGAATGAATGAAAACCTGTTTAATAAAATTTTTCCGAAATCTTTGCAAAATGAACGTTTCTTCCGTGCGCATGCGCGCGATGACGTCGGCAGCAGCGCATATACTGAATATCTCCTAAACTGTGCAAGTTTAGGAGATATTCAAGGTACCTACAGGTGAGCCTTGTTATAAGCTTACCTGTAGGTGAATGTGGCGTAACAGGGTTTACAACCACTTTAAGTTCACGGAGTGGCCCTAGCCGGTCTCCAGACCTTAATCCTATAGAAAATGTATGGAGGGAGCTGAAACTGAGGAGCCAATGGACGGGGCCATGTATTGTAAGATCTTGGATGAGAACCTTCTTCCCTCAGCCAGAACACTGAAGATGGGTCATGGATGGGTCTTCTAGCATGACAATGACCCAAAACACATCACCAAGGCAACAAAGGAGTGGCCCAAGAAGAAGCACATTAAGGTCATGGAGTGGCCTAGCCAGTCTCCAGACCTTAATCCTATAGAAAATGTATGGAGGAGCTGAAGCTTCGAGTTTCCAAGAGAGAGAGACAAGAAACCTTAAGGATTTAGAGAAGATTTGTAAAGAAGAGAGGACCAAAATCCTTCCTGAGATGTGTGCAAACCTGATCACCACCTACAAGAAACGTCTGATCTCTGTGATCGCTAGGGATGAGCCCAACACCCCCCAGTTCGGGTTGCACCAGAACATGCAAACAGGCAAAAAATTTGTTCGAACACGCGTACACTGTTAAAGTCTATGGGACCATGAATAATCAAAAGTGCTACATTTAAAGGCTTATATGCAAGTTATTGTCATAAAAAGTGTTTGGGGACCCGGGTCCTGCCCCAGGGGACATGGATCAATGCAAAAAGAAATTTTAAAAATGGCCGTTTTTTCGGGAGCAGTGATTTTAATAATGCTTAAAGTGAAACAAAAAAAGTGTAATATACCTTTAAATTTCGTACCTCGGGGGTGTCTATAGTATGCCTGTAAAGGGGCGCATGTTTCCCATCTGACAGCAAAATGACATTTCAAAGGAAAAAAGTCACATAAAAGTTCATTGATAAAAATGGCCTGGGAATTCCCCACAGGGGAACCCCGAACCAAAATTTAAAAAAAAATGACGTGGGGGGCCCCCCTAAATGCCATACCAGGCCCTTCAGGTCTGGTATGGATTTTAAGGGGAACCCCGCACCAAAATTAAAAATAAAATGGCGTGGGGTCCCCCTAAAGATCCATACCAGACCCTTATCCGAGCACACAAGCTGGCAGGCCGCAGGAAGAGAGGGGGGGACGAGAGAGCGCCCCCCCCTCCTGAATCGTACCAGGCCACATGCTCTCAACATTGGGAGGGTGCTTTGGAGTATCCCCCCAAAACACCTTGTCCCCATGTTGATGAGGACAAGGGCCTCATCCCCACAACCCTGGCTGGTGGTTGTGGAGGTCTGCGGGTGGGGGGCTTATCGGAATCTGGAAGCCCCCTTTAACAAGGGGACCCCCAGATCCCGGCCCTCCCCCCCTGTGTGACTTGTATCCCTACCATTTCACTAAAAAACTGTCAAATATGTTAAAAATGACAAGAGACAGTTTTTGACAATTCCTTTATTTAAATGCTTCTTCTTTCTTCTATCTTCCTTCGGTTTCTTCCTCCATCTTCTTCTTCTTCTGGTTCTTCTGGTTCTTCCTCCGGTGTTCTCGTCCGGCATCTTCCTCTGTGGCGTCGGCATCTTCTTCCCTTCTTCTCCTCGGGCCGATCCGCATCCATGATGGCATGGAGAGAGGCTCCCGCTCTTCTCTTCTGAAGGGCCTGGTATGGAATTTAGGGGGACCCCCCACGTCATTTTTTTAAAAATTTTGGTTCGGGGTTCCCCTGTGGGGAATTCCCATGCTGTTTTTATCAATGAACTTTTATGTGTATTGTCGATCCGGCAATTGATAATTAGCCGCGAGTAGTTTTAAATGACTTTTTTTCCTTTGAAATGTCATTTTGCTGTCAGTCTGTTCTAAACACAGGAAACATGCGCCCCTTTACAGGCATACTATAGACACCCCCCAGGTACGAAATTTAAAGGGATATTACACTTTTATTGTTTCACTTTAAGCATTATTAAAATCACTGCTCCCGAAAAAACGGCCGTTTTTAAAACTTTTTTTTTTGCATTGATCCATGTCCCCCATGATTTTAAACGTATTCAAAAAAGGCAAAAAATGGCTCTGGCAGCGAAAGGGTTAAACACTGAAAATCCAGGACCACGGCACCACAACCACCTACGGGCCCATTTAATTGCAGAGATAGATTCAGGAGTATCTGGTCAATATGTTGATTGTGAGGTTGTAGACGTGTCAGACATTGTTGTGTCTCCTCACCTCCACCTTGGTAATTGGCCATTATATGGATCCCTCTCCTCTGTATTCGTCTTCATTCCTCTGGCGTTGGCGGAATCCTCTTCCCGGTGACTGCTGGCCTTATTTAATGGAGCCTCGTCCCGGTTTTTTTTTCTGGCTTGCTGGCTGGTGGAGCTCATCTATTCCATTCTTTAGGACACATTTATCCACTGAAGCCGGGCTATTTTATTTAAGGACCTGTCAAAAATTTTGTCCAGTCCAAGCCTCCCGCCAGAGGAGAAATTGGCTGCGTGATTTGTTTATCAGCAATCTGTTCAGCCGCTGTTTTCTGGCGACACTTGATTAATCATCAAGGGAATGTGAGATGTAATATTGATCTCCAGAATTAACTGCGTTTAACGGGTTCTTTAGATGGTAATTTGGGCTCTCGCAGGGCGGCGTTTTTAAAGAGAAGTATGTACGTTTAGAGACTTAAAGACCTATTTGTAAAAGTCCAGATTGACCTTTTTGAGGATATAGTTCCTGACAGTTTTGTCAATTTAGAAAGCTGCTCCGGATAATTGATGGGCTCATTTTCTCTGTAAATTGGCTAAAAAGAAAAAATTCCCAACAGAATTAATTTATTTAAAAAAAAAAAAAAAAATCTGTGTTATTTATTTTTATTATTGTTACTATTATTATTATTATTATTGTTGTTATTATTATTATTATTATTATCATCATTTTTTTATTATATGTATTATTATTAGTAATAATAGTAATATCACAATGTTTATTATTATTATTATTAGATATATTATTATCATTATTATTATTATTATTATTAGTAGTAGTATTATATTATTGTTATTATTATCATCATATTTATTATATGCATTATTATAATTATTATTAATAATACTATTATCACAATGTTTATTATTATTATTAGATATATTATTATCATCATCATCATCATCATCATCATCATCATTATTATTATTATTATTATTATTATTATTATTATTATTATTATTTTATATATATATATGTATGTATATGTTGTTGTTTTTTAGTATTTTTTTGTTGTTTATTATTATTATTATCATTATTTTTATTATATTATTATATGTGTTATTATTATCATTATCCTTATTATTTTTATTTAATGTATTATTATTATTATCATCATCATCTACCAATTAAAGTAGTTGAAAAGGCTTAAGGTTTTTACCTTCATATATTCTGTGCATGAAGGTAAAAAAAATCTTCTGTGTGCAGCCCCCCCCCCCCAATACTTACCTGAGCCCCTGCGCGATCCAGCGATGTTGCACGAGGGCCTCGGCTCTCCGGCGACTCTCCCTCCTCATTGGCTGAGAATGTCAATCACAGCCAATGAGCTAACGAGGGGAGAGAGAGGGGGTGGGGCCAACCCACAGCTCTTTGTGTGAATGGACACGCAGAGCAGCAGCTCGGCTCGGGAGTCCCGCCCATAGCAAGCTGCGTGATGTTGGGGGGCGCACTTGGCGGGAGGGAGGGGCCAGGAGCACCGAGACCCGAGTTGAGGAGGATTGGGGCTGCTCTGTGCAAAACTGACAGAACAAGTAAATATAACATGTTTGTTATTTTAAAAAAAATAAAAACAAGCATTTAATATCACTTTAAGACAAAAACAATTGAATAAAAATGAAATATTATAATGATCTTTTTAAATAGGCAACTAAAACAAAAAACAAAAAAACAAAACATGAAACATTAATGAGAAAACAGCTTAGAGCAGGGCTAGTACAAGGGGTGGGCAAAAGGGACATGTGCCCTGGGTGCCCGCCATGTGGAGGATGGGGGGGAGAGGTGACCCCTTCTCCTTGCCTCTCACTGATTGGAGGGCCTGCAGTGTCACTCCTGTCAGTGGGGTTTATTTTTGTCCACCGTGGCCCTCTGCACCGCCTCCTCCGGCACTAGCCCTGTGTTCCCTGTTGGCTGCTGTCACTTGTAAATATAGAAGTGGCTTCGTTTGTCAGATTCTATCTTTATAAGTGACAGCGCCCCCCTCAGTGCAGGAGAAGCAACTGTTCTCCACAGGACTGCATAACTAGCTGTGAGGGGAAGTCCTGGGGGGCTCTGTGTACTGGGGGGCTGAGGATACTGGTAGATACTGTGTCCTGGGGGGGGGGGCGCTCTATGCACTGGTGGGGACCTGTGTGTACTGAGGGCTTTGAGAACTGGGGGGTGCTGTGTACTGGGGGGCTTTGTGCACTGGGAGAGTCTGTGTCCTGGGGACTCTATGCACTGGTGGGGACCTGTGTGTACTAGGGGGCTCTGAGAACTGGGGGGGGGGCTCTGTGTACTGGGGGGCTCTGTGTACTGGGGACTCTGAGAATTGGGGGGGGGGCTCTGTGTACTGGGGACTCTGAGAACTGTGGGGGGGGGCTCTGTGTACTGGGGGGAGCTCTGTGTACTGGGGGGCTCTGTGTACTGGAAGAGTCTGTGTCCTGGGGGGGGGGCTCTCTGCACTGGTGGGGACCTGTGTGTACTGGGGGCTCTGAGAACTGGGGGGGCTCTGAGAACTGGGGGAGCTCTGTGTACTGGGGGCTGTGAGTACTTGGAGAGTCTGTGTCCTGGGGGCTCTATGCACTGGTGGGGAGCTGTGTGTACTGGGGGCTCTGAGAACTGGGGGGGTTCTATGTACTGGGGGAGCTCTGTGTACTGGGGGGCTGTGAGTACTGGGAGAGTCTGTGTCCTGGGGGGCTCTATGTAGTGGTGGGGACCTGTGTGTACTGGGGGCTCTGAGAACTGGGGGGGCTCTGAGAACTGAGGGGGGGTTCTATGTACTGGGGGAGCTCTGTATACTGGGGGGCTGTGAGTACTGGGAGAGTCTGTGTCCTGGGGGGCTCTATGTAGTGGTGGGGACCTGTGTGTACTGGGGGCTCTGAGAACTGGGCGGGCTCTGAGAACTGAGGGGGAGCGCTGTGTACTGGGGACTGTGAGTACTTGGAGAGTCTGTGTCCTGGGGGGCTCTATGTAGTGGTGGGGACCTGTGTGTACTGGGGGCTCTGAGAACTGGGGGAGCTCTGTGTACTGGGGGCTGTGAGTACTTGGAGAGTCTGTGTCCTGGGGGGCTCTATGCACTGGTGGGGAGCTGTGTGTACTGGGGGCTCTGAGAACTGGGGGGGCTCTGTGTACTGGGGGGAGCTCTGTGTACTGGGGGGCTGTGAGTACTTGGAGAGTCTGCATCCTGGGGGGCTCTATGTACTGGTGGGGACCTGTGTGTACTGGGGGCTTTGTGTACTAGGGGCTCTCAGTACTGGGGGGCTCTGTGTACTGGGGGGCTGTGAGTACTGGGAGAGTTTATGTCCTGGGGGGGCTCTATTTATTGGTGGGGACCTGTGTGTACTGGGGGCTCTGAGAACAGGGGGGGAGCTCTGTGTACTGGGGGGAGCTCTGTATACTGGGGGGCTGTGAGTACTGGGAGAGTCTGTGTCCTGGGGGGCTCTATGTACTGGTGGGGACCTGTGTGTACTGGGGGGGGGGGCTTTGGCTTAGTGAATTCCCTTATTTTATATATATATATACACTATATTACCAAAAGTATTGGGACGCCTGCCTTTACATGCACATGACCTTTAATGACATCCAAGTCTTAGTCCGGAGGGATCAATATTGAGTTGGCTCCGCCCTTTGCGGCTATAACAGCTTCAACTCTTCTGGGAAGGCTGTCCACAAGGTTTAGGAGGGTGTCTATGGGAATGTTTGACCATTCTTCTAGAAGAACATTTGTGAGGTCAGGAATTGATGTTGGACGAGAAGGCCTGACTCTCAATCTCCACTCTAATTCATCCCAAAGGTGTTCTATCGGGTTGAGGTCAGGACTCTGTGCAGGCCAGTCAAGTTCCTCCACCTCAAACTCGCTCACCCATGTCTTTATGGACCTTGCTTTGTGCACTGGTCCAAATCATTTAGTGGAGGGGGATTATGATGTGGGGGGTGGGGGGAATTATGGTGTGGGGTTGTTTTTCAGGGGTTGGGTTTGGCTCTTTAGTTCCAGTGAAAGGAACTCTTAAGACGTCAGCATACCAAGACTTTTTGGACAATTTCATGCTCCGAACTTTGTGGGGACAGTTTGGGGATGGCCCCTTCCTGTTCCAACATGACTGCGCACCAGTGCACAAAGCAAGGTCCATAAAGACATGGATGAGCGAGTTTGGGGTGAAGGAACTTGACTGGCCTGCACAGAGTCCTGACCTCAACCCAATAAAACACCTTTGGGACTGCGAGCCAGGCCTTCTCGTCCAACATCAGTGCCTGACCTCACAAATGCTCTTGTGGAAGAATGGTCAAACATTCCCATAGACACCCTCCTAAACCTTGTGGACGGCCCTCCCAGAAGTGGTGAAGCTGTTATAGCTGCAAAGGGCGGAGCCAACTCAATATTGAACCCTCCGGACTAATACTGGGATGTCATTAAAGTTCATGTGTGTGTAGAGGCAGGCGTCCCAATACTTTCGGTACTATAGTGTATGTTTATTTCCTATGATTGTCAGCTCCATCTAGTGTCCACAATGTGGTATTTTTGGGAAATATCTTGATTATGGAAATAATGCATTATAGCCACTAGATGGAGCCGACAACCATAAGAGACACATATATTGGACACATGGCGAATGGCTCAGCACCTCTTTATAACTGGACCCCCCTAAGATTCAAGTAAGAATATACAGACCTCGGGCATTTAGTTAATATTTGTTCAGCCAAAATTTGAACAAACAAATAAAATCTGCAGTATGGGGACAGATGAATGGATTATGATGATGGAGAGAACCCCAGAACTTGCTGATTGAGGGTCATATTATACCCAGGTACCCAGTGGGCATCTTTGATAAATACCACCTGTAGGTGAGGTTGGGTCCACACCATTGGGAATTGGATGGGGGGTTCTCGCTATTCCCAGTTCCCAATAGCAGGAGGTTTTGACCGACTCTCTATGGATCTCTCTACGGGGCCGGTTCACATACCCTGTTTCCCCGAAAATAAGACCTAGTGTGATTGTCGGTGATGGCTGCAATATAAGCCCTACCCCCCAAATAAGCCCTAGTTAAAGTCCTTGTAGGTCTTGTTTTCAGGGTAGGGCTTATTTTCGAGGAAACAGGGCTTATTTGGGGGGTAGGGCTTATATTGCAGCCATCAGCAACAATCACACTAGGTCTTATTTTCGGGGAAACAGGGTATCTCCGGTGTCAATTTTGGGTCCGGTGCGTCTTTTGGTTCCATTTCAGGTCCGAATTCAGCCAAAACTTCTGGTTGAAATCAGACCTGAATTGGTGAACGGGGGGCCGCACCGGACCCCCCCGCTGGGAGCCGCATGGTGTGAACCCGGCCTGATAACCGACTCGTGTTTATGTCAATGTGGAACCATGGCGGGAACCTCGTTCTTCATCTCCATGCTCTGCTTTCTCTGCTCGGCTGCTTGGCGTCCATCTGACCTTCGTTCTCCTTGTACATCGAACGCCTAACGACCGCGCTGATTGTATGGCCAGCTCGCACACAATGACATTAGCCCGACGGCGTTAAACACAGAGGACCAGGCCGGGGTCCTCCGACGTAAGCGGCTCATACAAGGCAATCGGGGAACGTGGAGGGATCGTGCGTGATTGTCCATTTATGAAGATGATTGCTTGATGGGGTTTTTTTTTTTTCCTCCTTTCGACTTTTGGCGCAATCATTGGCCCGGTGGAACGGCGTTGGTTGGGAAGAAATCAGTTTTTGTCTGTGGGATCCGTGTGGATTAATAGAAGATAATCCCGATGAAAGACTCCAGCCTGTAGCAGGACAAGCCCCCCGTATTATCTTCAATCACTCGTGGTCTGCTAATGTGTGCAATTATATCCCAGAGAGAGGAAAGCTATCGCCTGAATCCGAGGATTACTCCCTCCCTCAATCCACTTTGTTATCAGATCAGCGGGGGTGGGGGGAACGCCGAGGCCTCCTCTATTGAGGGAAACATCGGGACATTAATTCTTCTTTCTTCTGCAGTTGGAAGGGTACGGCGCGGCACTCGGTTGGCCCCAAATTTTAGCAATCACCTTCAAGGCTTTTTTTTTAGTAGGAACCTGCAGATGGCTTATCCCAGGCTGGTGCACAATGCATCATCAAATGAACACGCTGAGGTATAGATATGGAAATTTCCCGCATTCGGATAAGAATACAGAAGAAGCCAAGAGCTCGCAATTTCCAGCAAACATAACAAAGAGAAGGCAAAAAAAAACATCAACAACTCTTTACAAGAATCCACTTTTCACCCCTTGCTACCCATTGATTCCATCGGGACGTCATTTTCTTCATTATCGTTTTTAGTGTAGAAAGCACTCAATCTGTGGTCCGTTCTGCGCTGGTGGGACCATTGTGTCGGCCCGTTCCTTCGATCTACACTGACTTCTGGGGCCATTCCTCACAATATTATCAAAAACTTAACCACCTGGGTAACCAGCCTGTCTTACCCCTTCACTACCAGACCATTCTTCAGTTTTCATAGCTTGACTGATAATTACTCCGTCATGCAACACTGTAGCCATATACAATACATGATACAAGAGACGGTCAGAGACTGCAGACATAGTACAGGAGATGGTCAGAGACTGCAGACATAATACAGGAGATGATCAGAGACTGCAGACATAATACAGGAGATGGTCAGAGACTGCAGACATAATACAGGAGATGGTCAGAGACTGCAGATATGATAAAGGAGATGGTCAGAGACTGCAGACATAGTACAGGAGATGATCAGAGACTGCAGACATAATACAGGAGATGATCAGAGACTGCAGACATAATACAGGAGATGGTCAGAGACTGCAGACATAATACAGGAGATGGTCAGAGACTGCAGACATAGTACAGGAGATGATCAGAGACTGCAGACATAGTACAGGAGATGATCAGAGACTGCAGACATAATACAGGAGATGATCAGAGACTGCAGACATAGTACAGGAGATGATCAGAGACTGCAGACATGATACAGGAGATGATCAGAGACTGCAGACATAATACAGGAGACGGTCAGAGACTGCAGACATAATACAGGAGATGATCAGAGACTGCAGACATAATACAGGAGATGGTCGGAGACTGCAGACATAATACAGGAGATGATCAGAGACTGCAGACATAATACAGGAGATGATCAGAGACTGCAGGCATAGTACAGGAGATGATCAGAGAACGCAGGCATAATACAGGAGATGATCAGAGACTGCAGATATAGTACAGGAGATGATCAGAGACTGCAGACATAGTACAGGAGATGATCAGAGACTGCAGACATAGTACAGGAGATGATCAGAGACTGCAGACATAATATAGGAGATGATCAGAGACTGCAGACATAGTACAGGAGATGATCAGAGACTGCAGACATAATACAGGAGATGATCAGGGACTGCAGACATAGTACAGGAGATGATCAGGGACTGCAGACATAATACAGGAGATGATCAGAGACTGCAGATATAGTACAGGAGATGATCAGAGACTGCAGACATAGTACAGGAGATGATCAGAGACTGCAGACATAGTACAGGAGATGATCAGAGACTGCAGACATAGTACAGGAGATGATCAGGGACTGCAGACATAGTACAGGAGATGATCAGGGACTGCAGACATAATACAGGAGATGATCAGAGACTGCAGACATAGTACAGGAGATGATCAGAGACTGCAGACATAGTACAGGAGATGATCAGAGACTGCAGACATAGTACAGGAGATGATCAGAGACTGCAGACATAATACAGGAGATGATCAGGGACTGCAGACATAGTACAGGAGATGATCAGGGACTGCAGACATAGTACAGGAGATGATCAGAGACTGCAGACATAATACAGGAGATGATCAGAGACTGCAGACATAGTACAGGAGATGATCAGAGACTGCAGACATAGTACAGGAGATGATCAGAGACTGCAGACATAGTACAGGAGATGATCAGAGACTGCAGACATAGTACAGGAGATGATCAGAGACTGCAGACATAATAGAGGAGATGATCAGAGACTGCAGACATAGTACAGGAGATGATCAGAGACTGCAGACATAATACAGGAGATGATCAGGGACTGCAGACATAGTACAGGAGATGATCAGAGACTGCAGACATAGTACAGGAGATGATCAGAGACTGCAGACATAGTACAGGAGATGATCAGAGACTGCAGACATAATACAGGAGATGGTCAGAGACTGCAGACATAATACAGGAGATGGTCAGAGACTGCAGACATAATACAGGAGATGATCAGAGACTGCAGACATAGTACAGGAGATGATCAGAGACTGCAGACATAATACAGGAGATGATCAGAGACTGCAGACATAGTACAGGAGATGATCAGAGACTGCAGACATAATATAGGAGATGATCAGAGACTGCAGACATAGTACAGGAGATGATCAGAGACTGCAGACATAATACAGGAGATGATCAGGGACTGCAGACATAGTACAGGAGATGATCAGGGACTGCAGACATAGTACAGGAGATGATCAGGGACTGCAGACATAATACAGGAGATGATCAGAGACTGCAGACATAGTACAGGAGATGATCAGAGACTGCAGACATAGTACAGGAGATGATCAGAGACTGCAGACATAGTACAGGAGATGATCAGAGACTGCAGACATAGTACAGGAGATGATCAGAGACTGCAGACATAATAGAGGAGATGATCAGAGACTGCAGACATAGTACAGGAGATGATCAGAGACTGCAGACATAATACAGGAGATGATCAGGGACTGCAGACATAGTACAGGAGATGATCAGAGACTGCAGACATAATACAGGAGATGGTCAGAGACTGCAGACATAATACAGGAGATGGTCAGAGACTGCAGACATAATACAGGAGATGATCAGAGACTGCAGACATAATACAGGAGATGATCAGAGACTGCAGACATACTACAGGAGATGATCAGAGACTGCAGACATGATACAAAGGATAGTCAGGGACTGCAGACATCATGCAGGAGATGATCAGGGACTGCAGACATAATACAGGAGATGATCAGGGACTGCAGACATCATGCAGGAGACTGTGGACATGCTTTATGAGTTGTTGGAGACTGGGGACATGGAGGGGTCCCAAGGGCCACACAAAAAGTGCCAAAGTGTCACATGTGGCCCCCAGGGCTTTAGATTCTACAACTTGGTGTAAGCCCACCCCTTCTGGATATGTGAGAATCCATGTCATGGTATGACCCCGAAGATTCAGCGGGCACATTTATACCAACACACTGAAATGATGTTCCTGATCATTATCTCCGGGTGTGATCTTGGCATGCTCTACCTGCTCTACCCTTCCAGTCCTATTAGATACAAGCCGGTCCCGGGATTCCGGACAGACAGGAGGAACTCCCGGAACAAATGGACAGTTTTCTTCATCTAGAAAAGAACTGGAAAACTCAAATACCAAAAAATGTTCCATATGACCCCCCCTCCCCCCCTCTACCATCCGATGGGCTTCCCCTAGAATAGAGCATGTTTTTTGGGGGGGTTGTTAGTTCGGCTCCTGAGAACATGGCCGCTATGTGCCGTCCTCCAAGCTCCTTCACTTGAAGTGTTCGCCATCTGGACGTGACCCCGGCATGGATGTGAGCGATCTGGCAGTTCCTGATACAAGCTGTCCTGAAGGGACGTAATCTCTACACTAATGATTACAATATGTTTTTCTGGATTCTTCTCTCTGAATAAACAAGCTTGATGTCTGAAAAACACTTCAGTCAGATTTGACGGCGGCGATGGCAGGCGACTGTCCCATGCTGGATGGTATTTCCATTTTGTTTGGCAGAGGACGGTGCCATCGCCCACTCATGCTAATATATGTAAATATTCCGCCAGTGAAGCTCCTCCATGCAGAATGGCTTTTGATAAACATGTACAGAAATTCGCTGTGATCATTTTCTAGGGAACTTGTGCCGTACAAATAGTATGAATATAGTATGAGATGGGGGATGGGGGACTATAGGTGAACTTCAGGGGTGCAAGACACAAAGAGCTTCATTTGTTTACTCTTTAGAGATGAACAAAATAATTCACAAATCAACAGTCAGAAAAAGAAATCAGTTTGCACACCTTGTGGTATAAAACTCTATATATACAGGATGAAGGACCGCGCCTTTAAATATACCTCGAAAAATCCTCACCAGATCACCTGAGAAAAGAGATTCAGATTTATTCTGGATCCATCATCGCCACATAAAGCATGAAGCATACCAACATTTCTGGACCTTCCTTCTTTCCCTTTTCTTCCTTTTTTTGTTGTTTTTCTTTTTCACCCTCTTCCTCTTCCTCTTTCTCTCTCCTCCTTTCCTCCCCACTTCCTCTCCCCTCTTTTCCTCCATTCTTCTTCTTTCTCTCCTCTCCTTTTCTCCCCTCTTCCTCTTCCTCTCCCCTCTTCTTCTTTCTCTCCCTTCATTTCCTCCCCTCTTCCTCCTTCCATCTTTCCTCCCCTCTTCCTCTGCCCCTTCTTTTCTCCCCTCTTCCTCTCCCCTCCCTCTTTTCCTCCTCTCTTCTTCTTTCTCTGCCCTCATTTCCTACCCTCTTCCTCCTTCTGTCTTTCCTCCCCTCTTCCTCTTCCTCTCACCTCCTTTAATCCCCTCCTCCTCTCTCCTTCTTTCCTCCCCTCTTCCTCTTCCCCTCCCCTCCTTTCATCCCCTCTTCCTCTCCCCTCTTCTTTTTCCTCTATCCGCCTCTCCTCCTCTCTTCCTCCCTCCCCGCTCTCCTCCTTTCTTCCCCTGTTCCTTTTCCTCTCCCCTCATTTCCTCCCGTCTTCCTCTTTTTCTCTCCACCTTTCCTCCCCACTTCCTCTCCCCTCCTTTTATCCCCTCTTCCTCTCCCCTCTTCTTTTTCCTCTATCCACCTTTCTTCCCCTCTTCCTTTCCCTCTCCCCTCCTTTCCTTCCCTCTTCTTCTCTCCGCCTTTCCTCCTCTCTTCCTCCTTTCCTCATCTCTTCCTCTCCCCTCCTTTCATCCCTTCTTCTTCTCTCTGTCTTTCCTCTCCTCTTCCTTTCTCTGCCTCTCCTTCCCCTGTTCCTTTTCCTCTCCCCTTTTTGCATTTCCTCTCCCCTCATTTCCTCCCATCTTCCTCTTCTTCTCTTCACCTTTCGTCCCCTCTTCCTCTCTGCTCCTTTCCTCTCCTCTTCCTCTCTCCTCCACTCCTCCCCTCTTCCTCTCCCCTTCCTCTCCCCTTCCTCTCTCCATCTTTCCTCGTCTCTTCCTCTCTCTCCTCCTTTGTTCTTCTCCCTTCATTTCCTCCCCTCTTCCTCTCTCTCCTTTCTCTCCTCCCTTTCCTCTTTTCTCCTCTCCTCCCTTTCCTCTCCCTTTCTTCATTTTTCCACTTTCCTTTCCTTGAAGTGGATCTGCACTCACCCCCAGCTCCATTTTATTTTTTTCCGCTCCCGCTTACCTTAAGGTGGTATCTACACATTTGAGGTCCTCCCCCATCCAGCGGATCCAGCGATGTCACACTGAGATCCTCTCATGCCCGAGCCACAGCTCTGCCCTGCGCCGCCATATTCTTTCATATCCTCCTTCTCTTCATTTTCAACTTCGTTTCCTCCCTTATTTCATCTTTCCTTACCTTCCTTTTCCTTTCTTTTTCCTTTCCTTCCTTCCTTCATTCCTTCCTTTATTCCTCCTCTCTTCTTTTTCAATTTCTTTTCCTTCCTTTCTTCCTCCCATCCTTCCTTCATTCCTTCTTTCATCCCTACTTTAATTCCTTTTTTCATCTCTCCCCCCCTTCCTTTTTCCTTCCTTCCCTTTTCTCTCCTTCCTTCTTTGATCTCTCTATCCCTTTCCTTTCCCTTTCCCTTCATTTCCCCTCCTTTCTTTCCTTCTTTTCTATCTTCCTTCTTTTATCCCTCTTTTACTTATTCTTGTTTTCCTTTCATTCTTCCTTCCTTACTTTTCCCTTCCTTCCTTCCTTCCTTCCTTCCTTCCTTCCTTCCTTCCTTCCTTCCTTCCTTCCTTCCTTCCTTCCTTCCTTCCTTCCTCTTCCCCTTTCATTTCTTCCTTGCTTTTGTTCTTTCCTTCCTAAACAAAAGTTTGGTACATAACCACCCATCCCCCTGCCCCCCCACCTTCCCTTCTATGATTGGAATGTTATAATATTAGTTTAGTGAACGATTCTCGGGTCCCTCACCATTTATCCCCCTTTGGGACCCCGTTTGAATTTTTTACAGCAGTCAAATGCCAAACTTCTAAATCTTCCATTTTCAATTGGACGCCCCTCCCCCCATTAATGGTATCCATACAGGAATGTCGCAGTGAAAACGTGGCGGCTCTACACCCACCAGGATTGTACATACAGACGTCTGAAGGTGTTAATGTTTGTACTTACCTGTGACCCCCCCATGTGTAAAATCACAGAGCCCACCACCCTGAGCGACACCTTTCCATCCCTTCATGATCGACACCTTTCCATCCCCCCCGATAGACACCTTTCCATCCCTCCCTGAGCGACACCTTTCCATCCCTCCCTGATCGACACCTTTTCTTCCCTCCCTGATCGACACCTTTCCACCCCTCCCTGATCAACACCTTTCTATCCCCCCCTGATCGACACCTTTCCATCCCTCCCTGATCGACACCTTTCCATCCCGCCCTGATTGAGACCTTTCCACCCCTCCCTGAGCAACACCTTTCCATCCCTCCCTGATCGACACCTTTCCATCCCTCCCTGATCGACACCTTTCCATCCCTCCCTGATCGACACCTTTCCATCCTCCCTGATCGACACCTTTCCACCCCTCCCTGATCGACACCTTTCCATCCCTCCCTGATCGACACCTTTCCATCCCCCCTGATCGACACCTTTTCTTCCCTCCCTGATCGACACCTTTCCACCCCGCCCTGATCGACACCTTTCCATCCCGCCCTGATCGACACCTTTCCATCCTCCCTGATCGACACCTTTCCATCCTCCCTGATCGACACCTTTCCATCCTCCCTGATCGACACCTTTCTATCCCTCCCTGATCGACACCTTTCCATCCCCCCTGATCGACACCTTTCCATCCCTCCCTGATCGACACCTTTCCATCCCGCCCTGATCGACACCTTTCCATCCCTCCCTGATCGACACCTTTCCATCCCGCCCTGATCGACACCTTTCCATCCCTCCCTGATCGACACCTTTCCATCCCTCCCTGATCGACACCTTTCCATCCCCCCTGATCGACACCTTTCCACCCCTCCCTGATCGACACCTTTCCATCCCTCCCTGATCGACACCTTTCCATCCCTCCCTGATCGACACCTTTCCATCCCTCCCTGATCGACACCTTTCCACCCCTCCCTGATCGACACCTTTCCACCCCTCCCTGATCGACACCTTTCCATCCCTCCCTGATCGACACCTTTCCATCCCTCCCTGATTGACACCTTTCCACCCCGCCCTGATCGACACTTTCCATCCCTCCCTGATCGACACCTTTCCATCCTCCCCGATCGACACCTTTCCATCCCCCCTGATCGACACCTTTCCATCCCTCCCTGATCGACACCTGACACCTTTTCATCCCTCCCTGATCGACACCTTTCCACCCCTCCCTGATCGACACCTTTCCACCCCTCCCTGATCGACACCTTTCCACCCCCCCTGATCGACACCTTTCCATCCCTCCCTGATCGACACCTTTCCATCCCTCCCTGATCGACACCTTTCCATCCCTCCCTGATCGACACCTTTCCGCCCCCCCCCCCCTGATCGACACCTTTCCACCCCTCCCTGATCGACACCTTTCCATCCCCGCCCTGATCGACACCTTTCCACCCCTCCCTGATCGACACCTTTCCATCCCCCCTGATCGACACCTTTCCATCCCCCCTGATCGACACCTTTCCATCCTCCCTGATCGACACCTTTCCATCCTCCCTGATCGACACCTTTCCATCACTCCCTGATCGACACCTTTCCACCCCTCCCTGATCGACACCTTTCCATCCCCCCTGATCGACACCTTTCCATCCCTCCCCGATCGACACCTTTCCATCCCTCCCCGATCGACACCTTTCCATCCCTCCCCGATCGACACCTTTCCACCCCGCCCCGATCGACACCTTTCCACCCCTCCCTGATCGACACCTTTCCACCCCTCCCTGATCGACACCTTTCCATCCCCCCTGATCGACACCTTTCCATCCCCCCTGATCGACACCTTTCCATCCTCCCTGATCGACACCTTTCCATCCTCCCTGATCGACACCTTTCCATCACTCCCTGATCGACACCTTTCCACCCCTCCCTGATCGACACCTTTCCATCCCCCCTGATCGACACCTTTCCATCCCTCCCCGATCGACACCTTTCCATCCCTCCCCGATCGACACCTTTCCATCCCTCCCCGATCGACACCTTTCCACCCCGCCCTGATCGACACCTTTCCACCCCTCCCTGATCGACACCTTTCCATCCCCTCCCTGATCGACACCTTTCCATCCCCCCTGATCGACACCTTTCCATCCCCCCTGATCGACACCTTTCCATCCCCCCTGATCGACACCTTTCCATCCCCCCTGATCGACACCTTTCCATCCCTCCCTGATCGACACCTTTCCATCCCCTCCCTGATCGACACCTTTCCATCCCCCCTGATCGACACCTTTCCATCCCCCCTGATCGACACCTTTCCATCCCCCCTGATCGACACCTTTCCATCCCCCCTGATCGACACCTTTCCATCCCCCCTGATCGACACCTTTCCATCCCCCCTGATCGACACCTTTCCATCCCCCCTGATCGACACCTTTCCATCCCTCCCTGATCGACACCTTTCCACCCCTCCCTGATCGCCACCTTTCCACCCCTCCCTGATCGACACCTTTCCATCCCGCCCTGATCGACACCTTTCCATCCCCCCGATCGACACCTTTCCATCCCTCCCTGATCGACACCTTTCCATCCCCCCTGATCGACACCTTTCCATCCCTCCCTGATCGACACCTTTCCACCCCTCCCTGATCGACACCTTTCCATCCCGCCCTGATCGACACCTTTCCATCCCCCCGATCGACACCTTTCCATCCCTCCCTGATCGACACCTTTCCATCCCCCCGATCGACACCTTTCCATCCCTCCCTGAGCGACACCTTTCTATCCCCCCCTGAGCGACACCTTTCTATCCCTCCCTGATCGACACCTTTCCATCCCCCCTGATCGACACCTTTCCATCCCCCCTGATCGACACCTTTCCATCCCTCCCTGATCGACACCTTTCCATCCCCCCCTGATCGACACCTTTCCATCCCTCCCTGATCGACACCTTTCCATCCCCCCTGATCGACACCTTTCCATCCCTCCCTGATCGACACCTTTCCATCCCTCCCTGATCGACACCTTTCCACCCCTCCCTGATCGACACTTTTCCACCCCTCCCTGATCGACACCTTTCTATCCCTCCCTGATCGACACCTTTCCATCCCTCCCTGATCGACACCTTTCCATCCCTCCCTGATCGACACCTTTCCATCCCTCCCTGATCGACACCTTTCCATCCCCCCATGGCGGAGACAAGCGGCGCATCACTTACTAATTCACAAACAACTGCCAATCAGTGGCTCCCGATCATTAAATGCTTTTCGTTGACTTCTAATTAGCGGCAGCTTTTCCAGCAGACTTGGCAAAGACAGAATTTCCTCTCTGTGCGGACAAATCATTTATTTCACCGCTATAAATAACGCAAAAGCCCCCTTCTGTCTATCAGGACCTCGGCGCGCGGCGCCGACATTAACGAGCGAAGAACATTAATGCAACTTACACATTTCCATATCGGAATATTAATGGAGGAGAGATCAATGTTTTCTGATGGTTCTTTGATTCCCGAATCTGGAGATATCTTCCTTTTATTCATTGCAAATGAGAGAACTTCTTCAAGAGGACTTGTCACTCCACAGTACATATAGTGATGGGAAAGAGAAGAGTCTAGAACAGGGGTCTCCAAACTGCGGCCCAGGGGCCTGATACTGCCTTTTGCATGCCTTTATCCACCAATGATGGGACACTATTCCTCCCACTGATACAAGTAAAGGGGCACTGTTCCTCCCACTGACACCAATGATGGGACACTATTCCTCCCACTGACACCAATGATGGGACACTATTCCTCCCACTGACACCAATGACGGGACACTATTCCTCCCACTGATACCAATGATGGGACACTATTCCTCCCACTGACACCAATGATGGGGCACTATTCCTCCCACTGATACCAATGATGGGGCACTATTCCTCCCACTGATACCAATGATGGGACACTATTCCTCCCACTGACACCAATGATGGGACACTATTGATCTTTTATTGAAAAGAATCAAGCAACCAATTTTATACAAAAGTAAAAAACAAAACCATAGTACAAAACTTCAACAGAAATCCAAGGAATACACATCCATGTTCAGAATATATACAATATATACATAATCCACTACCAAAATTATTTACATAAAGCAGCAGAGAGGGCCTAAGAGGCACAACCCATCACCTATGTACGCAGCCATTTATCAAAAATTAATCCAAAAAATAATAATCTAGGGTGATAAGAGACAGACAGCCACACCCGGGAAAGAGACTCCTGGCAGTCAGGGAGGCTTGAAACCCCTCCACGCCTTCAACCAAGCCCCCTGACTCCGCTTGTCTCTCTCAAGTACCCGAATCTTCTCCACCTCATGCAGAATGTCATACACCACCACCTGAACAGGAAGGATTTTACGCCGAATGCTGACCTGACACCGTGCGTTCCAAGTGAAATAACGGACTACTAGGCTAACTAGAAAAAGTGTATCCAAACAAAAAAGCCCACCAGTATTGAATGCTCCATACACCCACTAAGCATAACCGAGCCTGGAGAGGAAAGGAACACCGAGGGCCCGCCCCACCTGTTTGTACACCTCTATGTTAAAAGGGCAATGAAGCAGAAAATGGTCCATAGTCTTCTCCTCACCTGCACACTCCTCCCGAGGACAGCTACGATCCACCCCACTGCGGAATTTCAAATTGCCCCTAACATAGAGCCTCCCATGGAAGCACAACCAGGCCAGATCCCTGAATTTAGGGGGTACTCTGTCCAAATTAATAAGTCTTAACCCTGCCCTCAAAACTGGGCCTGGGCAATCCCTTAAGGTCAGTGGGTCATGAAAGACTTCGCTCAAGACTCGGCTCATAAGGACTTTCCTCGGAACCGATCTGAGATCTTCAGCCGACAATCGCCACTGTCGTAGTAACTTCAGGCAGGGAGCAACATAGGCTGGTAGCTGACCACGATGACCCCTGAGATTCTTCACTTGGCCACCTTCTTCCCAAAGTCGTAGAAAAGGCCTAAACCAAGATCTAAATATGCCTGCCCATCCAGGAGGTTCCACTGCAAGCATATTACCAATATTAAACTTGAGAAAAAGCAGTGAAAAGAAAAGAACTGGGTTGACCAAACCTAAGCCACCCTCCCTCCTGGATAGATAGGTGACATTCCTCTTGATGGGGTTCAGTCTGTTCCCCCACAACATCTGGAAGAACACACTACTGACCCTAGCATAGAGAGACACTGGCAAGATGCAGACAAAGCTGACATACAAGAAGATCGGAATCAGGTAAGTCTTATTAAGATCAACCCTTTCCCTCATAGATAACTTCCATCTCTTCCAGCTGACCACCTTAGTATTGGCAATTTCCAGTCTGCCTTCCCAGTTTTTGAGGCCATAATTGCCGGGTCCAAATTCAATGCCTAAAATCTTAATTCTTTCCTGGGGCACTGGAAAGGTGTCCGGGAGATCAAACCCCTCACCTTCCTTTCCCATCCAGAAAACTTCACTCTTTTCCTGATTGATCTTGGAGCCTGATGCTTCAGAATACCGTGATGTCAGAGAGATCACCTCCTCTGCTTCATCCGCCCCAGTGACAATCACGGACACATCGTCCGCATAGGCAACAACCCTCAAAGGCGGCTCACCCGGGAGCCCCACTGGCACCCCACACAACATGCTGCTCTCTAGCCTCCTGATGAAAGGGTCGATTGCAAACACATAGAGCAGGGGACTCAGGGGACAACCCTGGCGCACCCTGGAGCCAACCTCAAAGGACTGCCCAACCCAACCATTAACAAGAGGAAAGCTCTCTGCCCCCTCATACAAGACTTTTAACCAATCGACAAAACCACCCGGCAGACCGTACTTACTAAGGAGCAACCACAGGTACTCAAGGTTAACACGATCAAAAGCCTTTGCCTGATCCAATGTCAGCAAATACTTTCCCCAGCCTGCAGCCCTGCACTGCTCCAAGGCCTCCCGGACAGCTAAAACTGCTGTGAAGGTGCACCTACCCTGGACCAAACAGTGCTGATGGCGAGAAAGCAAAGACTCTGCTACTGACGATAGGCGCCAGAAAATGATCTTTGCCCGTATCTTTCTATCGACATTAAGAAGGCTGATGGGGCGCCAATTCTCAATCATCGAAGGATCTTTACCCTTTGAAAGAAGAATCACAGCTGAGTGCCTCATGGTAGGGGGAAGTACCCCCTCAGCAAGGCAACTGTTAAAAACCTCTACCAAATGTGGGGCCAGAATAGACTTAAAAGCTTTGTAAAACTCAGCCGTCAAGCCATCCGGTCCAGGTGACTTTTTGATGGCAAGCTGTTCAATTGCCCTTATCACCTCTTCAACTGTGATCTCCTCTGTCAAATTCATCAATGGGACATCTTCATCATTTAGACCTGGAGTAGAGTCCAAAAAGCTTTCCATCTTGTCACAGTCAAGCTCTTTCCCCCCAAGAAGGTCAGCATAAAAGGACCTCACGACCTCCAGAATCCCTGACCTGGACTTTGTCAAGGAACCTGTACTGTCCTTAAGGCCAACGACCGTTTTAACAGCTACACCTTGTTTGCAGTTCTGGTAAGGGTCAGGCGAGTGGTACTTCCCATAGTCCCTCTCTAGAACCAAAGAGGCATGCCGGTCATATTGACACTTCCTGAGAAGGAGTTTCACTTCGGAGATTGCCCCAGGATCTCCTCCTCTCGAGACAAGAATATCCAGCTTCCTCCGTAAACGTTGGTAGGTCATGTATTTATTAAACTGCTTTCTATTGGCTAGGCCCCTGAAGAATCCAGCGATCCTCTTTTTGGTCAGCTCCCACCACTCAGCCTTGCTGCTACAAAAGTCCAGGATGGTCACCTGTGCCTGAAAGAATTCCTCAAAGGATTGTCTAACATGTTCTTCCTTGAGTAGAGTCGAATTCAATCTCCAGATGCCCCTACCCCTCTGAGGGGCGTCTGAAGCATTCAGGACCACAGATAGCATACAGTGATCAGAGAACTCTACTGCCTGCACCACTGGGGGCGAGAAAGCAGAGGTCTCCCTAAAAAAAAAACTATCTATCCTACTCTGACTATTACCTCGATGAAAGGTGAACCCAGTGTCATCCGGGAGGTGCTTAATGTGCACATCCACAAGACCAGCATCCCTAACCATACTATTTAAAAAACGCTATCATATCCCAGCCTGTCCTTGAAGTCCTTCCTGTGCTTGGGCCTAATTACTGTATTAAAGTCACCTCCAAAGACCACTTGCCGGGATGTAAAAAGAAATGGCTTGATCCTTGTAAAAAGGCATTTCCTGTCCCACTTTGTGTGCGGCCCATAAACATTAATTAGGCGCAGGTCCTGCCCTCCCACAAGGACGTCTAAGACCATACATCTCCCAATCTCCACCTCAATAACCCGCCGGACAGTTACCATGCCGGTTTTAAACAACACCGCCACACCGCCGTAAGGCTCGGCCGCAAGAGACCAGTAAGATGGACCATACCTCCACTCTCTCTTGGCCATATTAATATCTGCCAAGGAGGTGAGCCTAGTCTCTTGCAAAAATAAAATTTCAGCGTCTAATTGGCTGAACAAAAAGAAGGCCATAGAACGAGCTCTTACTGACTTAATGCTGGCGACATTTATTGTCACCACTTTTAACGGAGGGGGAACCGCCATTTGGGTTATTGGGTGGATTGCTTCTTAGCTCCCCTCTGCTGCTCATCACCAGAAGCCTCTCTCTTTCTTGAGGCCGCCTCAAACTCCATTTCGGAATCAGAACTTCGCTCCGAAGAAGCTCCAGATGAAGAAATTTCCCAATTAGAGGACCTATAACGGTTGGAGACAGGCACTGGAGCCTGTTCTGTCCTCACCACCTGCTTCTTCCGCTTCCCAACCTTCCTTCTCTCCTCCAGGTACTGCAGGTCAGCTTCAGAGATGCCCTCATCTCTTACTTGTTTCTGTGAAGTCTTTCCACAAGACTTCTTTACAGAGGAAGAAGCAACCTTTTTAGTACCCGCTACCACTCCTGGTGGGGGGGGTGCTCCCTTTGAATCAAACTTAGGAGGGGTAGACTCCTGGGGGGTAACTGACTCGGGGGGCACAGACTTGAAAGGTTTTGACACATGAGGAGAGGGTACAGTAGGCTGGTGGGACACAGAGACAGATACAGAAGGAATACTTACAGACACAGGAGGGGTGGCCACAGGAACCGGGGAGGGATCCTGAGCAGGACCAGGGGAGTCAGTCACCGCAGAGGAGGATGGTACACCAGGGGCCTCACCCTCCATCCTGTCCAGCCTTGACATGTCATCAATTACCTCCTTCTCCATATTGTGCCAGGCTTCAGGACACCTGCTGTAGGGTTGGCCAAGGCGCAGGCACAGGTTGCACCTGATCATCTCGGTGCAGTCCTTGGCCATATGACCCTGACCCCGACACACTGAACATATCAAGGCTGAACAGGAGGAACTCAAATGCCCCTTTTCTCCACAGCGGTGACACAGCTTCGGCTGACCAGGGTAGAAAATAGTCATCCTATCCCTCCCTATAAAAGCTGAGGAGGGCAGGTGACGGACAACATTCCCATCCCTGGCCAACCTGACTGTAACCGACCAACCCCCAGTCCAGATGTTAAGCTCATCAAGGATTTTGCTGGGCTTAGTCAAAACCTCACCATAGTTCCTTAACCAGACCTCTAGGTCCCGAGCAGGAACACTCTCATTGGTGAGTATGATGGTTATCTTTTTCACCGTTGACCTTTGCGAAACCGCAACTGGGGCCAGACCTTCCCATTCAGGTCTTGACCTGCACCGAGCCTCATATCTCTCCCAGAACAGGTCAAGACCCTCTGGCCTGGTGAAGCTAATGGTATAATCCTGTGTCCCAGCTACATGTATTAGAGCATACAGGTCATTTGCCCCAAAACCCATCTCTAAAATCAAATCCACCACTGCATGCCGTGCTGGAGGGATTGCACCACCTTCCCATTTGAGAATTACCACATTTCTTCTCGGACCCCCAGCAGAAGCCAGAGACCCAAAACCAGATCCCGGGGTGCCCAAAGTGGTAGGCTGCAGGGGGAAAACCCGCTTGGGGGCGGAGCTACCAGGAGCAGAGCGTACCACCTGAGCAAATGTAGGTTTATCAGGGCCAAGGCCCCACAATGAAGTCACAGTAGTCTGTTCATTATTATTATTTGCTTGGACTGAGCTGGGACGATTGTCCATCACACTTGTACAATTGCTATCAGTCACACACACGTTCAATTTCCCAACAGGAATAGTCACAGTTGCTGCAATACCAGCTGTCTCCTGATGCTGCACTGTAGAGTCTCCAGCAGCTGTGGGGCAAACAGCTTTAGACTCAGCCAAAGGAGAGTTAATAGGCTCTGCTGACACCGGTAGTTCCTTTTCAGAAATGTCATTTTTTAAATGCAGCTCTTGCTGCGCTGCAGCATTAGCTGGTACAACATTGCTACACATAGCATTAGAAACTTGATTGTCACTGGGCACACTTTCTACATTGCTCATGGTGTTAGATGACACAAAAACAGATTCATCCCCTGCTTGGGGCTTGACATTATCAGGCACATTATCAGTTATGTCCTCATCACCAAGCGCCAGCTGATCCCCCCGCACAGGAGACTCCATTACCTGGATGGCCCTGAGCATGCCTCCTGAGTCCTGGGAAGGCATGGGGCTGCTTACCTCTCCCTGAGGGGGCAGGGGGTCAGAACTGGGGGTCTCCTCCTCCACCTCCATCTTTGTCATCCTCGCAAACCTTTTATCATTGTAAAACTTTTCCTTAAATGGCCCATCTCTGCCTTCCATCATGGCCACAATGGTCTCCTGGTGTTCCACCCGGACCTTGGCCAGTTGGATCATGGGTTCATGTACCCACGTCTCTGGCTATGCAAGCCCTCACGCTGCCTTCTCAGGCGCTTCAGCTCCGCTCTCAGTTTATAGAGCTTGTCTCTTTCTCTATTCAGGGCTTTAATCCCGGCCACCACTCGCTCCTGAATTGCCTCTGAGCCTTCATCCTTACCAGGGGCAGAAAGATCACAAGCCATGGTTTGTACAGATGAAGGCATGTCAACCGACGGCCCAGGAGATGGCTGAGAGCTTCCAGCAGGAGAGGCCCCACTGTCCTCCATGGCTTCCCCAGAAAGGGGCCAGGAGAGCTGAGAGGGATTTCACCACCACTCCCCTCTCACACAGATTACCTGGAGGAGCTTCAGAGAGACACCTTCCTCCTGACACACCTGTGCTCCAATGATGGGTGGGGCGCTATTCCTCCCACTGACACCAATGATGGGACACTATTCCTCCCACTGACACCAATGATGGGGCACTATTTCCCCCACTGATACCAATGATGGGACTCTATTCCTCCCACTGACACCAATGATGGGGCACTATTCCTCCCACTGACACCAATGATGGGGCACTATTTCCCCACTGATACCAATGATGGGACTCTATTCCTCCCACTGACACCAATGATGGGACACTATTCCTCCCACTGACACCAAAGATTGGGGCACTATTTCCCCCACTGATACCAATGATGGGACTCTATTCCTCCCACTGACACCAATGATGGGGCACTATTCCTCCCACTGACACCAATGATGGGGCACTATTTCCCCACTGATACCAATGATGGGACTCTATTCCTCCCACTGACACCAATGATGGGACACTATTCCTCCCACTGACACCAAAGATTGGGGCACTATTTCCCCCACTGATACCAATGATGGGACTCTATTCCTCCCACTGACACCTACAATAGCACTGTTCCTTTCACTGGCATCAATGATGGGACAATATCCCTCCCTACAATATCAAAGATGGGCCATTGTTTACTGCCACTGATGCCAGGACATTGTTTTCTACTCCCAGCAGCCACAGTCCGGGTCCCTAAAGTCTGAAGGACAGTAAACTGGCCCTTTGTTTAGAAAGTTTAGAGGCTCCTTCTCTAGTGGGATGGAGGCTCCCATGTATGGGAAATCTCTGATATAAAGGGGGACCTATGACCTGAAGGGGTGACTCTGATATGAAGGGGTGACTCTGATATGAAGGGTGGTGGGGGATCTAATATGATGGGACAACCTCTAATGTGAATGAAAGCTTCTTATGTCAAGTTAATTTCTTCAAACAATTGTGTGTTCAGGTTTCAGGTTTATGCTTTTTACATTTTAGATGGGGGAGGGGGGAGATGCCTCTTGAAAAAAGGTTTGAGAAATGTTGGGCTAGATGATGCTGGATTTCTTCCAGCCAGGAAATAAGGCGGGCTCTATCTGGTCAGTGCAGAAGGGGGTTACTACTGAGTGGGGGGATCAGCAGAGCTGGGAGTTACTACTGAGTGGGGGATCAGCAGAGTTGGGGGTTACTACTGAGCGGGGGATCAGCAGAGCTGGGAGTTACTACTGAGCGGGGGATCAGCAGAGCTGGGGGTTCAGGGCCCTCTTTAATTATGATTGAACCCCAAGCAAACATTTTCTTGAGCCCTCCCGAATCAAATTATCATCTATTTGCAAGCAGTGCAGGCTCAAGGGGAAATTGTCTTGGGCCCCACAACAATGAATGGGTCCAGGGCAGCTGCCCCTTTTGCCCTGCATTAAATACAGCCCTGTGGGGGTTACTACAGAGTATGGGATCAGCAGAGCTGGGGGTTCTACTGAGGGAGAGGATCAGCAGAGCTGGGGTTAGTACTGTGGGAGGGGATCAGCAGAGCTGGGGGTTAGTACTGAGGGAGGGGATCAGCAGAGCTGGGGGTTAGTACTGAGGGAGGGGATCAGCAGAGCCGGGGTTAGTACTGAGGGAGGGGATCAGCAGAGCTGGGGGTTAGTACTGAGGGAGGGGATCAGCAGAGCTGGGGTTAGTACTGAGGGAGGGGATCAGCAGAGCTGGGGTTAGTACTGAGGGAGGGGATCAGCAGAGCTGGGGTTAGTACTGAGGGAGGGGATCAGCAGAGCTGGGGGTTAGTACTGAGGGAGGGGATCAGAAGAGCTGGGGGTTAGTACTGAGGGAGGGGATCAGCAGAGCTGGGGGTTAGTACTGAGGGAGGGGATCAGCAGAGCTGGGGGTTAGTACTGAGGGAGGGGATCAGCAGAGCTGGGGGTACTGCTGAGGGAGGGGATCAGCAGAGCTGTGGTTAGTACTGAGGGAGGGGATCAGCAGAGCTGTGGTTAGTACTGAGGGAGGGGATCAGCAGAGCTGGGGTTAGTACTGAGGGAGGGGATCAGCAGAGCTGGGGTTAGTACTGAGGGAGGGGATCAGCAGAGCTGGGGTTAGTACTGAGGGAGGGGATCAGCAGAGCTGGGGGTCAGTACTGAGGGAGGGGATCAGCAGAGCTGGGGGTTAGTACTGAGGGAGGGGATCAGCAGAGCTGGGGGTTAGTACTGAGGGAGGGGATCAGCAGAGCTGGGGTTAGTACTGAGGGAGGGGATCAGCAGAGCTGGGGTTAGTACTGAGGGAGGGGATCAGCAGAGCTGGGGTTAGTACTGAGGGAGGGGATCAGCAGAGCTGGGGGTCAGTACTGAGGGAGGGGATCAGCAGAGCTGGGGGTTAGTACTGAGGGAGGGGATCAGCAGAGCTGGGGGTTAGTACTGAGGGAGGGGATCAGCAGAGCTGGGGGTAGTACTGAGGGAGGGGATCAGCAGAGCTGGGGGTACTACTGAGGGAGGGGATCAGCAGAGCAGGGGGTACCTGTATTTGTATGGCTGTGGTCACAGCAGTGATAAGTGGGATGGGGATTGGCTGTTGCGATTGGTTCTGAGAATTTGATGGGAAGAGAGAGGGAGCTGCAGAACAGAACTGGAGGGAGAGCCGAGAGATACAATTGTGGCGAAGTGTCTCTTCGTTTCCTTCTCCAGTTCTCGTTGTTTCTTCTCCGCTGAACAGATTTGTAAACGCATCAAACTCTGTGAAAACTCCCCGACGTTACGGGTGCGGCCGCCACTATTATTCTGAGACGCCGCTGTGTAGAGAAAAGTGGATCTCCAGAAAATTGTTGGTATATTTTTTATTTTTCTTGCCGTTGGCTCTAATGTTCTCTCTTCCTAGCAGCTCCTCAGAACAGTCGGGCGGGACGATTGGCGGCGAGTGTTTGCCAAGACTGAACTTTGCTCTTTTGTCTTCGCCTTCTTTATTGAAAAAGTTTGAAGATGCGTGAATTCCGAAGGGCTGCCGGGGAGATTTATTCCGGCTGGATTTCGCTTTCGCAGCAAATCCTCAATTTTATTGAAAACAAAATGATTTTGATGTCTGTAGATCACCTGTCTGTAGTAGAAGGATTTCAGTAAACTGTATTCAATTCCTCGCCTGCTTCTGCCCTGTAGATACTGGGTTGAAAGGATTCTGATTCTAAAGGACTAAGCATCTGAAGACTCTCCCCCAGGATTAGGTGGATGCTGGATACCCAGCACGCACCTCCCGATCTCGCACATGTGCAGTGGGAAGGAAGCACTCCCCTACTAAGGACACTTTCACACCGGGGCGTTGGGGGGGTCGGTGGTAAAGTGCCGCTTTACTGTAGTTTTAGCGGCACTTTTTCGGCCGCTAGCGTGGCGCTTTTAGCCCCGCTAGCGGCCGAATAAAGGGTTAAAAGCGCCCATAGGCGCTTCAGCGTCGCTGCCCCATTGATTTCAATGGGCAGGGGCGCTTTAGGAGCGGCATTGGAGGAAGTTCTCCTCCTAGCATCGCATCATTCCCGGTTGTGAAATAATGTGATGCTAGCAGTGGGGGAGTGGCCTATTGTCGTCAATCCCAGGAGCCAATGCAAACGCAGAAATGGCGTACCTCACCGCAGCAAAGTTGGACATAAGCGTAACCTTTGGGCTGGTGCTCAATTTTCATGGTAGGAGGCGGCCTGCGGCCCCATCCAGCCAGCCACCCCACCCCCGCCAGCCAGCCAACGACCCCCGGTGCTCGATCGATCGATCACCGCTTCCCCCATCGCTCGATCGATCGCCACTTCACTCACCAGCTAGGCCCCCTGCCAGCTCCGCACTTACCCCATTAGCACCCACTAGTGGTGTGAAACGCATCAGACTCTTTGTTCCTGTACCTCTGTGATCTTTGTGACTGCGTGGATTTGAACTATTTTCAAGTAAAGGTTTTGCAATGGAGGGCGGCCGTCCAGCCATTCTTTGTTCTTTTGACTTACCCCATCCAGGTCGCGGCTTCGGAGGCATCTCCTCTAGAGTCCCGGCTGTGGTTTCTCCTCCCGGGCCAATCAGGACATAGGACTCGTGGCCAAAGGGGTCTTAGGAGGAGAAACAAGAAGACATTAGCGAATATTAATTAGTTAATGTCACACACCTGGGTGGGCTCAGGGCACAGTGCTCTGCGCCCCGGGCTCAACGTTTTTTAAGCCAATTAGAGCCTCAGGCTCTAATCATGTGCTTTAAAAAAAAAAAAAAACATTGGAATCCATGCGTCCGGGGCCCTGCATGTAGATTAGGGGCCGGGCGCATGGATTAGGGAGGGCAGCGCCCCATGTGAGCTGCCACAGCTGTTGGACTCCAAAAAAGGTAATAAATAAAAATAAAATAAAAGGATCTGAAAATACATGGGGGGTGCAGTAATCTATCATGGCAGCCATAGTTGTCACCCTTCTGTGATCATCAGGATGTCCTCCCAGCCCCCCACAAATGCATACCCAGACCCCATCTCATTCCAGCACTGCGCCCAAGAGCAGCGGCTCTCTCCTCTCTCCTCTCTCCTCTCTCCTCACAGGACAGAATGGCAGCAGGAGGAATCATCTGTGATATATCTTTTCATATTCAGACTTTCACCCCTGAACACGTACTCTTATGTTCTCTATTTGGATGACCGTACAAACTTTCTTTGAAAATTTACTAATAGCACCTTATCCAGAACCATTCTAAGCCTGTGTGACGACCTGTATGGGTTGGTGATCCTTTTTTCCAATTGATACATATCGGGATATATATATATACCAGTCTACAGAATACTAATGCATCAGGCAAAAACATATTTGCGATACCGTTGTGGTCACAATTTGAGATAATAAACCTACCAATACCATAAAGTGGATCCTGAGGAAGCCCTCTATTCGGACGAAACGCGTCAATCCAATATCTACTGTGCTATACACTGAGGCACAGAATAGTCGTGTCTTGAGTGTTGATGTAACATGTTTTTTATGTCTATGTACTTTTATATTCATATCAATAAAGAATTTGGATACATTTTAAATGGTTTTATATCTATATTAATTGCAGGCGCTTTGAAAATCCTTTTTTCCCCCATAAATTTCTCATTGTGAGGAATAATGAGGACTCTTTTTCTATAATGCTTATCTCACCAGCTATCCAAGCTTAATTACCATTGCTGTGTACACCCCCAATCTGGCTTAAAGCCCCGTACACACGATCGGATTTTCCTCAGGGAATTGTGTGATGACAGACTGTTGTCCTAAAATCTGACCGTTAGTACGCTCCATCAGACAATTGTTGTCCAACTTTCGACCAACAAATGTTGGATGGCAGGCTAGTAAATTTTCGGCGGACAGCGGTCTGTTGTCAGATTTTCTGATGGTCAGTACAAAAGTCCAAAGTACAAACACGCATGCTCGGAATCAATGCTCACCGAACACGACATTAGCAGAAGGTGCCCAAAGGGAGGCGCTCAAGAGCTGAAAGGAATGCAAATTATATGCCAGGTCTTTCTGTCCAAAATTAGTATCTGACCTCATAAATGTTCTTTTGGCTGAATGGGCACAAATTCCCACAGACATATGCCAACATTTTATAGGAAGCCTTCCCAGAAGAGTAGAGTCAGATCCATAAAAAAATAGTTTGACCAGTTTGGTGTGGAGGAACTCGAGTGTCCTGCACAGAGCCCTGACCTCAACTCTACTGAACACCTTTGCGATGAAGTCTTCTCATTTGATTTCAGTACCTGACCTCACAAATGTTCTTTTGGCTCATTGGACATATATTCCCACACTGCCCACAGGCATACTCCAAAATTTTATGGGAAGCCTTCCCAGAAGAGTAGAGTCCAGTCCATAAAGACTTATTTTGACCAGTTTGGTGTGGAGGAACTGCACAGGAGTTTGGCGTGAGTGGTCTGCACAGAGCCCTGACCTCAACCCTACTAACATCTTCAGGATGAAGTGGAATGCAAATGACAAGACAGGTCTTCTCACCCAACATCAATACCTGACCGCAGAAATGTTCTTGTGTCTGAATGGCCACAACTTCCCACAGACACACTCCAAACTCCAAAAGAAAGCCTCCTCAGAAGAGTGGAGTTTGTTAAGCATAAGAATATACAGTGTTGGTGCTACACATCCTGTTTTTCCAACTCTCACTTTTGGATGCTGACATCTCCTACGAGCACTGAAGAGGTCCACAATATCTTGCTATCAATTCACAAAGTCAATGGGTGGAGCTAAGTATGGCCAACCACTGATTGAGTGGCTGGACGCTGGTCAGTCAGTAGAGACAATGCGCTTGTGTGGGTACATTGGGGGAAGGGTGGCAATGCTGCAGTGCTTTCCGTGGGGCGGTGGTCTGTCACCCAATAAAATGAAACGCGTTTGCAGCAATCCCAATGCAGGGTCCCAATGTTTGGTGGAATTCTCGAGAACTTGGTTAGATCTCTGTTAGATCTGTCAACATGGCGTCATCCAACCTCCTGCGGGTGACAACCTTGGCTTTAATGTCTCTCAGTTGTAATACCCTATGCAGAACTCGGGGATCGTTACTACTGTTGTATTGAATGTGCGAACGGTCAATGAAGTTTTGCCATTTTTGTACCTTTCTCATACTGTCAAACCTTCGATAAAAAGATTGGAGACAAAGCAGAACGGTGGAAGTTCAGATAACAATCATTTCTGGATTTTGCTCAAAGTTCCATTATAACCACTTCCGGACCGCCGCACGCCGATAAACGTCCTAAGTGTGAAGAGGAATATCGTTGTTATGGCAGCAGCTATCTACCATAACCCCGCTATCCTCTTCTTCGGCCGGTGCTCAGCTTTCCGATAATAGTGGTCTCTGCGGCGGATTCGCCGTGAGATCACTTTTATTGGCGGCGGGAGAGGGCCCCCCCCTCCCGCCGCGCTCCGGTGCTCTCCGATGCTTACCGGAGCCGTCGGCAGCGGCGGAGGCGATCGGATCCTCCTCCTTGCTGGGTATGGAGACGAGTGAAGGGAAGATGGCCCCCACCCATCTCCATATCATTGCAGGGCGGAAGCGACGTCATTTCGTCACTTCCGCCCATAGCTCTTAAAGGGACATTTTTTCTTTTTAATTTTTTGACAAATTTTTTATTTTATATTTTTTATTTTTTTGCATTTTAGTGTAAATATGAGATGTGATGTCTTTTTGACCCCCCAGATCTCATATTTAAGAGGACCTGTCATGCTTTTTTTCTATTACAAGGGATATTTACATTCCTTGTAATAGGAATAAAAGTGACACATTTTTTTTTTTAAAGAACAGTGTAAAAATAAAAAATAAAAGGTAAAATAAATAAGAAAAAAAAAATTGAAACACGTCCCGTCCCGCCGAGCTCGCGTGCAGAAGCGAACGCATACATGAGCAGCGCCCGCATATGAAAATGGTGTTCAAACCACTCATGTGAGGTATCGCCGCAATCGATAGAGCGAGAGCAATAATTCTAGCCCTAGACTTCCTCTGTAACTCAAAAAATGCAACCTGTAGAATTTTTTAAACGTCGCCTATGGAGATTTTTAAGTGTCAAAGTTTGTCGCCATTCCACGAGTGGGCGCAATTTTGAAGCGTGACATGTTGGGTATCAATTTACTCGGCGTAACATTATCTTTCACAATATTAAAAAAAAAAAAAATGGGCTAACTTTACTGTTGTCTTATTTTTTAATTCAAATACGTGTATTTTTTCCAAAAAAAGTGCGCTTGTAAGACTGCTGCGCAAATACAGTGTGACAGAAAGTATTGCAACGACCGCCATTTTATTCTCTAGGGTGTTAGAAAAAAAAAGTATAATAAAAGTAATTTTCTAGCAAAAAAAAAAAAAAAGGTTTTTAACTTGTAAACACCAAATCTCAGAAAGAGACTTGGTCCAAAACAAAAATATAATTTAGTTAACAAGTTTAATCTTTCAATGTAATAATTTGATCTTCTGTTGTTTTTCTTTCCTGTTTTCACGTAAATTCATAAAATATTGAGATCCAGAATTTACAATAAAAAAAAGAAAATTTCCATATTAGTGCCCTGAAATAACTCTCTCACATGCCGCTTTCTCTCTCTAAGTAAAGTATTGATGGTTTTCCCACCTGCCTATTTTTTTTTGTTTCATATTTTGCTTCTTTTTATTTTATTTTAGCCATTTACAGAAGTTGTTGCACCGATTTTCTGCTTGGCTGGTCTATAGATCGCAGCTTTCCAAATACCCGGCTAAATGACCGGCGGCGATCCTCAGAAAAGCAGCAAACTCACACCGGGAGGAAGATTTATCACCCCCTGGAAACATCTTTTGTATTTTCCTTCTATGAAGCAGATTTTATTTTGTAACTATTTTTGTAATTTTTTTGTTGCCACCAAAAGTCGACCATTTATAGATTGAGTTTGCTGCAGCAGGATTTACCCCTCCCCAAATTTCTGATTTTTATTTTCAGCATTGTGTATAAATTTTGTTCATATGATGATAACTTTTACATCTTGAAGAAACTTTCCCCAGAACAGTGGAGTTTGTTAAGCATAATAATTGATGGTGTTGGGTCTAGAAATGTGTCTTGCCGGCTCTCACTTTGGGATGCTGAAGGGGGTGTTGTTAGGTCTACAAAGGATCTGGGGCTAGAGCCCATAGCAACGTAGTAAAGAAAGTCATAAACTCAGGCGGGCATACACATGTATATAACCCCCTTACATCAGGGTCCCCAGAGAGCCCCCCTTAAATCAGGGTCCCCAGAGAGCCCCCCTTACATTAGGATCCCCAGAGAACCCCCCTTAAATCAGGGTCCCCAGAGAGCCCCCCTTACATTAGGATCCCCAGAGAGCCTCCCCCTTTAATCAGGGTCCCAAGAGAGCTTCCCCCTTAAATCAGGGTCCCCAGAGAGCCTCCCCCTTAAATCAGGGTCCCCAGAGAGCTTCCCCCTTAAATCAGGGTCCCCAGAGAGCCTCCCCCCCGCATCAGGGTCCCCAGAGAACCCCCCCCTTACATCAGCGTCCCCAAGGAGAGCCTGCCCCTTAAATCAGGGTCCCCAGAGAGCCCCCCACTTACATCAGGGTCCCCAGAGAGCCCCCCACTTACATCAGCGTCCCCAAGGAGAGCCTGCCCCTTAAATCAGGGTCCCCAGAGAGCCCCCCACTTACATCAGGGTCCCCAGAGAGCCCCCCACTTACATCAGGGTCCCCAGAGAGCCCCCCACTTACATCAGGGTCCCCAGAGAGCCCCCTCTTGCATCAAGGTCCCCAGAGAGCTTCCCCCTTAAATCAGGGTCCCCAGAGAGCCTCCCCCTTAAATCAGGGTCTCCAGATAGCCTCCCCCTTAAATCAGGGTCCCCAGAGAGCCTCCCCCCTGCATCAGGGCCCCCAGAGAGCCCCACACTTACATCAGGGCCCCTAGAGAGCCCCGCACTTACATTAGGGTCCCCAGAGAGCCTCCCCTCCCTTGAGGGACCCCTGCAGAGACTCGGGGCTATGGGCCCCAGATTCGGGGCTATAGCCCCAAAAGCCACCCCCTAGCGACGCCACTGCTGAAGGGAAAGTCTGGTGAAATCTCCTATGAGCACCGGACGGCTCCACAATGCCTCGCTATCAATCACAATGGCAATGAATGGAGCTACTGTGTGTGTTTTTTTGTTTTTGCCATCACAAATTTGAGGATTGACTTTGCTGCGGCATTGTGTCTAACATTGTTTATATTAGACATGTGCACTGCCAAAAAATGTGTTCATTTTCGTTTTATTCGGGTTTTCTTTTTTCGGGTCATTCGTTATGATCGAAATTCATAAATACGAAAATTCGCAAATTGGTAAATTCGAAAAATTCGTAAATTCGAAAATTCGTAAATTCGAAAGTTTGTAAATTTGAAAAATCGTAAATTACGAATTTGCAAATTTTCGAATTTACGATTTTTCAAATTTACAAACTTTCGAATTTACGTATTTTCGAATTTACGAATTTGCAAATTTTCGAAATTTGAAAATCCGAGAATTCTAAAATTCGAAAATCTGGAAATTTGAAGATTTGGAAATTTGAAAATTCGAAAATTCTCAAATTCGTAAATTCATAAATTTGAAAATTGGTAAATTGGTAAATTTGTAAATTCGAAAAATCGTAAATTCGAAAATTTGCAAATTCGTAAATTCGAAAATCCGAAAATTCGTAAATTTGAAAAATCGTAAATTCGAAAATGTGCAAATTCGTAAATTAGGAAATCCGAAAATTCATAAATTCGTAAATTCAAAAAATCGTAAATTCAAAAATTTGCAAATTTGTAGATTCATTAATTCAAAAATTGGTAAATTCGAAATTTGTAAATTCGTAAATTTGAAAAATCATAAATTCGAAAATTTGTAAATTAGTAAAATTCTAAAATCCGAGAGTTAGAAAATTTGAAAATCTGAAAAGCTGGAAATTTGAAAATTCGTAAATTCGAAAATCCAGAAATTCGAAAATCCAATAATAAGAAAAAAAATTCAAAAAAATCCAAAAAACTAAAATCCGAAAATTCGAAATAATAACTAACTATTTAATTATAGGTATATTATTATATTATATTATAGGTATATTACAGGTGGAATTTCCTTTCAAATGTGTCTGTTAGTGAACGTAACGAATACGAATTTATCCGAAGTTACGAATTATCCGAAATAATGAATGCCGCATCTAAACAAATGAAACGGAATGAATAAATAATAATAATAATAAAAGTTTTTATTATTATTTTTATTTATTATTATTCGTTCGTTACATTCCATTTGTTTAGATGCGGCATTCATTATTTCGGATCATTCGTAACTTGGGATAAATTCGTATTCATTACGTTCACTAACAGACACATTTGAAAGGAAATTCCAATACCTATAATTTAATAGTTAGTTATTATCAGATTTTCGAACTTCCAAGTTTTCAAATTTTCGGATTTTCGTCATTTTGAATTTTCATTCTTATTTTCAAATTTTAGAATTTCCAAAATTTCGGATTTTAGGATTTTCACATTTTGAATTTAGGAATTTTAGAATATTCTGACAAATTTGTTAAGTGCGTTTTTGATTTTTTTGTTGAAATTTGTTAAATGAATTTGGAACAAAACGAATTGCACATGTCTAGTTTATATGATGTTAACTTTTCCATCTTAAATTCCCCCAGTTGATAGGAAGGGTGAACGGGGCGGTTTGGCTCCTCCCCCCAGCCCCAGGCCCAATCACATCTCTGTCTTCCCTTCTTCTCTCTATCCTCTCTTTCCTCTACCTCTGCCTCTGCTGACCAATCAGCTTCCAGATTTTATTATCAAATCATAATTGAACAGGCTGAAATTAGAAGCTGATTGGTCAGTATGCAGAGCTGCCCCACATTCTGTCTGAGTTGACCAACATACAGCATGTCAGACCTCTGCAGAGAGACCCCTCCTTCCCCATAGAGAGCAAGGGACCAATAAGCTTTGAGGTTTTAACGTCAATGCTTAGCTGAACAGGCTGAAGTTAGAAGCTGATTGGTCACTATGCAGAGCTGCCCCACATTCTGTGTGCTCCAGTTTTAGTAAATGTTCCCCAACGGCTAATTATAAAGAGTAGAAAAGCCTGTCCCCTGCCAGGGTGCTGCAGAGAAGAACCCTTTGCTCTATGCATGGAAGCAGTGGCTTCTCTGGAGAGGTCCAGCACACCTCCTCTTTAATCAGATCTATGTTTCTCCAATCATCAAAGCTCATGCTCCCGGGTGTTTGGACCTCTGCAGAGAGACCACTGCTTTCACACAGAGATCCTTCTCTGCCGCATGCTGGCAGGAGACAGGCTTTTCTACTAATAGAAAGCAGCCACAACCCAATCAGAAAAGCCTGTCCCCTGCCAGCATGCTGCAGAGATGGATCCTTGCTCTCTGTGTGAAAGCAGTGGTCTCTCTCCAGAGATCCAATCAGCCAGGAGCATGAGCTTTGCCGATTGGAGAACTATAGATCTGATGTAACAGGAGGTGTGCTGGACCTCTTCAGAGAGACCACTGCTTCCATGCATAGAGCAAGGATCTTCTCTGTAGCATCCTGGCAGGGGGACAGGCTTTTCTACTCAGGTTGTGGTTGCTTTATAATGGGCCATAGGGGGATATTTACCAAAACTGGAGCACACAGAATCTGGGGCAGCTCTGCATAGTAACCAATCAGCTTCTAACTTCAGCTTGTTCAATTATGTCTTGACAATAACGGCTAGAAGCCGATTGGTCCCTTGCGATCTGTGTGGAAGCAGTGGTCTCTCTGCAGAGATCTGACATGCTGCATGTTGGTTCAATCAGCTGAGAGCATGAGCTTTGCTAATTGGAGGTCTGACTCAGCAGAGGTTGTGCTGGACCTCTCTCCAGAGAGGCCACTGCTTCCAAACAGAGAGCAAGGGTTCTTCTCTACAAAGTGCTGGCACGGGACAGGCTTTTCTACCCAGGCTGTGGCTGCTTTCTAAAGCAAACAAACTGTAAGACATTGCAGACTTTTTTTTTTTATGCATCTGGAATGTATTTAACTGATTCCTTCAAATGTAAGTGCTGGATTGCCATTTGCTTTGACATTCAGTTCTGCAGAATAAGCTTTCCAGGGGAACGTGTCGGATTTCATATAATTAAATAACACAGAACTGCATTTTTTTTCTTTATTGTTCCTGCATGTTTAGTGAGGCGCTGTTCACTCTAATTATATTTTCACACAAAACAAAAAAAAAAACAAAAAGCTGAAAAAGAGATAATTGTAATCCACTAATACAGATACACTTTATTTATTTTATAATTGTATATATTAAAAAAAAAGAAACAAATCCCAATATATATATATTATATCTATAGATATAGATATATCTATATATCTATATCTATAGATATATATTTATATCTATAGATATAGATATATCTATAGATCTATATCTATAGATATATATTTATATCTATAGATCTATCTATATATATATATATATATATATATATATGTATATTTATGTATATACATAGACATATATATGATTTATATAGTATATTTGCATATACTGTCTATGTATATTTATTATATTATTATTTATTATATTATATATATATTAGGCAGTTGTGAAGAAATGCTGTAAAGTAAGAATGCTTTCAAAATATATATTTTAATTGTTTATTTTTATCAATTTACAAAAAATGCAAATTGAGCGAACCAGAAGAAAAATCTAATCCATATTTGCTATGTCTACCCTTTGGCTTCAGCAGTTCTTACACTCGCACAAAGTCAGGGTTTTTTTAGGATTAGAGTCAGGTGTATGATTTAACCAATTATACCAAGCAGGTGCTAATGATCATCAATTTTATATGTAGGTTAAAACACAGTCATTAGCTGAAACAGCTATGTAGGAAGCTTAAAACTGGGCGAGGAACAGCCAAACTCTGCTACTAAGGTGAGGCTGTGGAAGAGAGTTTCATGTCACAGGTCATACACCATGGCAAGACCGAGCACAGCAACCAGACACAAGGTAGTTATACGGCATCTGCAAGTTCTCTCCCAGGCAACAATTTCAAAGCAGACTAGGGGTTTCACAATATCCTGTTCAAGCTCTTTAGAAGAAGCACAAAGAAACGAGCGACACTGAGGAGCATAGACGCAGTGGTCGGTAATGGTAAGGAGAGTAGACGAGTGGTCAGGTAACGGTGAGGAGCAGAGACAAAGTGATTGGGTAACGTAGAGGAGTGTAGATGCACTGGTCGGGCAAGATTGAGGAGCATAGATGCCGTGGTTGGTAATGGTGAGGAGAGCGGTCGGGTAACGGTGAGGAGTGTAGATGCAGTGGCCGGCCAAGGAAACTTAATGCAGCAGATCAAAGACACATCATGCTTACTTCTACTGGCAGAAACCAGTGAGAACCAGGTACCCCTATCTACTGTCCAGAGAAGGCTGGAGGAAATGGGTGGAACCCAGGTACCCCCATCTATTGTGCTTAGAGGAAACCAGTGGGACCAAGGTACCCCCATCTACTGTACAGAAAAGCCTGGAGGAAACCAGTGGGACCAAGGTATTCCCATCTACTGTTCGGAGAAGTCTGGAAAAAAAACTGTGGGACCAAGGTACCCCCATCTACTGTCCAGAGAAGTCAGGTGGAAACCAGTGGGACCCAGGTACCCCCATCTACTGTCCGGAGAAATCTGGTGAAAACCAGTGGGACCCAGAGGTTGTAGGGGTGGGAGGGGTCAGCCTGTCAGTGCGCAGACCATACGCCGCACACTGCATCAAATTGGTCTGCATGGCTGTCATCCCAGAAGGAAGCCTCTTCTAAAGATGATGCACAAGAAAGTCCGCAAACAGTTTTCTGAAGACAAGCAGACTAAGGAGATGAATTACTGGAACCATGTCCTGTGGTCTGATGAGACCAAGATAAACGTATTTGGTTCAGATGGTGACAAGCGTGTGTGAGGGCAACCAGGTGAGGAGGACAAAGACAAGTGTGTCTTGTCTACAGTCAAGCATGGTGGTGGGAGTGTCATGGTCTGGGGCTGCATGAGTGCTGCCGGCACTGGGGGGCTACAGATCATTGAGGGAACCATGAATGCCAACATGTACTGTGACATACTGAAGCAGAGCATGATCCCCTCCCTTCAGAGACTGGACCGCAGGGCAGTATTCCAACATGATAACCACCCCAAACACACCTCCAAGACCACCACTGCCTTGCTAAAGAAGCTGAGGGTAAAGGTGATGGACTGGCCAAGCATGTCTCCAGACCTAAACCCTATTGATCATCTGTGGGACATCCTCAAACAGAAGGTGGAGGAGCGCAAGGTCTCTAACATCCACCAGCTCTGTGATGTCATCATGGAGGAGGGGAAGAGGACTCCAGTGACAACCTGTGAAGCTCTGGTGACCTCCATGCCCAAGAGGGTTAAGGCAGTGCTGGAAAATAATGGTGGCCACACAAAATATTGACACTTTGGGCCCAATTTGGAGATTTTCACTTAGGGGTGTACTGACTTTTGTTGCCAGTGGTTTAGACATTAATGGCTGTGTGTTGAGTTATTTTGAGGGGACAACAAATTTACACTGTTATACAAGCTGTACACTCACTACTTTACATTGTAGCCAAGTGTCATTTCTTCAGTGTTGTCACATGAAAAGATAGAAGAAAAGATTTACACAAATGTCACTGAGGGGTGTACTTACTTTTGTCAGATACTGTGTGTATATATATATATAAATATTTTCTAATATTGTAATAAAAAGTGTTACAAATTACAAGGAATAAAATAAATGTGAGTTTCTGTTGGGAAGTCACGTCCTGATCCATCACGTGTTGTTTTTCACTCTGATGGATATCTTGGCGGCGTTCGTCTCGTGTGCGATAATTCGTATTTATGTTTAATTTATAGAATTTTAATTTTAGCATTTATTAAGTCCATCCATTGTGGCCCCCTTGACTCGGTGCTCTCGGTTGCCTGGAGACGGCGTGTATTGTTTGACTCCGGCAGAGCTGGAGTTCCAGATTCTACACAAGTCCAATTATCACGAAATTCCAACTGACGCCGCGCTAAACCTACGTAAGCGGCATCTGTTACATTGTTTATCTTCCTTATTTGCTGTTTGGGCTCGTACCTTCCTCCTCCAATTAAGTTTCTTTCTTACTAATTGGATGGTATTTATATAATTATACAGATTTTTTTTTTTTTCATTGACTCCATTCACTATAATAGGGAATAGTTCTGTGTTTTTCCAGAATAAACGTGTGAATCATGAAAGCGATAATCTCTGATCTGACAAAGAAAGCAATCGATATCGAGGAATAAAACCTTGGCCATAGAATAAATACGGTGAGTTATAATCAGGGGCGTAACTAGAAATCACAGGACCCCATAGCAAAATGTTGTATGAGCCCCCCCCCTGCAAACAGTCCCCCGCCCCCCAACAAAAAAAATTAACTAATGCCATTGAACAACAGATTACCACACTCATGTGGCACAGTACCAAGGCAACAGCTTATATTAGTTTCCAACAACAAAACAAAAATTTGCCAATAAAATCGGTGATTGAAGCGCATTATTTCTATCATTACATTGTAATATAAAATGAAATAGTTCAACTCACCATAATGCCGAATCATTAGGAGCCCTGAGTGTGTCACTTGCCACGTCGCCTGTCACCAGATGCCATCAGGTGTCCCCAGCGGAGTCCCTCCTTACATTTCAGGTGTCCCCAGCGGAGTGACTCCTTACATCTCAGGTGTCACTGCCCCCAGCTAGCGGAGTGTTTCCTTACATCTCAGGTGTCCCCAGCCAGCGGAGTGCTTCCTTACATCTCAGGTGTCCCCAGCGGAGTGTTTCCTTACATCTCAGGTGTCCCCAGCGGAGTGTTTCCTTACATCTCAGGTGTCCCCAGCGGAGTGCTTCCTTACATCTCAGGTGTCCCCAGCCAGCAGAGTGCCTCCTTACATCTCAGGTGTCCCCAGCCAGCGGAGTGTTTCCTTACATCTCAGGTGTCCCCAGCGGAGTGCCTCCTTACATCTCAGGTGTCCCCAGCCAGCGGAGTGTTTCCTTACATCTCAGGTGTCCCCAGCGGAGTGCCTCCTTACATCTCAGGTGTCCCCAGCGGAGTGTTTCCTTACATCTCAGGTGTCACTGTCCCCAGCCAGCGGAATGCTTCCTTAAATCTCAGGTGTCCCCAGCGGAGTGCCTCCTTACATCTCAGGTGTCCCCAGCCAGCGGAGTGCTTCCTTACATCTCAGGTATCCCCAGCGGAGTGCCTCCTTACATCTCAGGTGTCCCCAGGGGAGTGTTTCCTTACATCTCAGGTGTCCCCAGCGGAGTGTTTCCTTACATCTCAGGTGTCCCCAGCCAGCGGAGTGCCTCCTTACATCTCAGGTGTCCCCAGCGGAGTGTTTCCTTACATCTCAGTTGTCCCCAGCCAGCGGAGTGCCTCCTTACATCTCAGGTGTCCCCAGCGGAGTGTTTCCTTACATCTCAGTTGTCCCCAGCCAGCGGAGTGCCTCCTTACATCTCAGGTATCCCCAGCGGAGTGCCTCCTTACATCTCAGGTGTCCCCAGCGGAGTGCCTCCTTACATCTCAGGTGTCCCCAGCGGAGTTCTTCCTTACATCTCAGGTGTCCCCAGCAAGCGGAGTGCCTCCTTACATCTCAGGTATCCCCAGCGGAGTGCCTCCTTACATCTCAGGTGTCCCCAGCGGAGTTCTTCCTTACATCTCAGGTGTCCCCAGCAAGCGGAGTGCCTCCTTACATCTCAGGTGTCCCCAGCAAGCGGAGTGCCTGCTTACATCTCAGGTGTCCCCAGCCAGCGGAGTGCCTCCTTACATCTCAGGTGTCCCCAGCAAGCGGAGTGCCTCCTTACATCTCAGGTGTCCCCAGCCAGCGGAGTGCCTCCTTACATCTCAGGTTGTCCCCCCCTGGCAGCACACCGCCATTAATGAAGCCCCAGGAGGAACAAAATAGAGGCGGAGCCGGCCGGCTACAAAAGAAATTGAGCTTCGGCACCGCCCACCCCCATCCCTTTCCACAACAGGTCACAGATGACAGACAGACCGGGGGCAGGGGGTGGGCGGCACCGCAGCTCTATTTCTATTGTAGCCATTCGGCCAATTCTATTATCAACTTTGACCGGGCCCCCACTCGGCTGCAGGCCCCATAGCGTCCGCGTGGGTCGCTATGGCGATAGTTCTGCCACTGGTTATAATGCAACCTAAATGGGAAATCTCCCTATTGTGGGAGGGGCAGAGACACAAACTACTGCAGGAAATCTTACCATTGTGGGAGGGGCAGAGACACAAACTACTGCAGGAAATCTCCCTATTGTGGGAGGGGCAGAGACACAAACTACTGCAGGAAACCTCATCATTTTGGGAGGGGCAGAGACACAAACTACTGCAGGAAATCTCATCATTTTGGGAGGGGCAGAGACACAAACTACTGCAGGAAATCTCATCATTGTGGGAGGGGCAGAGACACAAACTACTGCAGGAAATCTCATCATTGTGGGAGGGGCAGAGACACAAACTACTGCAGGAAATCTCCCCATTGTGGGAGGGGCAGAGACACAAACTACTGCAGGAAATCTCTCCATTGTGGGAGGGGCAGAGACACAAACTACTGCAGGAAATCTCCCCATTGTGGGAGGGGCAGAGACACAAACTACTGCAGGAAATCTCCCCATTGTGGGAGGGGCAGAGACACAAACTACTGCAGGAAATCTCCCCATTGTGGGAGGGGCAGAGACACAAACTACTGCAGGAAATCTCCCCATTGTGGGAGGGGCAGAGACACAAACTACTGCAGGAAATCTCCCCATTGTGGGAGGGGCAGAGACACAAACTACTGCAGGTAAATCTCACTATTGTGGGCGGGACAGAGACACAAACTACTGCAGGGAAATCTCATCATAGTGGGAGGGCCAGAGACAAACTAGTTTTACTAATAATGGCGGTGATCAGCGATTTTTAGTGGGACTGCAACATTGCGGCGGGCAGATCGGACACTTTTGACACTTTTTTGGGACCAGTGACATTTATACAGTGATCATAGCTAAAAAAATGCACTGATTACTGTATGAATGTCACTGGCAGGGAAGGGGTTAACACTAGAGGGTGATCAAGGGGTTAAGTGTTCCCTGGGAGGCGTGTCTATCTGTGGGGGGGAGGGGACTGACTGGAGGAGGAGAGAGATCGCTGTTCCTGATCACTAGGAACCGACAAGCACTCTGTACTCCCCTGACAGAGCGGGGATCTGCTTTGGTTACACTGGCAGATCCCCGTTCTGCCTCTCTGTGGAGCAATCACAGTTGGGCATTGAGCCCGCCGGACCCGCTGATTGGCTCCCCCGCTAGCGAATGGACACGTGCGCGCACGCATCCACAGATCGCCGCGTACGTGCCTGATGTACAATGGCGGCGATTCGTTCAGGAGAGCCAACCTACTGCAGTACAACTGGTCGGGAACCAGTTAAGAGGCGCTTTTCGGCTGCTAGTGGGTCATTTTTAACCCCAAAGAAGGGGTTAAGCACTCCCGTGTTGCGGCGCTTCCAAAGCGCTTTTTCAGGTGCTTCTGAAGCGCTGCCGATTCATTCCAATGGGCGGGGGGCTTTTGGGAGCGCTAAATACAATGCTCCCAACCCGCCCCAAAGATGCTGCAGGACTTTTCGGAACGCCCCGCAAGCGCACCGCCCCGGGTGTGAAAAGTCACAATGGAAGGAATGGGAGGCGGTTTTCAGGTGCTTAGCAGAGGATATTTCCAGCGCTAAAACACCAGAAACCCGCCCCGCGTGAAAGGGGTCTTCATGTAGAGATCTAGAGGGCAGCTTTGGCCTAAAATGGGCCCATCAAAGAGCACGGCCGGCTACAACACTCCACCTCCAGGGAAGTTGTATCCTTTAAGGAACAAATCATAAAATTGTATACAAAAATAAATATATATAAATCACCGTTTCCTACCGGCGGGAATCTGACAGACCATGCAGATAATAGACTGGCATGAACCAACCAGCTCGGTTGATTGTCATCTCCTCGCCATCAGGCCATCAGCGCTCTTCTATAGGCAGACAGAATATTCTGTTGACAAAACAAATATCACCAAAAGGAAAGAAGAAGAATAAATGATCCTCCATATTGGAGGGATGAGATAAATTGATTGTCGTCGGGGAAAATCTGGAACATCCTGGAGACTTTATTAGCGAGATATTTCACAGGGTATCGGATGTGATCTCGGGGGACTGGGCACTTATGGCAATTGATATAATCCATCCATCGCGGTGCTCAGCCGGCGTCCTAACAAGCCAGCTGAATGGATGAATGGAAGCGATCGTAATGTATCGAGCACTTTACAGCGGCGTGGATAAAATGGCAACTCAGATTGCCAACCGCCTCTAAGTGACTCCTCATCCGTGGTGCGGATCTGTTTCAATTTGTCTCTCATGGCTTCTTTTTTTATGACGCGACTATTAGAGTAATGAGAAAAGCCTTTGGTGTTTATCAGATGACATTTTTACCAAGGTTCTGCAAAATGTCCAATTAACGGGAGGGGGAAAGTGCACTTAAAGTGGACCTTTCACTTTATTACTGCTGAACTACGAGAGGTTGAGGAACGTGTCTTTTATTTAATCTGGGGTGTTGGGGGGGGTTGGGGGTGTTGAAGGTGTTGGAGGTGTTGGGGGTGTGGGTCACTTCTTTTGAGGGGGGGTCTAAATATTGTACTTTGTCTGGTGTAGAGATGTTCCCTTTAGGCAGCTCTCTGAATGAAGGACCAAGGAACATCTTGAAAGGTGTATAAAGATGTATGGTGGAAAGCACCACATGAGGTTTGTAAATATCTAGAATTCGTTCTTCTATTCAAAAGTCACATGCAGTACAAACCCACCACATGTCAGGGGCTTGGAAAGGCTTCCTTCATCAGGACTTAACCAACCATGGTTCCTCCAGAGATTGCCAATGTAAGGGGGCAATTTCCCACTGATATTTATTGTAGAGTCACTTCTACATTGACTACCAGTGCAAGGGGGCTTGTCTTCAATGACCACCAATGTAAGGGGGCATTTCTGCAATGGCCACCAATGTAAGGGGTCACTTCTACATTGACTACCAGTGCCAGGGGGCTTGTCTTCAATGACCACCAATGTAAGGGGGCAATTTTCCAATGGCCACCAATGTAAGGGGTCACTTCTACATTGACTACCAGTGCCAGGGGGCTTGTCTTCAATGATCACCAATGTAAGGAGTTACTTCTACATTGACTACCAGTGCAAGGGGGCTTGTCTTCAATGACCACCAATGTAAGGAGTTACTTCTACATTGACTACCAGTGCAAGGGGGCTTGTCTTCAATGACCACCAATGTAAGAGGCAATTTTCCAATGGCCACCAATGTAAGGGGTCACTTCTACATTGACTACCAGTGCCAGGGGGCTTGTCTTCAATGATCACCAATGTAAGGAGTTACTTCTACATTGACTACAAAAGCAAGGGAGCTTTTCTCCAATGGCCACCAATGTAAGGAGGCATTTCTCCACTGACCACCAATGTAAGGTGGCATTTCTGCAATGGCCACCAATGTAAGGGGTCACTTCTACATTGACTACTAGTGCAAGGGGGCTTGTCTTCAATGACCCCCAATGTAAGGAGGCAATTCTCCACTGACCACCAATGTAAGGGGTCACTTCTACATTGACTACCAGTGCAAGGAAGGTTTCCTCCGTTGACCACCAATGTAAGAACCATTTCTCCTCTGACCACTTGAGTAAGAAGAACATTTTTACACTCCATGTTTCTTTTTTGGCCATAATTATTCATATAATTGTTAAGTATAGAGCAAGGTCATCATGCTGTAAACTAATAATCGACTCTGAGGGTCAGATATTCCAGACCACATTCGTTATTCTTTAACTCGAAACCCTCCACAGCTGACTTATCCTTCTCCTTTACCATGAAATGTGGGTAGAATCATTCTATCCGGGGTTCCCTGAGACCTCTGTATGATTTTGAGGGTCTCCTCGGGGTAGAAAGGTTGGAAATGGCTCTTCTAGATAGTAGAGCTAAAAAAAAAAAAATCCTCGGGGGAATATATTAATAAAATAAAACAATCGTTTTTCCTTGCTGGTAAGCTCTGTCCAGAATAAACCTCTCCCCACATTTATTTCTGCAGTCCTGAATTTAAAAAGTGAAGATTTTCTATTCTATAAGAATAATTGTAAAACATTAATCATACCCATGCCTTTACAAAAGTATTCATACCCCTTGAAATTCTCCACATTTTGTCATGTTACAACCAAAAACATAAATGTATTTTATTGGGATTTTATGTGATAGACCAACACAAAGTGTCACATAATTGTGAAGTGGAAGGAAAATGATAAATGATACAAATAAATATGTGAAAAGTGTGGGGGGGGGGGGGGGCATTTATATTCAGCCCCCTTTACTCTGATACCCCTAACTAATATCTAGAGCAGGGATCCTCAAACTACGGCCCTCCAGCTGTTGCAGAACTACACAACCCATGAGGCATTGTGAAACTCTGACATTCACAGACATGACTAGGCATGATGGGAATTGTAGTTCCTGAACACCTGGAGGGCCGCAGTTTGAAGACCCCTGATCTAGAGGAACCAATTGCCTTCAGAAGTCACCTAATTAGTAAATAGAGTCCACCTGTGTGTCATGTAATCTCAGTATAAATACAGCTGTTCTGTGAAGCCCTCTGAGGTTTGTTAGAGAACCTTAGTGAACAAACAGCATCATGAAGGCCAAGGAATACACCAGACAGGTCAGGGATAAAGTTGTGGAGAAGTATAAAGCAGGGTTAGGTTATAAAAAAAATCTCCCAAGCTTTGAACATCCCACGGAGCTCTGTTCAATCCATCATCGGAAAATGGAGAGAGTATGGCACAACTGCAAACCTACCAAGAAAATGGTAATTGTCAACTAATTGACAATTGCGCGGTCGTGCAACGCTTTACCCAAATAACATTTTTGTCCTTTTTTTTCCTCCCACAAATAGAGATTTCTTTTTGTTGGTATTTTATCACCTCTGCGTTTTTTTTATTTTTTGCGCTATAAACAAAAAAACGGCCGACAATTTTGAAAAAAAAAAAAAAACAGAATTTTTTATTTTCTGCAATAATTAAAAAAAAATCGAATTTCTTCATCAATTTACACCAATATGTATTTTGCTACATATTTTTGCTAAAAAAAAAAAAAATATCCCAATATATCCCAGTATATTGATGGGTTTGTGCAAAAGTTATCGCATCTACAAACTATGAGATATATGTATGGAATTTTTATTTATTTATTTTTCACTAGTAATGGCGGTGATCAGTGACTTATAGCGGGACTGTGACATTGCGGCAGACAAACCGGACACTGACAATTTTGAGACTTTTTTGAGGACCAGTGACACTAATACAGCGATCGGTGCTAAAAACATGCGCTGTCACTGTACTGATGACACTGGCAGGGAAGGGGTTAACATCAGGGGGCTATCAAAGGGTTAAATGTGTTCCTAACCCTTGTTTTAGTGTACTGCGGGGGGGAGGTGCTTCTACTAGGGGAAGGCATGGATCCATTTCCCTTGCTTTGTAGGAAAACAGGATCCATGCTTTCCTTCCTTCCTTACTGACAGGATGGTGACTTGCCTTGCTTACATAGATTGCCATTTGGCCTGTGTACCCAACGATCAGCGGGTACCGGTGGGCATCAAGTCCACGGGACCTGGTAATCGTCTCTTGCTGTGTAGAATTGCAGCGGGAGTGAGCCGCCAGCGGTTTGGACACAACTTCCACATTTCAGGTCCTCTTTTAGCCCTGATGAAGGGGGGGGGGGGGTTCCTGAAACAAGTTGGGTTTTTACAGTAATTGACGTTTGAATAAAAATTCCGGCTGGACTTCACACACCTTGTTTGATGCTTTCCTCCGTAGACGTTCAGATTTTTTTTTAGTGATGAGTCTCTTTAATGAAGAATAAAACACCGGAGAGGTTCCGGGACTTTGATGTAAATTCATACAAAGTAGTAAGAAGAGGAAACCAAAAAAAAAAGAAAAGCTGATTGGCTCAGGTTAGGTTGCTCAGAACAGACAGGGCTTCCCTCCAGTGGTTTCCAGCAGTTTACCAGAAAGAAAAAAACACTCACCCCTTGAAGGAGCATCAGACCAGATGATAAAATAGTCCAATTTAATTGATTGTTTTACTCTTGAAAAAAAAAAGCCTCCAATGCATTTCAGAGCCCAGAAACCCCTCCCCCTTTAAGGGGACTTCAGAAAAAAAAAAAAACATGCACCAATGGAGAGTTGCTAGCCGGCCACATCTGCAGATCACCTAGCCCAGCAAGCAATGTCCCTACATACACTATATTACCAAAAGTATTGGGAGCTTCAATGGCATCCCAGTCTTAGTCCGGAGGGTTCAATATTGAGTTGGCTCCACCCTTTGCAGCTATAACAGCTTCAACTCTTCTGGGAAGGCCGTCCACAAGGTTTAGGAGGGTGTCTATGGGAATGTTTGACCATTCTTCCAGAAGAGCATTTGTGAGGTCAGGCACTGATGTTGGACGAGAAGGCCTGGCTCGCAGTCTCTGCTCTTATTCATCTCAAAGGGGTTCTATGGGGTTGAGGTCAGGACTCTGTGCAGGCCAGTCAAGTTCCTCCACCCCAAACTCGCTCATCCATGTGTTTTTCTGGACCTTGCTTTGTGCACTGGTCCAAATCATTTCGCAGAGGGGGATTATGGTGTGGGGGGAGATTATGGTGTGGGGGGGGGGGGATTATGGTGGGGGGTTGTTTTTCAGGGGTTGGGTTTGGCCCCTTAGTTCCAGTGAAGGGAACTCTTAAGGTGTCAGTATACCAAGACATTTCAGACAATTTCATGCTCCCAACTTTGTGGGAACAGTTTGGGGACGGCCCCTTCCTGTTCCAACATGACTGCACACCAGTGCACAAAGCAAGGTCCATAAAGACATGGATGAGCGAGTTTGGGGTGGAGGAACTTGACTAGCCTCAACCAGATAGAACACCTTTGAGATGAATTAGAGTGGAGACTGTGAGCCAGGCCTTCTCGTCCAACATCAGTGCCTGACCTCACAAATGCTCTTCTGGAAGCATGGTCAAACATTCCCATAGACACCCTCCTAAACCTTGTGGACGGCCTTCCCAGAAGAGTTGAAGCTGTTATAGCTGCAAAGGGCGGAGCCAACACATTATTGAACCCTCCGGACTAAGACTGGGGGGTCATTAAAGTTCATGTGTGTGTAAAGGCAGGTGTCCCAATACTTTTGGTTATATAGTGTAGATTCAAACAGGAAAACTGCAATTTGAATCCATTCGAGTTTCCTATTTTAACTGAAGACCTGATGAAAGAGGAGTCGTTTCTGACCCCTGAAATGCGGTACATTCTTTTAGTGTAAACCAATAAATAATTTGGGCTCTTATCATTTGGTCTGGTGCTCCTTCCATTGTTGTATGTTTTTTTTTCTGTCTTCAGTCCGCTGCTATAAAGTTTCAGCAGGCAGTTGTTAAGCATCTTATAGTAGAAAGTATCTTCAGAACTCTACCCAACAGTCTTTGAAGCTCGGTAAATGACTTCTGAAAGTCCTCTGAAGCCTCATAGATTCTTGTCAAAGCCGCAGTGAGGACCCCTGCTGAGGTCTCCTGGGCCAAAGAGCTCTTAGAGGCCTCCTAAGAAGCCATCTGATGCTTTTTTTTTAAACATTTTGTAGATACAAAGAATAAAAAGTGCCACATTATTTACCAAACAAAAAGTAGACAAATGAAAAGTGCATAAACAAAACATAAAAGTTACAATAATCTTATAAGTGTAGATCAAAGTCCACACTCCGCATGTAAATCTTCCCTTGAGTGTCCAACTTTTGCAAAAATATGTGGATGTGATGAACGTCTTCGGTATGCGAACGCCACATCTGTGTACCTCCACCAAGTGCCACACAAGGAGGCTTACCGCAAAAAATGTGACCCTTCAACCTCCACCACCAGTACTGTGACACCTCCCATACTGTACACCAGTGTAAAGGAGGAGACTGCTGTGTGTGGTGGTGGGGGGGGGGACAAAGGAAACTACAGTGGGGGGGGTGTATGAAGGGGACAGATGACCATGGTTTGGGGGGGGCACAGGACACTGCTATGGGGGGGACAGAGGACACTACAGGGAGGGGGTTATGTGAAGGGGGCAGAGGACACTGCTTTAGAGGGGGCACAAGATTCTACTATGGTGGGTGGGGGGCAGAGGACACTATGGGGGGTGATGTAAAGAGGGGCACAGGACACTGCTTTGGGAGGGCACAGGACAATGTTATGGGGGGAGGAAGAGGACACTACAGTGGGGGGGTAATGTGAAGGGGGAGCAGAGCAGGGGACAGAATACTGCTATAGGGGGCGGAGGACACTACATGGGGGGTTGTACAGGGGGGCAGAGGACACTACATGGGGGGTTGTACAGGGGGGCAGAGGACACTACGGAGGGGTTTATGTAAAGGGGGGCACAGGGCACTGCTTTGGGAGGGCATAGGACAATGAGTTTACGTTAGTGATGTCGCAGCACATAGATAATGTCTGGACATTGTAGCCATTGATATCTCATGATGTGCCCAGGGCCGTCTTTAATATTGATTGGACCCTGGGCAAACATATTCTTGCCCCCCCATGCAATTTTGTTTTCCGCTTACTCTGAGTCTACAATAAATAGCAACTAGACTCAAAATCAGTTTATTGAATGAGATCAGGCAGTGATTGCGATTGGTTGCCAGAGGTTACAGTGTATCCTTACCACTCACTGACTGGCTGCTAGAGGTTGCATCCCACATTATGGCTCACTTATTATTCGCTAGAGGTTACAGCACATGACTTGTGCTTGTTGATTGGTTAATAGAGATTACTGTACATCCATTCTGCTCACTGGTTGCTAGAGGTTACTGGACATCTTTACCACTCACCAATTGGTTGCTAGAGGTTACTGCGCATTATAACTGCTTACTAATTGGTTGCTAGAGGTTACTGCTGTCAGGGCTAGGCTCAGCCCTTCCTTCTCAAGGCTGGCCGCTCAGCTGTTGGCTAATTGCCAGCTCCCATCTCTCTCTACAGTAACTCACCTGTTGATGATATCCTGCTCATCAGTCCTGCCTACTTCAGCCATCCAGCCCAGAGCATCTGGAAGTGATGGTGGATATGACCTCAGGGGGGCATGATATATATATATATATATATATATATATATATATATATATATATATATATATATATATATATATATATTATATATATATGAATGCCGGCCTCTATTTACATCATGTCAATGCAGCCAGTCAGCAGCTATTTACATATCAATGTCACGTCTATTTACACATGAATGCAGGTTATTTACACGTAAACACGGGTCTGCAGGTGAGTCGTCTGCATGTGGCAATAGGCAGAGCTGAGACGCATTAGTAAGAGAACTTCACACCGAGGCAGCTGCCTTTGGGCCCCACAACAATGATGGGGCCCAGGGTAGATGCCCCTTTTGCCCTGCCTTAAAGACAGCCTTGGATGTGCCGCCATCTTTTTGTTTATTAGCGCAGTTTCCCTTTGCACCAAAATGTTTTGTAGATGCCAAAAGCTCCTCAGGCTAATATTTGATGGAAAAATTGCCTTGCGCACCTAGCCGAGCCATGCTGACACTTGGAGTCCCAAGACAACAGCCCATCGATGCTCAGGAATTAACTCTGAGAGTTTGTGTAGCTCAGGTCCGGAGGAAGCAGAGGGAAAGGCTCACTAATGATGACTTCTTGAAGAAGCTTGCGTATTGATTCAATTAGAAGGAAACAGACATTAATGGCTTTGCTGCAATGTGTATCAAATTCATACCCCCGGGGTGAAGTCATTTAGGCCGTACAGGACGGGGGGAGGTAATACATCCATCATGACATGCAGGGACAAGCAAAGTTGACTTTTACAAACTAGTACTAAGTGTGTTTTTATGTGTCGGCCTTTCTGGAGCCATTCCACTTTACAGCGAGAGCTCAGATTGCAGAGCTGTTTGTAACCAAGTCCTCGTATCTCTGCCCCGTATCCAGTTCCCATTGTTCATTCCTCAATCTTACTGTTGCTTCCCTTTGCAATGACATTAATGGGGTGATTGGCTTCGTAAATTAACCTCTCCAGTGCTGTCTTAAAGAGGACCTAAAGTTTGAATGTATAGACGCCTGACTCCATGGCTGTGCCCACCATAAATGCAACAGGTTGTGCTGTAATATTTTAGACTATGAAGATCAATGGAGAAAATGGGATCCCAGGTATTATCTGGTGGCATGCAATCTGTGTAGCTCATTACCTTCCAGGTGCATTTTGGGAGATTGATGCCAACAGAGAATGGTCAGTCCTCCCCTTGCAGGAAACAATTCATTATACTTTGTGCCCCCTGGTTGCCTACCTTTTTTCAGTCATGGCACCTGTAGTGTAGCAGCTGCTGGATAAAATGGGTCCTCTCCAGTGGCGGCTGGTGGTTTGTTTTTTTTTGGGGGGGGGGCGGCAAACAGCCCCCACCCTGGGCCGCCGATGGAGCAGCACTACCCACCCCCCGCGGCACTAACCCACTCCCCCACCACCACCCACTGTCCTTACCTTGGATGCGGGCAGTGAGAGCGTGGCACACTCGGGGAAAGCTGCTCCGGTGTCCTCTTCTGGAGCAGCTTTCCACGGTGTCTCCTCTCTGCTCCTCCTGGCGCTAGGCGTCCAATAGGATCGCCAGACATTTTGGCCAATCGGGACACAGGTTTCATACCTGTTTCCCGATTGGCAGGGAGGAGGATCAATGTTGCAACAGCAAATTTTCATTAGGTGGGCTCCAGGTCGCATGCTCTGCATCCCGAGTCCACCCTATTTTGAAGCCTATTAGAGCCTAAGGCACTAATCAGTGCTTCAAAAAAAAAAACTGTGGCCACTGTAATTCATATGCCTGGTGACCTGAAAGGGGCCGGACACATAAATGGGGGGGGGGGGGGGGGGCGGCCGCGGCAGTAGTGGATAGATTCATGCATATTATGCATATAGGAGGTGGCGAGGATAGGGGGGGAGGGGGCGGCGCCCGGGTGCCCTTAATGGACGGGCCGCCCCTGGCCCTCTCCTCTTTGCTACAACCTTCACAAGAAGCTCAGCCCCTCTGACTAGGTGGAGTATACAAATATTCAATATCACAGGAAATCACTGAAAGTAATACTGGTGGCGGCCGCTCCATTAGGGGAGTAGGGGTGCTGCTCCCTAATCCATGCGCCTGGCCCTTAATCTATATGCAGGGTGCCGGACGCATGGATTTAAATGTGGGTTTTTTTTTTAAGCACGTGATTAGAGCCTGAGGCTCTAGTTAGCTTTAAAAAAGGGTGGGCTGGGGGTGCGGAGCACTGTGCCCTGAACCCACCCAGTTGTGTGACATTAGTGAATTAATATTTGCTAATGTCTTCCTACTTCTCCTCCCGGCCAATCAAAAAGCGGGTCCTGAGACTTTCCTGTTCGGCCCGGGAGGAGAAGCGAAGGGCCCGGCTCTTCCCTCGGCAAGCTGGAGCGAGGAGCATCAGGTGGAGGGGCAGCACCAGCCTCTTTAAGCTTCCAGGAGCCCTACCCTGCAATCCAGCACCACCTCCTCATCGGCCTCCTAAGGTAAGGCCACTGATTGTCGCCATCCCGTCCATCTCCCACACGAGGGGGGAGGGGGGTGGTAGTGCAATGAGGGGGCCAGGTTTGTTTGCCCCCCCCCAAAAAAAAAAAAATATTGAGCACAGGCTGCACTGCTTATTACCAAATAGTAATGCTCTATAAAACAGGGCACCAAACCTGGAAGTAAAGGCAAACATAATATATTGTCGCCCAATATGGTTGGTAATTAGGCAATATTAAAATGAATTAACAATGGTAACAACACAATATAGCATACGAAGTGATTAACAGTAGGGACCAGGCACAAGATGACATTTGGCATCAAGATCAGCATAAATAGTAGCAAGGCCATCGGAAGTGCAGCAGTAAAGTCTAATCTACCGAGTGCTGAAACTTTACTGCCAAAGTGCATTTATGGTGGCAATGCTAGTCTAAGACTGATTGGGTATACGGTGTCCAAAAGAAAAGGAGAGTGATAGCAGAGGGGGCAGGGGAACAAAGGGGGCTTGCAGAATAATCATTATGGGAGGAGCAGCCCTTTGAGATGTTCTCCTGCCGGCTATCATTGGGGCCCTTTAAGAGCATCTTTGCAGTTAACGACAGTCCCAGTTAATGTGCATGCAATATAGGTACAATATAGGTATGGTATAGTCTGGGCACAGGGGCAAGGTAGGTGTGGTTCAGTAGGTGGTTCAGGTAGGTGGGAGCAACCTTCAGTAAAGGTTCAGTATAATGGGGTATAAGGTTGGTATAGGTGCAGTCTAGGTTTAAATAAGTGCGGTAGAGAGTTCAGTATGGGTGCAGTATAGATTGGGTACACGTGGTAACCTTCTCTCAGTGGCTCAGTCCATGCTAGCAGTATCAGCAATGGGCTATTGCCCTCCCACCAGTCCCCAAGATGCTGTAGTGACCTCTCGCTGTAAAAGGAGGGCCCATGGGCAAATTGTCTTTCTGTTTTGTTCTGGTTTATTGGGGTGCTTAGGTCTGAGCATAGGTTGTACTTTTTTTTTTTCTTCCTCTATCTGTAAAAGGGGGACCCCTTCAGTCTCTCCCCGAAAGCCTCCAGGGATCAGCGGTAGGAAGCAGAGGGGGGGGGGGGGGTATGCAGGTGCTGTGATGTGGGTGGTGCTGCGCTGCCCCCTGGTGTCCACACTACTAGTCTCAGGCTCCCGTCTCCCACTGGCAGGCAAATATCCAGACAGTGGTGCTCCCTCTCATTGCCAAGAGGAAGAACTTTAATGAGCAGTTTATTAATAATAAACAAAATAATATCTCCACGCCTCCTACTGCGCAGTGTATATTGGGATCTGCAGTGTAAGGAGTCTAATCTTCCCATTATATGGCTGCCGTCTCAAACTACAACTCCCAGAATTCTCAGCACTCTGTATAGAGGTCTATGGGCTCGATTGGCTTTAGCTCTCCCCCTGCTGGGTGGAGGAGAATGGTGCAGCATAACGTCAGTATCTCAGTAGAGGGAGAGAAGCCCCCTTCACATCAGAGTCCCCGTTTCATGTCAATGATCCCGCTTCTGAGTCTCTCCACCACTAGGCCAAGCGTGGGGGACACCCCCATGGAGAAGGTGAGTATTGCAGCAGGAGTTGTTTTCTTATTAAATAGCTAGAATTGATGGTGAAGATAGTAGGAATCATTGTAGATCTATACAATTCCATACCAAGATCCCAGAATGTACATGATGAAGAAGTAACTAGCTTTCTAACAACGAGAGGTGACGGGGAGTTTATATCTGAGGAGGTATAAGGGGGGGAGGGGTTCCTGGGAGGTAATGGGCAGACGGAGGACATAACTCACTCCCGATTGGTCTAAGGTGATTGTGACCTCACAAAATACGGCGTTCTACAGAGTTCTTGCAGTGAACTATTCTATTTTTCGATCCAAGGTCGCCCAACCCAGGTATATTTGGGGAATTTATCAGCTAGTGTTGTCTCAAAGTGATATTAAAATCTCTTATTTGATTAACTACTTTGCCCTCCGGAAGGTTTACCCCCCTTCCTAACCAGGCCATTTTTGCGACACGGCACTGCGTTACTATAACTGATAATTGCGCGGTCGTGAGACGTTGTACCCAAACAAAATTTGTGTCCTTTTTTTCCCCACAAATAGAGCTTTCTTTTGGTGGTATTTGATCACCTCTTTTAATTTTGTGCTCTATAAAAAAAAGTCAGACAATTTAGAAAAAAAACAAAAACAAACGATATTTCTTACTTTCTGCTATAAAGCATCCAATAAAAAATAAAAACAATCTAATTTCTTCATCAATTTAGGCCGATATGTATTCTGCTACATGAAAAAAATTCCCAATAAGCGTATATTGATTGGTTTGCACAAAGGTTATCACATCTACAAACTCTGGTATATATATTTATGGAATTTGTATTTATTTATGCGACATTGCGGCGAACAAATCGGACACTAAGTGATCAGTTAGTTGGGGACCAGTGACGCTAATACTTTTAAATTTTTTTTATTATTTTTTATTGTATTTACTATTTTTTATTTTTTTTTATGGTTGAACTAGATGGACTTGTGTCTTTTTCAACCTAACTATGTAACTATGCAATACAGTGATCAGTGCTAAAAATATGCACTGTCACTGTACTAATGACACTGGCATTAGGTTAACATCAGGGGCAATCAAAGGGTTAAATGAGTACCTAGGGAGTGTTTCCTAACTGTGGGGGGGGGGGGTGATTCTCCTATGGGAAGGCATAGATACGTTTTCACAGGATCACAACCTTCCCTTCTGCCTGTATCTCGAACGATCGGCGGGTCCCGGTGGACATTGTGTGTCACTGGCAGTGCGCATGCGCGCCCTAGACCCGGAAGTGCAGGATAATGTACAAGTACGGCATCCTGCCCAGGGGAGCCTCCCTGCCATTGTATATTTACAATATACGGTCGGCAAGAGGTTAAGATAAAAAAAAGAGCTTGTACTTAACTGCTCTGCACTATGGTATTGCACAGAGGGGGGTCCCTTACCTCTTTATTGTCAGTCTCCGCCAGAGCTGTGCCCTCCTCCTTCCTGCGGGAGCCTCCTTAGCAAATCGTGTGCCATGGGGCAGTGGGTTATGTGGTTGGTTGGCTGGCTGCCCCTGTGTGCGCTCCCGAGCCAGGCTGTCTGCATCCCAGGGGCAGCTCATCCATTAGGGGCATCTGGGCGCCGCCCCCTCCCCTTTCAGGGCACCGAGCGCATGAATTACAGCAGCAGGGTTTTTTTTAAGCACCTGATTAGAGCCAGAGGCTCTAATAGGCTTCAAAATAGGGTTTGCTTGGGACGCAGAGAGTGCGACCGGAGCCCACCCAGGTGTGTTTCAACAGTGAATGAATATCCGCTGTTGCAACACTGATCCTCCTCCTGGCCAATCAGGAAGTGGGTCTAAGACCTATCACCCGATTGGCTGAAAGGACAAGTGATCTTATTAGACGCCTCGGAGGAGGGGAGGAGACACACAGCGGAAGTGAGGGGGAGAAGAGCCGCTGGCCGATGCCTGGATGCCGATCCCTGCCAATGCCTGAATGCCCGATCTCCGCCGTTCCTCGGATGTCCGATCCCCGCAACTCCTCAGATGCCCAATCCCTGCCAATGCCTGGATGCCCGATCCCCGCCCCTCTTCAGATGCCCGATCACTGCCAATGCCTGGATGCCCGATCCCCGCCGCTCTTCAGATGCCCAATCCTTGCAGATGCCTTGATGCCCGATCCCCGCCACTCTTCAGATGCCCAATCCTTGCAGATGCCTTGATGCCCGATCCCCGCCACTCTTCAGATGCCTGATCCCTGCCGATGCCTGGATGCCCAATCCCCGCCCCTCTTCAGATGCCCAATCCCTGCCGATGCCTGGATGCCCGATCTCCGCCACTCCTCAGATGCCCAATCCCTGCCGATGCCTGGATGCCCGATCTCCGCCACTCCTCAGATGCCCGATCCCCGCCGTTCTTCGGATGCCGATCCCTGCCGATGCCTGGATGCCTGATCCCCGCCACTCCTCGGACACCTGATCCCCACCGATGCCTGGATGCCGATTCCCGCTGCTGCTTGGATGCCTGATCCCCACTGCCGCTCCTCGGATGCCCGATCCCCACCGCCGCTCCTCAGATGCCCGATCCCTACCACCGCTCCTTGGATCCCAATCCCCACCGCTGCTGCTCGGATGCCCGATCTCCACCGCTGCTCCTCGGATGCCCGATCTCCACCGCTGCTCCTCGGATGCCCGATCTCCACCGCTGCTCCTCGGATGCCCAATCCCCACCGCCGCTCCTCAGATGCCCGATCCCCACCACCGCTCCTCGGATGCCTGATCCCCACCGCCGCTCCTCAGATGCCCGATCCCCACCACCGCTCCTCGGATGCCCGATCCCCACCGCTGCTCCTCGAATGCCCGATCCCCACCGCTGCTCCTCGGATGCCTGATCTCCACTGCCACTCCTCGGATGCCCGATCCCCACTGCTGCTCCTTGGATGCCTGCCGATGCCTGCTGCCTAGATGGGGTAAGTGCCAATGGACTGATTGACAGACAGCGGGGGGAGGTTTTCGTTGCTGCCGCCCGAAAAAAAAAAAACACCAACCACCACTGGCGCATCTTTAGACACACACAGCACTGGTAAGCCCTCTCCGGAGGTTGACTGGCAGCAGCAGGAGCCTATGTGAGAGCAGGGAATGAAGGGAGTGGCGCTGCAATCAGGACAGTGCTGAATCAGTGAAAGGAGTCAGGTAAGTGACCTTAATGCCGGGAATGCATTGAAGGTAAAAAAAAACAAAACATTTTGAGTTTAAAACCACTAAAATTGTTTCACGAATCCGGCTTTGTGATATTCTATTTTTCTCTTCGGCTAAATATATATATTTTTGTTTTTTTCAGGCCTTGACTGCGGATTGATTGGCCGCTGTGAGTACTTGAAGTTGGAGACATAAATTGGGCATTAGAGAGCAATATTAATTTTCATTTTTCCTGCTGAAGCCGGAGTTGGGTTTGTTTTTTTTGCGGGGACACAGAAAGCCGAATATTCTGCCGAATTAATGGAAGAAAAATCTCTGAAAAGAGCAAATGTACTACTTGAACTTTCTTATTTTTTTTTTTTTCCGGTTGGGTTGTAGAACAGATGCTCGCACATTTAAAATAAGAATCTTGTTGGTTGTCAGGCACACTCAGGGCAGAGGCGGCCATGAAATGTTTTTCTTGCCATTAAAACCGTGTCGTGTTCACTCAGCTGAACGTACAGATAATGAAGCCGTCACAGATAGTAAAATAACCTCTTCTCTTAATAAACTAATGACAGACCAAAGGCATTGCGTGTCCTAATTATTCCCCTCCGAGGTTTATCATCCATTTATAACAAAGAAGAAAATGCTGGCCTATTTTTTATTTTTATACAGCGAGCGGTTCAGCTCTACCTGTGCTTGTAGGAACGCCATCAAATGCACCGCAGAACAAAACGTACATTTCTCTTTTTTTTTAAGTGTTTCTTTTTTCACCCGAATACATTCTATAAATTAACCAATTGAGGACCGATCTCTTTCTGAGATTTGTTGTTTACAAGTTAAAAACTGTTTGTTTTTCTTGTTAGAAAATTACTTACCGTATATACTCGAGTATAAGTCGAATTTTTCAGCACATTTTTTTGTGCTGAAAGTGCCCCCCTCGACTTATACTCGAGTCAAGCACTTTTCTGCAGCAAAAAATTTCATTTTACGAACCGACTTTGGAGCACTAAGTGTCCCTGAGATACGGGGCCCCAAAATCGGTTCGGAAAATGTCATTCTCTGCTGCAGAAAAGTGCTTGACATTTTCTGAACCGACTTTGGGGCCCCATATCTCAGGGCCACTTGGTGCTAGGAACCCCAAATTTGGTGTGCAAACCCAGTGGACCCGGTACCATAACATATCCAAAGCTTGGGTTCCTAGCACTAAGTAGCCCTGAGATACGGGGCCCCAAAACTGGTTCGGAAAATGTCATTCTCTGCTGCAGAAAAGTGCTTGACATTTTCTGAACTGATTTTTGGGGCCCTGTATCTCGTGGCAACTTGGTGCTAGAAACCCCAGCTTTGGAAATTTCATGGTGCTAGTTCCACTGGATTTGCACACCAAATTTGGGGTTCTTAGCACTAAGTGGCCCCGAGATACGGGGCCCCAAATTCGGTCAACTGTGTCTATCTGCAGCAATGTCATTTTGGGACCAGTCGCAAGTAGGAATTGAATAGCTAAATAAAGTCACAACAATTTTCGGACGACAGACAGAAAAATCGCAAGTGATGTCACGTGTTTGTAATGTATTTGTATTTGTATTTTCGGACGACAACTATACTGACTAAACGAAAATTGTACGGAAATTTTTGTGTTTTTCCGATCGAATAATATCGTATGAACAAATACCGTATATAATCGAGTATAAGTCGTTCCGAGTATAAGTCGAGGCCCTAATTTACCACAAAAAAAATGGGAAAAACTTAGTGACCCGAGTATAAGACGAGGGTGAGAAATGCACAGCTACTGTAAGTGGAAAAGAGGGTCAACAATGCCCATTTGCAGCCTCACTGTGCCCATTTGCAGCCTCACTGTGCCCATTTGCAGCCATAGGTCCCCTGGACTTCAAACTCGGTAGTTAAGGGTTCCTAGATGCCCCCTAGCTGCAGCCAAAATTTGGAGTCTCTGAACCCAAAGGGTCCCGAAATGACATTGCTGCAGATGGACACAGTTGACCAACTTTGGGGCCCCGTATCTCGGGGCCACTTAGTGTTAGGGACCCCAAATTTGGTGTGCAAACCCAGTGGAACTAGCACTATAAAATATCCAAAGCTGGGGTTTCTAGCTCCAAGTGGCCCCGAGATACAGGGCCCCAAAAATCGGTTCAGAAAATGTCAAGCACTTTTTTGCAGCAGAGAATGACATTTTCCGAACCGATTTTGGGGCCCCTTATCTCGGGGCCACTTAGTGCTAGGAACTCCAGCTTTGGATATGTTGTGGAACCAGTTCCTCTGGGTTTGCACACCAAATTTGGGGTTCCGAACACCAAGTGGCCCTGAGATACGGGGCCCCAAAATCGGTTCGGGAAATGAAATTGTTTGCTACAGAAAAGTGTTTGACTTGAGTATAAGTCGAGGGGGGCACAAAAAAATGTGCTGAAAACTCGACTTATACTCAAGTATATACGGTAAGTAGAAAAAAAACTGCACTATACCATGAATTATGTGTGAATGCACAAAAATAAATTATACATATCATATCATGAAGTGGTGAAATATAAATTCTGAAAAACTCCTCTCGTGAAATCCCAACATCAAAAAATCAGTCAAAGGAATATAGTGATCAAATAAGCCATGAAAAGTGAATACCAGGCAATGCAAATAGGATTATGAATCAATGTATTCATATCAGAGTTCATAAATGTTCTTAAATGGAGGAAAACAGAAAACCTCTAGGAAAGGTGAGGAAAGTCCCACAGAAAAGCCCCTCTGTGTTCAGTGGAGAGGACTTAAATATGGAGACTGTATCAAAACACCGCTCACAGTGATCCTCCGCCACATAAAATACGCGCTTACCACAAAGCGTTCACAATAGGATCGCGATGACGTCAGAGCGTCAACCTCCCGACCTACGTTTCGTCCACAACTGACGTCGTCTGGGGAAAAAAAAAAATCTCGTATGAACGGTCGTGATCGGCTGTCGAAAGTAGTGTGCACACGATCCGAATATCGTACGATCCTTTCTTGGACGACTGTTTTTGTACGATATTCGGATCGTGTGTACGCGGCATTTTTTTAATATTGTGAAAGATAAAGTTACGCCGAGTAAATTGATACCCAACATGTCACGCTTCAAAATTAAGCCCCGCTCGTGGAATGGCGACAAACTTTTATCCTTAAAAATCTCCATAGGCGATGTTTAAAAATTTCTACAGGTTGCATGTTTTGAGTTACAGAGGAGGTCTAGGGCTAGAATTATTGCTCTCGCTCTAGCGATGGCGGCGATACCTCACATGTGTGCTTTTAGCACCATTTTCAAATGCGGGCGCTACTCACGTATGCGTTAGCTTCTGAACGCGACCTTGACGGGGCGCGTTTAAAAAATGTATTTTTTTTCTTATTTATTTTAACTTTTATTTTTTATTTTTACACTGTTCTTTAAAAAAAAAAATTCTGTCACTTTTATTCCTATTAAAAGGAATGTAAACATCCCTCGTAGAAGAAAAAAAGCATGACAGGACCTGTTAAATATGAGATCTGGGGGGTCAAAAAGGCCTCACATTTCATATTTACACTAAAATACAATAAATGAAAAAAAAAATTGTCATTTAAAAAAATAAAAAAATAAAAAATGGCCCTTTAAGAGCTATGGGCGTTTTGACGTCGCTTCCGCCCTGCAATGATATGGAGATGGGGGGAGGGGCCATCTTCCCCTCACTTGTCTCTATACCCAGCAAGGGAGAAGATCCGATCGCCTCCGCTGCTGCTGACAACTTCGGTAAGCGCCGGAGGGAGGGGGGGTGGCTCTCCCACCACCAATAAAAGTTATCTTGTGGCGAATCCACCGCAGAGACCACTTTTACCTGAAAGCGGACCGCCGGCCGAAGAAGAGGATATATATGATATTCCTCTTCAAAGTACGTATATTGGCGTGCGGCGGTCCGTAAGTGCTTAAAAGGATTGTAAAGTCTCGTTTCTTTTCTCTTAAAATAACAACACAGCGGCGGACCATCCATACGTGGCTTAGAGGCACCGCCCCCCTAACCCATGCGTCCAGACCCTAATTTACATGCAGGGCGTCGGACGCATGGTTTGCAATTTTTTTTTTTTTTTAGAAGCACGTAATTAGAGCCTGAGGATCTAATTGGCTTCATAAAAGGGTGGGATCGGGGCACAGAGCATTGTGCCCCAAGGCCAACCCCCTTGTGTGACAATAGTGAATTAATATTCGCTATTGTCTTCCTAATTCCCTTACCGGCCAATCAGGAAGCGGGTCCGGAGACCCATCACCCGATTGGCCAAGAGGAGAAGTGATCCTATTGGCTGCCTAGGAGGGGGAAGGAGAAGATGCACGGCGGCAGCCGTCGTGATGCCGAGGAGGAGGAGACGCAGGGGAAGCCTGTGGGTGCATTGTTTGCCGCACACCCAAATGATATACCACCAGCCGCCACTGTCGCCAACATCTACCCCCTAAACACTTACCTGAGCCTGTGAGGTATCCAGCGCTGTGCCCGGCTTCAGTCTTCTCTCCCCTCTCTTAGACCCCTTTCACACTGCGTTAGTGATAAAGCACTGATAGTTTTGGTGGCACTTTAGCGCTGTTTGAGCAGCACTTTTCAGCCTCTAGCAGGGTGCTTTTACCCCCCCACTAGCGGCCAAGGAAGGGGTTACAAACGCCCGTGTTGTGGCGCCTCTGAATCGATTTTCAGGCGCTTCGAAAGCGCTGCCCATTCATTGCAATGGGCGGGGCGGCGGAGGAGGGGTGTATACAGCGCTCCCAAACCGCTCCAATGATGCTGCTTGCAGGTTTTTTTCTAACGTTCCGCAAGCGCACCGCCCCAGTCTGAGAGCACTCGCGCTTTCACAATCGGGCGGCATGGGAGGCGGTTTTCGGGTGCTTTACAGGCGCTATTTCTAAAATGCCTGAAAACTAACTCAGTGTGAAAGGGGTCTTACTCTTCCCACAGGGACTCGGGCAGCAGAAGGAGCTATTGGATTTTTATGTACATGGGAGGAGTCTGTGATTCTTATGTACATGGGAGGAGCCTGTGATACTTATGTACATGGGAGGAGCCTGTGATACTTATGTACATGGGAGGAGCCGGTGATACTTATGTACATGGGAGGAGCCTGTGATACTTATGTACATGGGAGGAGCCTGTGATACTTATGTACATGGGAGGAGCCTGTGATACTTATGTACAAGGGAGGAGTCTGTGATACTTATGTACATGGGAGGAGCCTGTGATACTTATGTGCAAGGGAGGAGTCTGTGATACTTATGTACATGGGAGGAGCCTGTGATACTTATGTGCATGGGAGGAGCCTGTGATACTTATGTACATGGGAGGAGTCTGTGATACTTTTGTACATGGGAGGAGTCTGAGATACTTATGTACATGGGAGGAGTCTGTGATACTTTTGTACATGGGAGGAGTCTGTGATACTTATGTACATGGGAGGAGTCTGTGATACTTTTGTACATGGGAGGAGTCTGTGATACTTATGCAGATGGGAGGAGTCTGTGATACTTATGTACATGGGAGGAGTCTGTGATACTTTTGTACATGGGAGGAGTCTGTGATACTTTTGTACATGGGAGGAGTCTGTGATACTTATGTACATGGGAGGAGTCTGTGATAGTTATGCAGATGGGAGGAGTCTGTGATACTTATGTACATGGGAGGAGTCTGTGATACTTCTGTACATGGGAGGAGCCTGTGATACTTGTGTACATGGGAGGAGCCTGTGATACTTATGTACATGGGAGGAGCCTGTGATACTTATGTACATGGGAGGAGCCGGTGATACTTATGTACATGGGAGGAGCCTGTGATACTTATGTACATGGGAGGAGCCTGTGATACTTATGTACATGGGAGGAGCCTGTGATACTTATGTACAAGGGAGGAGTCTGTGATACTTATGTACATGGGAGGAGCCTGTGATACTTATGTGCAAGGGAGGAGTCTGTGATACTTATGTACATGGGAGGAGCCTGTGATACTTATGTGCATGGGAGGAGCCTGTGATACTTATGTACATGGGAGGAGTCTGTGATACTTTTGTACATGGGAGGAGTCTGAGATACTTATGTACATGGGAGGAGTCTGTGATACTTTTGTACATGGGAGGAGTCTGTGATACTTATGTACATGGGAGGAGTCTGTGATACTTTTGTACATGGGAGGAGTCTGTGATACTTATGCAGATGGGAGGAGTCTGTGATACTTATGTACATGGGAGGAGTCTGTGATACTTTTGTACATGGGAGGAGTCTGTGATACTTTTGTACATGGGAGGAGTCTGTGATACTTATGTACATGGGAGGAGTCTGTGATAGTTATGCAGATGGGAGGAGTCTGTGATACTTATGTACATGGGAGGAGTCTGTGATACTTCTGTACATGGGAGGAGCCTGTGATACTTGTGTACATGGGAGGAGCCTGTGATACTTATGTACATGGGAGGAGCCTGTGATACTTATGTACATGGGAGGAGCCGGTGATACTTATGTACATGGGAGGAGCCTGTGATACTTATGTACATGGGAGGAGCCTGTGATACTTATGTACATGGGAGGAGCCTGTGATACTTATGTACAAGGGAGGAGTCTGTGATACTTATGTACATGGGAGGAGCCTGTGATACTTATGTGCAAGGGAGGAGTCTGTGATACTTATGTACATGGGAGGAGCCTGTGATACTTATGTGCATGGGAGGAGCCTGTGATACTTATGTACATGGGAGGAGTCTGTGATACTTTTGTACATGGGAGGAGTCTGAGATACTTATGTACATGGGAGGAGTCTGTGATACTTTTGTACATGGGAGGAGTCTGTGATACTTATGTACATGGGAGGAGTCTGTGATACTTTTGTACATGGGAGGAGTCTGTGATACTTATGCAGATGGGAGGAGTCTGTGATACTTATGTACATGGGAGGAGTCTGTGATACTTTTGTACATGGGAGGAGTCTGTGATACTTTTGTACATGGGAGGAGTCTGTGATATTTATGTACATGGGAGGAGTCTGTGATAGTTATGCAGATGGGAGGAGTCTGTGATACTTATGTACATGGGAGGAGTCTGTGATACTTCTGTACATGGGAGGAGCCTGTGATACTTATGTACATGGGAGGAGTCTGTGATACTTATGTACATGGGAGGAGTCTGTGATACTTATGCACATGGGAGGAGTTTGTGATATTTATGTACATGGGAGGAGCCTGTGATACTTATGTACATGGGAGGAGCCTGTGATACTTATGTACATGGGAGAAGTCTGTGATACCTTTGTACATGGGAGGAGTCTGTGATACTTATGTACATGGGAGGAGCCTGTGATACTAATGTACATGGGAGGAGCCTGTGATACTTATGCACATGGGAGGAGTTTGTGATATTTATGTACATGGGAGGAGCCTGTGATACTTATGCACATGGGAGGAGCCTGTGATACTTATGTACATGGGAGGAGTTTGTGATATTTATGTACATGGGAGGAGTTTGTGATATTTAGGTACATGGGATTTTTTTTCCGTTGTTTATTTTTAAAGATTTCAAAAAACTTCTCTCACGTTGTCATTATGGGGGATTGTTTGTAGAATTTTGAGGAAAATAATGAATTTAATCCATTTTGGAATAAGGCTGTAACATAACAAAATGTGGTAAAAGAGAAGCGCTGTGACTAATTTCCGGATGCTCTGTGTACTGTTGATTGCAACAAGATTTAACAAGACACACGTGTAACACCCTGCAGAGCGTGTGTTTATATCTAGATCTATATATAATTTATATATAGCTCCCCATGCCTGACCTCTTCAGATTATATTATCATTTGAATCATCAGATACTCCAATTTATGATAATAATATCTGTTAACCCCGCCCACGAGCCGCGCTAACCGCCGAGTGCGTTGTGTAAGTTAATATTCAAAGTTACTGACTAATAGTTTACACAACGCACTCGGTGGTTAACACGGCTCGTGGGTAGAGTTATCAGACATCATTATCATAAATTAGAGTGTCTGATGATTGAACCGATAATATTGAATAAAATAAATCAGATATTATTATGTGAAGATTTGGTGATGTCAGGCATAGGAAGCTCTATATAGAAATGTCCGCTCTGCGGGGGAATAGATTTTATTTGAAATGTGTGTATTGTTTAATCTTGTTACAATGTATTCCATCTGTGTATGAGAGAGTTCCTTGATTATAAATAAAATATCTAATAATAAAATAAAAATAGATACATCTGTACAATATTATTACTCAAGTTGAATTTGGGTTACTTGAAATCCTGCCCATGAATATCTCCATTAAAGGGGCTTATTAACCATTAACCATTAACCACTTCAGCCCCAGAAGGTTTTACCCCCCTTAAGAAAGTAAAAAATATTGTTTTTTTTTTTTTTTTTTTTAATTGTCTGTATTTTTTTGTTTATAGTGCAAACAAATCAAAACGTGCACAACTGCGCAATTGTCAGTTAACGCAATGTATTGCCGTATCACAAAAAATGGCCTGGTCATTAAAAGGGGTAAAACCTTCTGGGGCTGAAGTGGTTAATGTTAAATGTGAATGGAAGTCATTGACTAGGGGGATGGGGGGACCTCTAGGGGAATCGAGGATGGAAAAGGACCTGGGGGTCCTAGTAGATGACATGAAATTCCAAGCTGCAGCAAGCAAAGTCGGCAGAATATTAACAAAAAGGAACTGAATCCAAACATGAAACGATAATCCCGACACTCTGGTCTGGCCACATCTGGAGTATTCCATCCAGTCCTCAGGAGGGAGGTGCAGGAACTGGGGGGGGGGGGGGTCCAGAGATGGGCTGGAGGACCACAGTTAGGAGCATTACATTTCTTCTCTCTGGAGAAGAGAGGCTTGAGAGGAGATGTGATAGCGATATACAAATACCTCAATGGTGATTCTGGTGTGGGGAATAAACTATTCAGCCTCTGGGGGTGTAAGAGGACACGGGGGGGGGCACTCAATGAAACATGGAGGAGAAGTTCTACTGATGACACAGCACAACCTCATTGTAATGTATGGTGAACAGCAACACTTTCCTCCCGTTCTTCCATATCGCAAACACGCCTTTGTTGACCCCTTGCTGCCCACGCTATAGCCGATTGCCGGGAGGGCGTCTAGTGATGCCCAAGACATGGGCGCATACGCCTGTTTAGACTCTTATAAATTGTAGTCTACACCTCTGGTAAGGAGGCATTTTATATGAATATCGGTGGAGGTGCACTTGGGTGACCACAACGCACATTGGTTATACTCACTTCTACTGGATGTTCATCAAGGAACTCGCACTATTTAGAACAGCATTCGTTGTTCACACTTTATGGACACTTGTCTATCCAATATCTATGTTTAGCGCGGCAACGTCTTTTATTGTAGAACAATAAAGTTGTTTTTTTTACCCCAAAGGAGAACAGAGTGAGGCCTTGTATGTGCTACGTGAACAATTAACATTGCATCAACATGTTATAGCTTATATGAGACTTTAGTGATTGGGTTTAGGTCTTATTTAACGGCCAAGTTGTGTTTATTCCTGGATTTGCTCCCTTGGTGCTTAAGCAGTGAAATATTTTTGGTGAGAAAAATACTTTAGCTCAGAAAGATTCAGATCAGCAAGTCTTGGCTGAGCCCAAACAGCCGGAAATTGCAGAATGCAAAGTTTTAACACTACGGTTTGAAGAGCTAGGTGTGAATGAGCCCATTCAGGAATAATGTATTCTCGGAATAATGTGGTTCTGCAGGCATTGAATAATGCATACAAAATAACATCACAAACATATTGGTGTGAAAAAGGCCTAAGTGAAAGCAAAAAGAGATTGCAATATGCATGATGTCATCTTAAAGGGTCAGTCCGCTCCAAGACGATATTTGAGTGCTTAGTAGATGCCGGAGGGTCTAACTACAGAAACGTTTCTTGTAACCTCCAGGGACTCTATTGGTTAGATCTCTGTGGATGTTTCCGGATCTGCAGAACTGCTGTGACCATAATAAGGGGACAAGACCTCCGATTTGTACACAAATGGGAAGGAGGCCTTAAGGCCTTAATGTTCTCTCAGGCTCAAAAGCGTTGCATTATCGTCTTTGCACACCAAGCTTCCCAGATCAAAAAGTATCAAGAAAATTGATATAAACTGTTGGCACAAGGGTACAGATCCTCTCAGCAACCACATAAGACTTACCCTCAGGTCGGCCAACTATGTCAGTGATGTCCTAAAGCAGTGGGCATGCTTCTCCATATATCTCCATAGATTCAATTTTGTTGTATCTTCCAGAGACTCAATCGGTGAGATCTCTGTGCTTAAGATTCGAGGTCTGCATATCTGCTGTGACCATAAAAAGGGGCTTCACAAGACCTCCTATTCATACCCAAATGGAAAGAGGACTCATTGGCATAATGGCTCAGGATGATGGTACAGGACTCCTCAGTAACCACAATTACACAATGGAACCAGTTGACACGTTGGTACAGAACGATAGACAGGACCCTTCTGCAATTACATCAGATATACTCCTTGGTCTCCCAACTATGTTTTACAGGGCATTGGCACAGTATGATGGTCAGGACCCCTCAGCAACCACATTGGACTTACCCCCAGGTTTCCCAACTAAGTTGCTGATTTCACTAAGCACTGGCATGGTTCTCTGTATATCTCCATAGATGCTAAATGGTCTTCTAGGGACTCAATCAATGAGATCTCTGTGCTTGAATTTCCATAAACATAACAAAATCTTCCTGGGGGGGACCCCATCCCATCCTGATTTGATCAGGGAAATCACATCAATATCAATCGCCCTCCTTACCTGGTCCGGGTCCTGTCTTCCTGGGATAAAGACCACCTGATCTTTATGATAACGGACGTATAATGGACGTATAATCCAATAAAGGAAGCTAAACGGTTGGATAGTATTTTATGACAGAATTTTCAGGTCATTGTTGATCAGGGAGAAGGGTCTATAGTTACCTACTTCACTGTGGTCTTTCTCAGGTTTAGGAATAACCTATGTCTCAAAGAATTGAAGAACCGGACAACGTAAGGAGAGAGAGTATTGGTGAATGTCTTATAGCAACAGAACGAAAAGCCGTCCTGTCCCGAGGCAGAACCATTACGTAGACCCTTGATAACTTCCTGTACCTCAGTTAGAGATATAGGGGAATCAAGGTAGGATCTGTGATTGTCCATAATTTTAGGCCCTCCAGGCCTTTAGGGTCCACAAGATTATCATTACTATATCATTTAGAAACGAATGAGTGGAAAGTTTCTATTACATATTTAGGGTTTTGAGTAATGGAGCCTGACAGTGATCTGATTTTTGGTAAGGAGAGTACACGATATTTAGGGGTATATTTGGCTGCAAGTTTGGGCCCCTTTTTTTATCTTTCTGGAGGTACAAGCAGGCTCCTTGCCACCTTAAGCTTTTTTCTGCTGCTGTGGTTAGTGCTAGGTTCAGAGCCAATCTAGTTGAATTGAGGTTAGCCAGAGAATCATGTGTAGGGTTACATTTCTGTATTTTACTGAGCAGCTCAAATTTCTTCTCAAGTTTGTCTAAATCAGCCCGTTTCAATTGGGATGCTACAGTAGCTGAATGAGTTTCCCGCAAATTACCGCCTTATGAGCCCCCATGGGGAGATGTCTTCCACATTGTTCAGAAGGAAAAATTCTCGAAGATCCTTCTCCAACATAGTGCATCTGACCGGATTGCTCAAGAGGGACTCATTGAGGCGCCAAGGTTGGGGGCCCTTTTGAGAAGGTGCTTTAATAACTTTGATCAGGATCAGGGAGTGGACCAAGAGATGTCCCGTATGGATGCCTGGGATACTATGCGTATGTCTGATGTAGGGAGAAAGATATGATCAATTCCGGCGAAAGTTTTATCTGAAGGTGAATAGTGCGTAAAGTTTTGTGCAGAGGGACTCAATTCTCAATTAGGGGGGACTTTTGAGACAGGGAATTCCTGCTCCAGATTTGTCTAGAAGCTGGTCAAAAGCAGTGTTAGAGTCCCCTCCAATAATGATTTACCCTTCAAAATGGGGTAGAGGGAGTGAAGCATTGCTGTGAAAAATGCAGCCTGACCTTGGTTAGGGGCTTAGTATGAAATAAATGTGTAAAGAGTACCATCAATAAGACCTTTGACTAAAATGTATCTACCGTCCCGATCTTTAATCGTTTGATAATGGGAGAAGGAAGTTTTTTTTAGAGAAGAGTATGGCTACTTCCATTTCCTGTCTTCCACATTTGCCAGATAAAAAGTGGGATATTTGTGGTGGACAAACAGAGGATTATAATTTCCAGGGAAATGAGTCTTCTGAAGTAGGAGGACATCAAGACCTTGGGAATGATAATGCTGAAAAGCCTTATGTCTCTTTATTGGAGAGTTAAGGTCCTGTGTGTTATGGGATGCTATTCGGAGGTTCTCGCTCAGAAGAATGGAGCTAGTCATGGAAAAGAGAGGAGAAAAACACCTTTAGATGATGGACACATACCCAGGGGTTCATCTGGGAGACCACAGAGAAATTGATCCTGAAGTCGTGTGAGTCCCAAGGTATCCGAAATTTGTTGAGACCTTACCATAGGTATCTGAAAGAGGAAATGAGAAAGCAGAAAAGAAGGTGGGGGATAGAAGAGATGGAAACACAGGACTGGGGTTGTCCTGTGTTCTACACATGCAAGATCAGACCTGTCTGGTCCTGCACAACAAGAAAGAAAGTAGCTGCAACCTGAACCAAGTAGGGCGCAATCCTGAATTCACTAGAGAAAGCGTTAACCTCTAGATCACAACAGGGGGAGGAGCACAAAAACCGCTCCAGCCTTGAAGCCTCCACAAAAAGGATCAAGTAAATTATAAGGCCCTAGGCTTGTTCACAAGAAGTTATAAAAAATTAAGAATGTAATAACAAAAACTGACATCTGAGAGACTTGCGATGTTCTCCAGGGGAGTGATGACCGACACCCACCCAGTATAGGAGTGTGAGGAATGTCTCCCCGAGAAGGCCCAGAAGACCATCATAAAAATCCAATACTAATCCCCCCTAGGAGCCTGCTCAGCCGAACGGGATTCCCGACGAGGGAGCATGAAAGGAAGTACAACAAACAAACCGCAAACCAAACAATGGAGAAAGTTCAGATATGAAGAATTTCAGCTTGACTGTAGTTGCCCCCCGTTAGGGGTAGAACTACTGTATAATTGGGGTAAAATCATAACCATGAACCAGGGAAGATGACCTTCCAACTATGAGGGGTCTAAGAAAGACCAAATGAGATCTTAGAGGTTGTCAACCCCCTCAGGGTGGAATAGAGTCTCGGTGTCTCTTTGATTTCTGCTTGTACCAACCCGGGGTCAGAGGGCTGACTTGTTGTGGGTGCTTTGAAGAGCTTTGACGATTGGCGAAAGACAATGAAGCAGAATCCTGAGAGATGATGCCTAGTTGGATCAGCAGACGTTCCCCCCTCTTGGAAGGTTGTGAAACTGAAGGATTTGTTCTTCACTTGAAAATGCAGGCGAAAGGGGAAGGACCACCGATATTTCACTGCCTTGTTAGATAAAGCCGCCAGGAGGGGTTTCAACGATCTCCGCCTTTGGATAGTTGTAGGGGATAAATCTGCAAATATTTGAACTTGATGACCTTGAATTGAAAGGTTTTTAGCATTGTGGGACTTCCTCATGACCTCTTCCTTCACTGCATAGAAATGTGGTTTAACCACAATGTCCCTGGGGAGACTGTCTTGGTGAGGAGGTTGCAGGGCTCTGTGGGCTCTATCCAGCTTTAGCCTGTGATCAGGGATATCTAAGGTAAGGTCCCTTATGAAGGATTTTACAGACCCTTGGACATCTTGGATCGATTCAGGGAGACCCCTTATGCGAAAATTGTACCATCTGCTTCTATTCTTGAGGTCATCAATTTTGGACAGGGCTGTGTCTAATTGTTCCTGCAGAGTCTGTATACACTGTTTTGGTTTGCTGTGCAACTGTATGATCCAAGGTCTGTTCAATGGCTTCAATGCGGGAGCCCAGGTTCTGGAAGTCCGCTTTGATGGCATTTGTAATCTGGGCTGTGGTTTGGGCCAATCCGTTGGCTAGTATCTCATAAAATTTGGCCAGAATATGGGAAATGTCTGGGGGTGTCCCGGGGTGAAGTGAGAAGTCTGCAGAGGTGTAGAAAAACCCACCTGACTAGCTACCACAGGGGTGTCTAGTAATTCCCCAATGGTTCTGCCCAGTAGGGATTCTGTAGAAGCAGGAGATGCTAATGGTAGGCAATGGTTACTCACTGGGGATGAGAAGTTTCCACAAACGCAATGGCAACCCTAGGGGGGGGGGGCAGAGGGGGCCCTGACCCCCCAACATTATGCTGGGCCCCACCATGTGCCCCCCAAAAAGGCAATTTCTTTTTGTTTGTATTTATATCGGATGTGCCGCATCTTACTCGGGCCACCGCTGGGGTAACACAGTCTCTATTGAGAGGGAGAACGTCCTCAGTCAGCTCCTGCGGGTGATTCCTCCCCCCTCCCTCTGCTCGCTGACACTGCATAATGCAAGCGCTCACACAACCACGGCCGCCCGATCTGCTCCTTCCCCTGCATCCTCATTGGCAGGGAGAAGAGCGAGTTGCAGGAAGGACTCCACCAGGACTCTCAGTTACTGAAAAAACAGACTGATTTCTCCCGTCCTTAGTACAGGAGAACGAGCCTGTAAATTCCAAGAAATGCCAGATGAGCGCTGTCAATAGCAGGGGCAGGACAGCAAGAGGAGGCTGGGGAACCACACAGTGACAGAACACCAGGGCCCGGTGGCAAGACAACCTTTGCAACCCTGATAGTTCTCCCACTGCTTTGGACCCTTATATTTTCTTGGTATGCTGGTGACATATATCTCTTGTTCTCTGTCACCCTGGGGGGGCCCCAGTAGGAAGGGAGCTCACTGCAGACCATGTGAAAGGGCCGTTGTGGGATCGTAGTAAAGGGGTAAAGGGCCCCAGGATAGATAAAAAAAAAAAAATATATATATATATATATATATATATATTTGCATTTTATATTGCCCCCCTATTTTTGTCCCTGTCCCCCCATGTGCCCCCCCTAAATATGAAAGCTGGAGACGCCACTGCACAAACGTCCTGGGACAAAGGCAGAGGATCTGCTATGGAGTCTGTGTCCCATGTCTCATCGTGGAGAGGTTGCGGCCGCCATCTTGGAAAATCCTTGGCCTGCTCTCCGAAAGTCAACTGGCAGGACACCTCTCTCCTTGCCAGCTCAGCTTTCATGCGGGAGAGAGCTCTAAGGTGTGCGGGCGAGTGTCGGGGAGAAGGACCTTGCTAGGAAACGATCGTGGAGGCTGTCAGTCGGCTGGAGGGGGATGAAGTCACCATCTCAGGAGCTGCCTGTTTTTTTTTTTGATTTTTTTTAATGGGACTGGGTGTTTTGGAGCATTTTCACTCATCACACATCCACCTGAATGGGCTGCCCTACACACAACAATCACCCCAAAGAAGCTTCAGAACTTTTTTTTAGAGTGGAGCTTGGTACGTTTTTTACTGCGGTTTTTGGTGCAGTGCATTTCTGAAATGCAAGGAAATGCACAAATGTGAACGGAGCCTCGTTGTTCTTGTGCTATCGCACCAATTTCAATTTCAGGCCCCATTCACTTTCAAGAATGTGACTGTGTCTGTGCTGTTGCCACCATTACCTTTCTTCTTTCATTTTGTATCCATGGTGGTGAGCCGATGTGACCACCCACAGCGGCCAATCATCTCACTCATTTCCTGAGCAGTATACACCATGTGTCTCAACTTGTGACGTAGTGGGCCCAGGCAGGGGTGTGGCCAATACAGACAAATGTAGTTGGAGGTCAGAAATGCCCATTTTCACTAATGCCCCGTACACACGGTCGGATTTTCCGATGAAAAATGTGTGAAAGGACCTTGTTGTCAGAAATTCCGACCGTGTGTGGGCTCCATCACACATTTTCCATCGGATTTTCTGACACAAAAGTTTGAGAGCAGGATATAAAAATTTCCGACAACAAAATCCGTTGTCGGAATTTCCGATCGTGTGTACACAAATCCGACGCACAAAGTGCCACGCATGCCCAGAATAAATAAAGAGATGAAAGCTATTGGCTACTGCCCCGTTACTGCCCCGTTTATACTCCTGACGTACGTGTTTTACGTCACCGCGTTCAGAATGATCGGATTTTCCGACTTTGGTAAAAAATGTGTTTTAAAAAATCACAATATAGGATGGTGCAGAAGTATTAAAGCGTAAGTAAACCCATCCATAAAACTGTTTCATTTACGTCACGTGTCGGAAATGTAACACTCCCATTGGTTGTGCTCTCAACCAAACTGTCAAACCATCCAATGGCTGGTTTCATAACTAACCACATATGCAGCATCATGGTTGTAGTTTAAACAAAGGCCAAGATGGCAGCTTCCTGTGAACCATGAAATCAGGCTGAGACAGAAGTACAGTTAAATCACACTTGTTTAATAATAAAAGTAAACAGAACAAACATAGTTAAAACATAGCCAAAGTTCAGTAACTGGAACAGATAGTCAGCCAAGCCAGAAGTCAGGGATTCAATGTAGTGGAACAGCAAGCAGGATCTGGAGCCAGAAGGGATGTCAGAAAAGCAAGTCTTGAACAGGATCGCAGGAGATCGTTTCTTTGATGTTGACCAAGGTGAAAGGCAGAGCTCCTCTGGACTGGACGGCTTAAGTAGGCAGGACTGATGAGTAGAGTTGCCACCTCATCCCTTTAAACCCGAACACATATGAATTACACAGGTTCTGAGGCTAATTAAATGCAGGTAAGGCACCATGTGAGTTTAATTACCACCTTAATCAGCCACAGAACCTGTGTAATTAATATGTGTTCGGGTTTAAAGGGATGAGGTGGCAACTCTAGTGATGAGCAGGATATCATCAACAGCTGAGTCACTGTGGAGAGAGATGGGAGCTGGCAATTAGCCGACAGCTGAGGGGCCAGCTCAGAGAAGGAGGGCCGAGCCCAGTCCTGACACTTCCTTGGCTGAAAACGATAGGGGGGGGGGTATTTATACTTTAAGAGCATTGGCAGCCATCTCTGATCAAGGGGGGGCAGGGCACTCTTTGGCGCCTTGCTCTGGGTGCCAATGGTTCTGGTCCCTGAAGCTGGGCCAGTATAAGGACCATAATCCCCAGCATTGCGGTTGAAAACATTTCTCTTTCATAGACAATGCGGCCACCTCAGTATTTCGATCCACATTTCCGTCAAAGCGTCGCATTAAGTGAACAGACGGAGTAAACTAGCTGAAGGTTTGTAATTTAAGAATCTATTTTGTATCTTTTAATCTCTTGTATCTGGATCTCCGATGTAAACTTGTCCATCACTTTGAAATACATTTTGTAACTGAGACTGAAATATTAAAGAAAAAAAAAAAAGGAAAAAACATTTGCGTGCATTAAGAGCTTTACTTCCATTAACCAATTTTCAAGTGTAATATATATATATTTTTTTACATTCCATTAGTACATTTTTAGAATGTGTCAAGTAATTCCTTTAATTCATTACTTCTTGTGCTTAAACTTGATGATCCCTCAAATTTCTTAAGATGTTTGAGCAGCGCCGGCAATTCCCTCTCGTGCGAGCGCTCGTTTTACTGTATAATTGCCTGTAACCAAACGCATTAACCTCTCCGAACTATCATTTGTAGGGTTACGTGTTGAAGCAGGATGGGACGGGAATTAATTAATACGGGGCTGTCCTTTTTTTTTTTTTTGGCCTAAAATGATGCAATAATGTTGGTGCACAAAAAGGAAACGTTAGTCCTTGAAAGCTGCAGACATCATGGAGCATGGCAAAGATTTCTAATAAAGATCATTCAAAGAGTTTGTGTGAGTCAAAACGTTCGTGTGAGTCAAAACGTTCGTGTGAGTCGAAACTTGTGGAGCTGTTTTGATTTTGAGGCCGGTCCCTTCAAAGTGAGAAATTCCCTGGTGGCCAGTAGTTACCAGGGAATTTCTAACTAGTGTCCCCATCAGGGGCGGCCCGTCCATTAAGGGTGCATGGGCGCCCCCATCCATGCGCCTGGCCCCTTTTAGGACACCGGCGCTTGGATTCCAATGTTAGGGGTGGGGGCTGTTTTTTCTGAAGCACAGATTAGAGCCAGAGGCTCTAATAGACTTCAATATAGGGTGGGCTCGGGTCGCAGAGAGTGCGCTCCAATCCCACTCAGGTGTGTTACAGCAGCGAATGAATATTAAACTGATCCTCCTCACGGCCAATCAGGAAGCTGGTTTTGACACTGGTCACCCAATTGGCTGAAAGGATAGGCGATCCTATTGGATGCCTAGGAGGAGGAGCTGGAAGCCGCCATGGAGGAGAGGACATGGAACCCGCTGCACCACGCTGCCTGCCACCCACCACCGCTGATGGGGTAAGTGCCAGACCAACCGGCAAACAGCGGGGGTGTGGGTGCTGCTCGGCCCCCCCCCCCAAAAAAAAAACACCAGCCGCCACTGGTCCCCATTGGAAGATGTCTCCTTTATTCCTGTTCTGGTGTCAAATCAAAATTTGGGATATATTTTATCACATCGCTCTCGTTGATAGTGGTCACCGGGACAAATAGAGAGGGTGGATCTCCTTTCTGGGGACACAGACAGTAATACAAACCTGACAGGTGTTCTAATCCCTCTCCACTCTACTAAAAGACAAAAAAAAAGTTTTGTCTTCAGTTGTACTTTAATAAAGAAGTTGCATTCATTCCAATTGTAGGCAGAAGTTGATTTTCTATCTAAGTCCATCCCTGAGAAGTGGGTGGGTTCACCTTATTATATATAGTGGCTCTGTCAGGAAGGGCACGCCAGTAGACAAGATGGCTCCTCTGGATGGACCTTGTGTGTCTCTTTACAGCCTAATCCATGTTCCTTCTCATGGACGTAGGAATTTGGCACATGCTCACATTGGTGTGCGTACCCGTACCCATGCATGTACCGTCGGCATGCTCATGCCCATTCGTGGCAGATGTTGGTGCTATTTAAACTGTGCCAATGATCTGGATTAGTGCTGCCTTGTCTTCAAGCTTTTGTATATCCTGAGACCCTGGGGTTGATCTACTAAACGCAAATCCGCTCTGCACTACAAGTGCACTTGGAAGTGCAGTCACTGTAGATCTGAGGGGAAGCTCTGCTGATTTTATCATCCAATCATGTGCTAGCTAAAATGCTGTTTTTTATTTTCCTTGCATGTCCCCCTCAGATCTACAGCGATTGCACTTCCAAGTGCACTTGTACTGCAAAGTGGATTTGCCTTTAGTAAATAACCCCCCCTGTGATTCTGTATCCTGAGTCCAGTTGCTGACCTGGCTTGTCTGTCTACTGCCTGAACTCCGCCTGCATTGACCTTGGCTTGTCTTCTGACCATCACTTCCACCTGCTCCATTTGCTTCTGTTCCTCTGATTGGTTCCTGACCATGCTCCTGCCTGTGCTTCTGATCTGCTCTGCCAGTGTATGACCCGGCCTTCCTGACTGGCTACTTTTCCTACAGTCACTGGTACCTGCCAGCCATCCTGTTGTTCTTACTAGTCTACAGTTTTCTACCAGCACATTCCTCACACTCCCGCTGTTTGCTTCAATCTACTGCCAACCAGCTCTCCTGCTTCACTGAAGACCACTGACAACTTCTCCTGCCTGCCGTGGACACCTGCTCTGCTACTAGCAAGACTTACAGGCTCTCGTGCCACTCTGCACTCCTGGGCATTCTGTTCGCACTACCAGGGGCCCTGAGTCAGAGGTGTAAAAGAGGCCTTCCTCACCATATCTGGATTTGCTTCCAGATATGTGATAGCCTCCTTAAATTTGTGTGATGTATAAAAAGAATGGGTCTGCTGTGAAGAATATGTAGACCTGCGTGGAACCAGATACTAACCCCTCTGGGGTAGACTTTGGCACTATTGACTGAACTGGTCTTTACTGACTAGCCGTCTATGGAAGAAATGGACATGGAAAGACTGGGCTGAATCCCCTGGGTTCTACAAAGTGCTGGCCAGAAAAGGTAGAAGATGACAATAGGATGTGTTATCATGTTGGTTCATCTTGGTTCAAGAAAAACATCTGAAAAAGTTATCTGTGTGGACATTTGTTTATTCAAAGAGAATCTATGGTGTGAATTGAACAAGCCTATGGTCAGGAGAACATGGGAATTTAAGATGGCAGAGTTCCTCATTAATTAAGAGATGGATGGGCACCTTATCTCAAGCCTGTGCAAAGGGTTGCTGGGGGGGGCCCTTGGCTAGCTTGGCAGGAATTGGTGGTGATTTGGGGCTGCTTACATGTCACGGTACAAATCTTCACATTGCAAGTTTGGACAAAGCAGTTGATTGATCTGATGCATGGAGCTGCGCTCAGTGAAAGGAATGCTTACTAGTTCACTTCTCCGATAGAGAGTGGTAGAAGGACCCATAAATTGGTCCCTCTGCATGATGGAATGGTGACCCCACTTTTAGGGTAATAGGTCTCCTGTAATCTCACAGCCCTAATAAGGAAAATCAATACTTTTTTTTAATAGGAAAGTAAATAATAAGTACATATACTACAGGCAATGTCTCTTTAGACGAAATGCGTCAGAATGAGCCCTGCTGATGTCATTGCGTTACTAACTTCAATTTTAAGCACTTGATCCACTTTCTAAACGTGAGTGTTTCCAATTTTCTATTAATAAATTTTACGTTTATACGGATTCACACTATGTGGAGTATTTTCTTGTTTGGTCTATTTCTTTTCTTTTTTTTTCTTTCTTTTTATGCCATTTTAAACACTTGAGAGGATTTGGTCTGACAAGTTGGCTGCTTCTGAAGACCGCTTCTTGGTGACATCTCTTGACCAATTGGATTGCCTTACAACTTAATCTGGAACTCAGACGTGAAGGTCCCACATTTTGGTGGTTGAACCATAAGCCTTGTTGACTTACCGAGCATATGCCCATTTGAGTCTTCTCACTCCGGTAAGCCTCTTCACTAACCGGTGGTGGTTCTATTGTCTGTGTCCTCACCTCAACATTGATGTAACGTGGAATCCCACTTCTATCTACACAATTTGTTTTCACCGTTTATGCAAAGACTGCTATGTTTATGTTTTAAAACAACTTTTGTATGATGGCACTTTGACTTTAGTTTGGGTGTGAATTTCACATCTCATTTTCAATATTATTACATTTTGTGGTCATTGCACAGTGTACATTAGTTTGTACACATATGTATTTCCATGTTTTGAGTGCTGCACATAATTTCACTTTTTACTTATACTACAGGCAATGATGTCACAGAGGATATGGATTCTTGCCCAAACTTCTCAAGTTCCTAATCTATTTGGACTTTCTCTACTTGGGTTCCCTGCTCCCATTAAGCATTTATTGAACTGCTATGTTATCCTTTGGGCTGCTTTTAACCAGTACATTAATTAGGTTCAATAAGTTTTTATTGTATATAAAATAATTTTCCAAGTGGACAATAAGAACATGAATAAGATCAGATGCCCGACATCGGGCAATCTGAGTCAATAATAAAGAAACAAACATACTTGGGCAAATCAATACAATGTTATGCATTCTGTTTTCAATATTAATATAGTGTGTTGTCTCAACAGTTATCGGAACTTGTGTTGTTGGTCTTATTAACTAAGGTTCCCGAGACCTGGACGCCCCTTATGGGTTCATGCTGCGTCCAGGTGTCCAGGGACTCGGAATGGATAGACAAGCAATCTGAATACCAACAGCGTATAAACATCTGGCAATCAGCCAGTCTGTTGGGGGTTGCGAGAGGCTTGATGTTAAAGAGCAGAATACTATAGGTAAAAAGTAAAATCATGACTCAAGAAAGCCCAAAAGAGGGGTTTAAGAATAGAGAAAAAAGTCGGAATAGCAGGTAGTGGGTAGAAAAGAGGTGGGGGTAGGAGCAGGGGGAGGACTAGCAAGGTAGGTAAGATGGGGGAAGGGGGGGAAGGGGGGGAGACAGCGAGCCTCCTCCGGAGACGGGGTCTCTAGTGTTGGGTTGGTTGTGTGGAACCAGCAGAGTGTGTAGCTTGGCCAGGTGCCTTCATAGCTGTGAGTCTATTTTTTAACTTATCTGAGGTGGAGTAATGCCTCCATATGCTCCATATAAAGGAGAATTTTGCGTATTTGTCTATGGCTCTGGCTTGCATCTCCTCCATAAGCATGGTGTTGTTTAGTTCACTTACCCACTCTAAAAGAGATGGGGGAGTGGTGGATTTCCAGTGTCTGGCAATTAGTTGTCTACCACTGCTGAGAAAAAATTTTAAGAGATTGTGTTTTTGTGACTTGATTTTGCCAGGTAATATTGATAGGAGAGCAATGAATGGGGAGGGAGTGATTGGTTTATCGTAAATTTCTGTATATATTTGGAAAATTTGGGTCCAAAACGGGCCTATCAGATCGCATTCCCACCATATGTGGCTATACGTACCCTTCGTAGAGTTACATCTCCAACAGGTGTCATTGGTTGATGGGAACATGATCCTGAGATTCGTGGGCACTCGATACCATCTTGATAGAACCTTGTAGTTTTTTTCCTTGGTGTAGCATGAGATGGCTGATTTATGGGTGAAGATAAAAGCTTTACCCCATTCAGCATCGGTAATTTCCCTCCCGAGTTCCTCTGACCAAGCTTTAGTGTAGTTGGGTAAGGTGTCGTGGGTATGTTCTATAATCAGTTTGTATATCAATGAGAGGGTGTGACGGGGGGTTTCTGAGAATGTGCATAATTGTTCAAAGCCAGTCAATGGTCTGTGAATCTGTTTGGAGTCATGTAGTTTTTTACAGTAGGTTGTCAGGTGTAGCCGTGTTAACCAAGTTACTTTGGGCGATGTGATGTTTGATCTCGATGTAAAAGTACCCAGTGTGCTATCGACAAATTGTCGTGCCGTGGGCCAGGTGTCTCTGTTATGGTCGTCTATGATCTGTATTGAGCCGCCTTCTGGGAGAGCTGGGTTGTCAAATAGAGGGGTAAGGGGACTTGGTTCCGTGGAAAGTGAGTATCTTTCTTTTCTGCGGTACCAGATTAACAGTGCATCTCTGGTCAGTGGAGACAGTCTAGTAAGAGATCTATGAGTCCGTTCATAGCCCCAAGGCAGAGCACGGAGATCAATTGAAGATAAATCCTGTTCCACTAAAGTGGAAGCTTTAATTAGTGGGCGAGGAAACCACTCCAGTAAACGGGAAACCACTGCTGCTGTATGGTAGAGTTCAAAATCTGGGAGGCTTGTTCCTCCTTTGGAAATGGGAGTACATAGAAGTTTGTGTTTCAGTCTAGGATGGTTTCCCCTCCACACAAATCGTATGGCCATAGAGCGAAGAGTACGGAAGAAGGCAGCTGGCAGAGCTATTGGGAGGGCTTGAAATAAATATAATAATTTAAGGAGTATATCCATTTTCAGTACATTCATGCGACCAAACCATGATATTGGTAGGTCTCCTCGACTATCAGTGAGGCGGCTGAGTTTCGTGAGAAGTGGACTGTAATTTAGGGCGTATAGTTCGGAGGCGCGGCTTGGGATGGCCGTGCCTAGGTATGAGATAGATTTTGGTTGCCATTGGAAAGAGAAATTAGCCTTAAGAGAGGAGAGGGTGGGCTGAGGTAGGGATATGTTCAGTGCCTCTGTTTTAGAAATGTTCAATTTGTAGTTACTGAGACCACCGAATCGGTTGATCTCGGCCAGTATGGATGGTATACTAATGTGGGGATTGGTCACATAGAGGAGCAAGTCGTCTGCGTAAAGGGAAAGTTTGCATTGTGAGGAAGGGGTCTGTATCCCTCGTATATCTGGATTGGCTCTAATGGCTTGGGCTAGGTGTTCAATTACTAAGGCAAATAGGAGGGGAGAGAGGGGACAGCCTTGTCTCGTGCCGTTTGAAATAGTGAGTTTCTCTGATTGGGTTCCATTAACTAAAATTGTGGCTGAGGGTTTAGAGTAAAGTGACATGATGTGGGCTAACATCCTGGGTCTTAGTCCTATTTGAGAGAGAGTAGCCCGAAGAAAGGGCCAACTGACCCTGTCAAAGGCCTTCTCCGCGTCACAGGAGAGAAGGCAGGTCGGTATGTGGTTACGGTGGGCATATGCCATGAGGTGGATAGTTTTAGTGGTATTGTCTCTGGCTTCACGTCCAGGGACAAAGCCCACTTGATCTCTATGTATTAGATTTGGTAAAAGAGGAGAGATACGGTTCGCTAGGATCTTAGCATATAATTTAAGATCTATATTTAGTAGGGATATAGGCCTGTAGTTAGAGCATAAAGAGGTGTCCTTGCCTGGTTTTGGGATGACTACTATTTGGGCTTGTAATAAGGTATGGGAGGGAGATAAGTTTTCATCTATGGCGTTGAATGCTTTGGCCATAAGGGGGGATAACAAAGGTGCAAATGTCTTATAGAAGCGTGAGGAGAATCCATCTGGACCTGGGCTTTTACCATTCTTTAGATTTTTAATGGCGAGTTGGAATTCAGAGTCGGTCAGGGGGGATTCCAAGTCCTCTGCTTCAGAGGCCGGGATGGTGGGGAGAGCAGTTTCCTGGATGTATGAGGACAGTAATTGAGTTGGAGAGTCTGTTTGGCCTTTGGGTAATGGTGTTTGGGGCCTGAGATTATATAGGGTGTCATAGTATTGACGGAATTCTTCTACTATGGAGGAATTATTTATTATTTTGCCTTTATTGGGTGAGTTAATACAGGGGATAGGTCTCCGGGCCTGTCTGGGTTGTAGAGTCTGTGCAAGATGTCTGCCACACTGATTTGCTTGTGAGTAGTGGGCAAATCGCCCTTTGTCTCTCGCTACCAGTGAGCGTTGTGTAAAGATTTGCAAGAGGTCTCTCCTAGCGTTTGTAAGTTCTAGTTGAATTTTTTCATCGGGGGATCGTTTATGGTCCTCCTCTAAGGTGGCTATTAGGGACAGAAGGCGTGTGGTGTCTGCTGTTCGCGCGCGTTTTAGTCTCGAGCCGTGTTGGATAAGTTTCCCCCTAATGACACATTTGAGGGCTTCCCATTTCATCAGTGGGTTAGTGTTGTCGCGGGCATGGTCCGCGACAAAGTGTTTAATGGCTTGTGTGATGTCCTGGGTGCAGACTGAGTCCGAGAGCAGATTGTCATTTAGTCTCCACGTATTTCTCCTTTTTTGTGTTGGTATGCTTCCTAGATTCATGTGTATGGGGGCATGGTCAGACCACAAAGTGAGGCCTATCGAAGCGGTGGGTAGGAAGTCCAGTAAGGATTGGGAGATGAAAATATAGTCTAATCTACTGTAGGTGGAGTGTGCTGGGGAGTAGTATGTGAAATCTTTAGTGGAGGGATGTAACGTCCTCCAAACATCCACCAAATATAAATCTGAGAGAATTGCACGCATTTTGGTCAGGGAAGCCGGGGAGATTGAGGACTTACCCATTGATGTGTCAAGGCGTGGTATCAGAGCGGCATTGAGGTCTCCTCCCAGGATCATGTTGACCGTGCTGAATCTTTTCAGGCGGGTAGATACCTTGGTGAGGAATTGCAGTTGATCCTGGTTTGGAGAATAAACATTAATTATAGTGTAGATCATATTCATATATGAGAGTTTTAAGAAAACATATCTCCCTAGAGGGTCAATGAGGGTGTCTAGTACATCTGGTGTGAACGAGACATGAAAGGCGATCGAAACCCCTTTCGATTTCGCTGTGGGGTTAGTGCTATGGAACCAAGTGGGATATTGCCTATGGAGGAGATGAGGGATGTTGTCTGACCTAAAATGAGTCTCCTGCAGGAGTAGAATTTGGGTACGGTTTTTGTGAAAATGATATAAGATTTGCCTCCTTTTCTCTGGGGTGTTAAAACCCCTGCAGTTTAAGGAGGAGACTTTTAAGGGGGTCTGCACTGCCATGGTAAAAAGGATCTGATAATCCGGGATACTAAAACAGGGGAGAGGCTCGCTGTCTCCAGGGGGGTGGGGGAGGGGTGGGAGGAAGTACAGAAGAAACCTCCGTTAGAATTGAGTTGTAGTGTAGGTTTAAGTGGATAAGTAGGGAGAGAAACAGAAAAAGAACAGAGAAAGAAGAACTTTGGCCTCGTAGGCCGCATAAGGAACATTGAGTTCTAAAGTTCAGCTAGAGCCTCTAAGGGCGCTGAAAATCCTATGTGGGGGTTAGTGGCTAGTCCACAGAGGGGTCCGCACACACCGGACCACTAAAAGTAAAAGGTAATAAAACTTAAATAATTCTGTAACTTTAGCAACTCAGGACCCATAGAGTCGCATATGCGTCTCTAAACTTTTATGAGTCGTCCAGCCGGACAAAGCTCATAGATGAGGTCCAATAATCCAACTATCTGCATGGTCAATAAAATGAGAGTAACAGTGCAACATAGGGCAATGAGGGATGGGGTGAGGAGGGCAGGTTCTGGGGGGGGCCCTTAGCAAAGTAAGGAATCACAGCATTGGCTTGGGATCTCTGGTAACTGGGGAAGGAACGTACTGCTATAAACACAAAACAAACTTTGCATGTAAGAGGAACGACATAATATAGCTAACCATAATGTCCCAACAATACTGTAACCATCAAACTGGGGCCGCTTCATCGGCGCAATGCCTGTGAAAAAAAGAAGTGGTTATTCAAGAGTTCTGCGGCTGGGATTCATCCATCTGTTGCTTTGGGGAAATCCGACTTTGGGCGCTTGTTCTTCCTGGATTGTTTTTGCCAGTTCGATGCGATCGGGAAACCAGGAGTCGCTGCATGGATTGGCCAATCAGGGATGTGGATCTGAGGCAGTTCGAAAGTCCCGAGGAATTTTGGGAGGTCACCCAAAGTGCGAAATGTGGGCGAACGACCTTCATGAGAAGCAAAGAGGTTAAATGGGAAACCCCAGCGATATTTAATGTGCTTTTCCTGGAGAGCTCCTGTGAGGGGTTTCAGTGCACGTCGCATATCAAGGGTCAGCTTGGAGATGTCTGGTAATAAAGTCACAGCTGTTTCATTAAAGTATATGGCGTCTTGGTTGCGAGCTGCACGCATGATAGCATCTTTAATCGCATAGAAGTGGATTCTGCAGATCACATCCCTGGGGTGTTCAAGATTTGGGTTTTTGGGGCCGAGGGCTCTGTGTACACGATCAAGTTCTATAGGAGATTTTTTATCTTTCTGGAGCAGGTCATTGAATATGGCTGTGACTGCAGGGGCTAGGTCTTTATTTTCCACTGATTCTGGGAGGCCGCGTATACGGATGTTATTGCGTCTGGCGCGATTTTCTTGGTCATCCTGGTGATACATCAGTTGCTGTATCTGTATTGTGTGCTCCTGCAAGATGACTTCATGAGACTGTAGTGTAGAAACAGTCTCTTCTACTGACTGTTCCACATCTTCTAGCCTGGTTGTGACATCTTTGCGTAATTCAGAGATCTCCTGTTTGTAAGAGCGTTCAAGTCTCTGTACACATGCCTCAAAATCATGTCTGGTAGGGAGAGCTTTGATGTAAGCTTCCATGTCCCATCCACTAAAAGACCGGTGCGATGTTGGGGAATGATATGCAGAGCGCACAGATTCATTCTCTGAGTCTGGAGGGGATCTGGCGCGCTGCCTGGTTGTCATGTGAGGTGTGGAGCGCTGTGAAGTGACTCCTTGTGAGGCCGCATGTGAGCTTGAGGAGCGGGTCGGCGCCATCTTGGATTTGGGGGGGTCGTGCTGATTTTGTCCCAAATGTATGAAAAAACGGTCGATTTCCCCCTCGGTTTGTGTGTCAGGGGTATGTCGTCCTTCTCCCCCACCTCTCTTCCCCATTACAGACCTGCCTGTGGAGTTCTGGAGTCGCTGAGAGCCTCTGTTAGTCCGGTGTGTGCGGGAGCTCCTGAGAGACACGTCTCACTCCTCCATGAGCCAGGCCACGCCCCCCTAACCAGTACATTAATTAAACTGAATGTTACCCAAAAGAGCAAGTAATGGACTACACTTCACCGAATCTCTGGCCATAGGAATTTTTCATTTTTTTATCAAATTTTTAGAAGAGCAAAAGCCTGTCTAGTACCAGCAGACTGAACTGAGGAGATGAATATTGGTCATCTGTGGATGGAGCTGGCTTACATCGGAAGTGAGCAACAGCTGAAGATTCCTTCCACCATCCATGGTCATCAATCATCACGCCATACAAAGCAAAAGAAGTGTCTGTGTCAAGTAACTTGTGAATGTTTACACAAAACGGAGATGAAATTAGAGCCTTAGATGGTTATGGAGACGTTTAATGTAAATAGTCTAATGGGCATTTCAGGGTAACTCAATTATCCAGGACAAGTCCATACACTTCCTCTGTGTTTGTTTCCTCTCTGGAAGTTGAACGGGATGTGGTGGATTTTATGGGCCTCCAGAGAATGTGACTATTAGACAAATATTTTCTCTTCTGGTAATTTCACACCATCCATTTACTTAACTTCCTTTTAAATCTTCTCCTCCATCGGAAACTCCACCTTCACTGTTTGTTAGTTCCTTAAATGCAGCGTTACTTTTTTCATTCTTCTTATCATCAGTCGGTAATGGAGACAAATGGGCTTCCTTTCCGCTATTCTCTTTAAAATAAAGCTGACTAACGGAAGGATTATATCAAAGCTTCTGGCGCTGGAGGAGACAGCATTTCAACAGAGGTAGCTTTAATTTATTTGCTTGCAGAGCTTAAAGGAGGAACATTCTTCAAAGAAGGATTAAAATGAGCACTGACTATCCTTAAAGGGATCATCTCAGGATAGAAACGTAGGAGCTTCCATTGTTAAATTGTTTTTCGAATCTGTCAATTTTATTGATTTATTGGTCCAGGTGAAGCATGCAGTCTGTGAACAACTCATCAGTGCTCCCTTTATAATGTTGTTACCCATGGGTAATCATTAATTGACAATTCTAGGGTTAGGGTTAGGGTTTGTGGGGGTCTGATTAGTCACTGGTAGCGCACAAAGTCTGGATGATACAAATTTCAAATTCTTCACCTGGAGCTTCACTTCAGCAGTTACATTTGTGTTTTCTTGGAAAGTTCTACTCACCGCTTTGCATGGTGCTGAAACAAACTGTAGTAAGTTCTTGCTCTGGTTTTTCCATGGTGCTAATATAAGGTCTGTAGTAAAGCTTGCTTATGCTGTCTATGGTGCTGATAGATGATTAGCCATAACATTCTGACCACTGACAGGTAAAGTGAATAACATTGATCATCTCGAGACAATGACACCTGAAAGCGGGTGGGGTATATTAGGCAGCAAGTCAAAATTGGCAAAGGCAATATTACAATGTCTAGATGACTGGGTCAGAGCAACTCCAAAACTGCAGCTCCTGTGGGATGTTTCCGGTCTGCAGTGGTCAGGACCTAACAAAAGTGGTTCAAGGAAGGAAAACTGTCCAATCGGCAACAGGTTCAGGGTGCCAAGGCTTATTTATGGTGGGAGCAAAGGCTGGCTGTGTAGTCCCATTTAATAGTAGAGCTACTGGAGCTCAGATTGCTGAAAAAGTTAATGCTGGTTCTGATAGAAAGGTGTCAGAACACACAGAGCATTGCAGTTTTATGTGGATGGGGCTGTGTAGCCGCCGACCGGTCAGGGTGCCCATGCTGACCCGTGTCCACAGCCAAAAAAGCCTACAATGGGCATGAAAGCTTTAGAACTGAACCACATAGCAATGCAAGATGGTGGCCTGGTCTGATAAATCACTTTTTCTTTTGAATCATTTGAATGGCCAGGTCGTTTACCTGAAAAAGAGATGGTACCAGGATTCACTGTAGGAGGAAGGCAAGCCGGTGTAGGCAGTGATCTACTACTGACAGCTTGGTGCCAGATACCACAGCATACCTTCAAAGGTCTAGTGGAGTCCATGCCTTGATGGGTGACGGTTGTTTTGGCGGCAAAAGGGGGACCTACTCAGTATTAGGGGTTTAGTCATGTTATGTTGAGTGGTCATAATGTTATGGATGATCAGTGTAAAATCTGTAATAAGGTCTTGTTACTGTCTAAAATGCTGAAATAAAGCATATAGGAAAAAGTTCCCCTGCTGTCCATGGTGCTGAAATAAAGTAAGACCCTGCTTTGCTGCCCATGGTCCTGAAATAGATCCATAGCAAGGGGTTGCTCCTGCTGCCCATGGTGCTGAAATAAAGTAAGGCCCTGCTTTGCTGCCCATGGTGCTGAAATACATCTTTAGGAAGGGGTTGCTCCTACTGTCCATGGTGCTGAATTAAAGTCCACTGTAGTAAGGTACAGTAATACCTCGGATTGCGAGTAACGCCGTTTACGAGTGTTTTTCGAATATGAGCCATTATTTTTTTAAAATCCTGACTTGGTTTGCAAGTGTTGTCTCGCAAAACGAGCAAGATTCAAGCCTCTGGGGTGTGCAGTACTGCATTTGGCCAGAGGTGCGGGGGCGCCGGTGACACTCTGAGCCGTTCGGAGCTGCTCCAAAACACTTGGAAGCACTCCGAGTGCATCTGAGCTGATCTGAGTGCTCTCCGAGTGTTTCCGAATGTCTCTGGCTCCCCCCCTCCTCTGGTTACATGCGGTACTGCATACACTAGCAGTGCCACTGGAACGGATTATCTGATTTTCCATTATTTCCTATGGGGAAACTCGCTATGATGTATGAGTGCATTGGATTACAAGCATTTTTCTGGAACGAATTATGCTCGTAATCCAAGGTACCACAGTATTGCTTTTGCTGTCCACGGTCCTGAAATAAATCTGTACCGGGTGTTGCTGTCCGTGGCGCTGAAAAAAATCTCTACCGGATGTTGCTGTCCGTGGTGCTGAAACAAATCTGTACCGGGTGTTGCTGTCCGTGGTGCTGAAACAAATCTGTACCGGGTGTTGCTGTCCGTGGTGCTGAAACAAATCTCTACCGGATGTTGCTGTCCGTGGTGCTGAAATAAATCTGTAGGGGATGTTGCTGTCCGTGGTGCTGAAATAAATCTGTAGGGGGTGTTGCTGTCCGTGGTGCTGAAATAAATCTGTAGGGGGTGTTGCTGTCCGTGGTGCTGAAATAAATCTGTAGGGGGTGTTGCTGTCCGTGGTGCTGAAATAAATCTGTAGGGGGGTGTTGCTGTCCGTGGTGCTGAAATAAATCTGTACCTGATGTTGCTGTCCGTGGTGCTGAAATAAATCTGTACCGGATGTTGCTGTCCGTGGTGCTGAAATAAATCTGTACCGGATGTTGCTGTCCGTGGTGCTGAAATAAATCTGTAGGGGGTGTTGATGTCCGTGGTGCTGAAATAAATCTGTAGGGGGTGTTGCTGTCCGTGGTGCTGAAATAAATCTGTAGGGAGTGTTGATGTCCGTGGTGCTGAAATAAATCTGTAGGGGGTGTTGATGTCCGTGGTGCTGAAATAAATCTGTAAGGGGTGTTGCTGTCCAAGGTTCTGAACTAAAATCTGTCGGAGGATATTGATTCTGCTGAAATTAGGTCTGTAATGAGATCTTGTGCATGCTGTTCATGGTGCTGAAGAAAAAGTCAATCATTAGGTCTAACTCATCTGTCCAAGGTCTTGAAAATAAAATCTGTAGAAAAGTCTTTTTTCTGCAATGTCATGATGTCTAATGGCCTCGTGTTGTAATGGTATTTCAGCACCATGAACAGATTTCATTTCAGCCCCATGGTCAGCAGGAGCAAGACATTTCTACAGATTTTCTTTTAGGGGCCATGGACAGCGGAGCAAGGCCTAATGACACTCTTCATTTCGGCACCACGGAAAGCAGGAGAAATAGGCAGCACAATCAATACCTTCATCCAGATTTTATTTCAGCACTTTGGACAGAAGAAGCAAGACGTTCCCATGTACACTTTATTTCAGCACCATGGAGAGCAGAAAGCAAAAGCAAGAAATTGCCGACTGGCATGTTAAGGTGGAGTTCCGGCCAAATATATATGTTTTTTTTTATCGATCCGAACATTATTCATTTTTTAATTAAAAAACGATTATACCTGCTAAGTTATGGAGCTTTCTAAAATATACATTTATTACTTACAATTTTCTCCCTCCTGTTGTGGCCGTTGCCATCATGATTGTGGGCATGTGAAGCTCAATCGATATCTCCTGGATAAGCTTTAAAGAGGTGCCTGCTGGGTAACCAGCAGGCACCTCTCGATATCGCGCATGCGTGATTCACAGGCGCCCGTAGCGCCGATTGTTTCTAAAGTTGCCCTAACAACGGGCGGCGACAGAGGAAGGTCTCGCCCCATTGTTATGGCAGAATAGATAAACACATCTTGGCGCTGTGATCTGCCCTGTCAGGAAATAACGTGAATTTTGATCACAGTGCTGCCCACAGCACAGGCGAGGGAGGAAGTGACGAAGAGCTCTGCGGACCAGGAAGTGGCAGATTAAGAGGACTACATAGCAACACAGCGATTCTGGTAGGTATAGAAAAAAATTTCCTCCAAATGTTTTTTTTTATAGGTTTAGAGGAGTCTGATTAGGAGTGCCGGCTTGGGACTCGAGAAAAGGAGGCAAAACCATTACAGCGCCGATAAGTATAACATGTTTATTATTTAAAAGAAAAACATTACAACATTTAATATCACTTTAAGTTCTATCTTTTTTTTATAAATAACTATATAAAACGATTAAATTGAGAGGATCAGTTGTTAGACTGATTTATTCTGTACACAAATCCCAGCTGAGGTTCAAACGTCTCCGGAGTGTTATATGGGGGCCTAAAATAAGTATTTTTTCACTCTATATGGTGCAAATAAATACAGACAAAATGAAATACAGTGCAACCTTGGATTACGAGTATAATCCGTTTCCAGGAGAATGCTTGTAATCCAAAGCACTCGCATATCAAAGCGAGTTTCCCCATAGAAGTCAATGGAAACAAAGATAATTCATTCCACATTGACTTCTATTACATGCAATACCGCATGTGGCCAGAGGTTGGGGGGGGCGCCAGGGAGCCTCGAAAATACTCAGCTGAACTTGGAAAGCCTCAGAAAGGCTTGGAAACTCTCGGGAACAGAGTATTTCCGATTGCTTCTGAGTATTTCCAAGTGATTCCGAGTATTTCCAAGTGATTCAGAGTATTTCCGAACGGCTCTGAACCGCTCCGAGTGTCACCGGCGCCCCCCTGCTCCTCTGGCCAAATGTGGTACTGCACACCCCATTAGCTTACATTCTGCTCCTTTTGGGAGACAACACTCACAAACCGAGTCAGAATTTAAGAAAAAAAAGTCGCTCGTTTTTCAAAATGCTCGTTAACCGCGTTGCTCGTTAACCGAGGTTCCACTGTAGTGAGTTATATTACATTTGTGTTTCTGGGATTTGACTAGAACTTTTTTTCAAGGTTTAAAATACTCCTTTCCAAAACATGTCTTTTTTGAGGTGGGGGGGGGGGGTATGAGGTCAAGCCAATGGTCATCACCATATCCAGCTGGGGGTATCGGTGTTATTTGGGGTATTATAACAAGGCACCCGCTGAGTCTCTATCACGCCTGCTGAGAATTTATCTAAACACTCCCCATTCATTAAAAGAAAGAAAAACTCCTAAAAAAATCAACCCTTTTATGTCTGAGAACGGAGCGCTTTGTGGCATTCGGATAAATTCATTTTTTACTCGAAGTCCACTTTAAATAATCTCCCACCACATGTTTTGTTCTAAAACGATATTTATCGCTATGCAAATAAATTCAACTCCCAGCTAAAACGAAAAAAAGTAATAATAAAGAACAATCTTTCAAGTCCCCCGAACAGAACGCGCGTCTTCCGGTTGCCCGTCCCAAACAGACAGGCAGGCAGAGAATTACTTTGTATAATTAAGGGTAACTGACAAATTATTTTGGACAATGGGATTTAATTTGTCTATGCAAATGAGCTGATTAAATAGATCAATATTTCACATGCCCAAATGAAAAACAAAGTAGAAACCGTTTCTTTTCAGAAATTTGGCTAATTACAGCTAATGACCCAAATGAGATACAGTATGCAGATGAGACGTAAATAATAGGCTGAGGAAGGGAAAAAAATCAACTTGTGAAACCGACAACAACTCTTCCCCGATGAGAACGTTTGTAATTCCCGATATTAGAGGAGCACCAGAGGCAAAATGTAAACTTCTATACACAGACACAGATATAGTTATATATATTAGATAGATAGATAGATAGATAGATAGATAGATAGATAGATAGATAGATAGATAGATAGATAGATAGATAGATAGATAGATAGATAGATAGATCTATATATATTTATGTACACTATATTGCCAAAAGTATTGTGACACCTGCCCACACACACATGAACTTTAATGACCTCCCAGTCTTAGTCCGGAGGGTTCAATATTGGGTTGGCTCCGCCCTTTGCAGCTATAACAGCTTCAACTCTTCTGGGAAGGCCGTCCACAAGGTTTAGGAGGATGTCTATGGGAATGTTTGACCATTTTTCCAGAAGAGCATTTGTGAGGTCAGGTACTGATGTTGGATGAGAAGGCCTGGCCTGCAGTCTCCGCTCTAATTCATCCCAAAGGTGTTCTATCAGGTTGAGGTCAGGACTCTGTACAGGCCGGTTAAGTTCCTCACCCCAAACTCGCTCATCCATGTCTTTATGCTCTTTAGGAGCACATGCAACAGGGTGACAACGCACTTCAGGAGAACATGCAACAGGGTGACAACGCACTTCAGGAGAACATGCAACAGGGTGACAACGCACTTCAGGAGAACATGCAACAGGGTGACAATGCTCTTCAGGAGAACATGCAACAGGGTGACAACGCTCTTCAGGAGAACATGCAACAGGGTGACAACGCTCTTCAGGAGCACATGCAACAGGGTGACAACGCACTTCAGGAGAACATGCAACAGGGTGACAACGCTCTTCAGGAGAACATGCAACAGGGTAACAACGCACTTCAGGAGAACATGCAACAGGGTGACAACGCTCTTCAGGAGAACATGCAACAGGGTAACAACGCTCTTCAGGAGAACATGCAACAGGGTGACAACACTCTTCAGGAGAACATGCAACAGGGTAACAACGCACTTCAGGAGAACATGCAACAGGGTAACAACACTCTTCAGGAGAACATGCAACAGGGTGACAACGCTCTTCAGGAGAACATGCAACAGGGTGACAACGCTCTTCAGGAGAACATGCAACAGGGTGACAACGCTCTTCAGGAGAACATGCAACAGGGTGACAACGCTCTTCAGGAGAACATGCAACAGGGTGACAACACACAAGCACAATTGGGAGACGGGGACAGACTGTTGTCACCCTATAACAGGAAGTGCCGGAACAAAGACCTTCATGGCGGGATCACCAGGGGGTATTTTGATGAAATCCTCAGAATTAAAAAGATTGAATGTAACTTTTGGATTGCAATGAGATGTTAAAGCTCTCATGAGATTTAAGTGATCGGGTTCACATTTACTTCAATCAGATCTCTTTTACAAATGTATCTAAGAAAGCCCCGGAGATCCTCTATAGAGGGAAGGTGATACATTGTATTTATCCGGGTCTACGAAGGTTAATGCACTTGTGTTGTAAGTAACCTTCCTCTTTGCAGCTGCTCGGTGGCAGAAATTGGTGCGCGTTGGGCCAGTACGTGCGCAGTACAGCGGCGTCGAATCCCTAAGTGAGAATAATGAGATTGGACATCGAGTATTAGCGGAAAAGCCAGTTCCACAACAGACACTGGGCCGCAGCCAATGGCGGGCGGGGAGAGCGTAATGCGAAGCGCGCCCAGGCCTTGCCTCTGCCAGAAAGAGATATCTTTCCAGTTGTTAAACATGAATTGATCCCGGTGCTTGTAATAAATTCCGCATCTCCTCAGAGAACGAACAAGACCTTTCAGAATGAGCAGCGCAAGGCGAGCGTTTAGAGAGAAAGCTTTTCTTTTATAATAATAATACGGCATTAGCGCTGATATACACTCCGCTCCGCACAAACGCACTTTATAACTCCGGACAGTAAATACGACTTTCAGTCCTCGGGCTTTCAGAGAGAGGTTTTTTTTTCTGAAATTGCATCTCTTATTTAACACTTCAAATAGTCCGATCGTGTTTTACTGCGAAGAGAAAGGCCTTGAAAAATAAAACGGAAATGACTTTTACCAGGAAAAATCAGCGTATCTTTACAGAAGACACTCAGAGAGGAAGCGAGATGGTTCCAGGGCCAACGATTTCCTATTTGTTTAAGTTTAGATGTTATTAAAGTGATTGCTTAACTCTTTGTTTGCTCTCCTCTCCATCCCGCTCTGTATCTCTGTATCTCTTTATATCTCTCTTTATATCTCTCTGTATATCTCTCTCTGTTTCTCTCTATATCTCTCTATATCTCTCTATATCTCTCTATATCTCTCTATATCTCTCTATATATATCTACAGTATATCTCTCTATATCTCTCTATATATCTCTCTAAAGCTCTCTATATAACTCTCTATATATCTCTCTATATCTCTCTATATATCTCTATATCTCTCTAAAGCTCTCTATATAACTCTCTATATATCTCTCTGTATCTCTCTATATCTCTCTATATCTCTCTGTATCTCTCTGTATCTCTCTCTATATATCTCTCTCTCTGTATCTCTAATTCTCTATATATCTCTCTGTTTCTCTCTATATCTCTCTGTATCTCTCTCTATATCTCTCTGTATCTCTCTGTATCTCTCTATATCTCTCTGTATCTCTCTGTATCTCTCTGTATCTCTCTGTATCTCTCTATATCTCTCTGTATCTCTCTGTATCTCTCTGTATCTCTCTCTGTATCTCTGTATCTCTCTCTATATCTCTCTGTTTCTCTCTATATCTCTCGATATATATCTCTATATCTCTATATATATCTCTCTGTATCTCTCTCTATATCTCTCTGTTTCTCTCTATATCTCTCTATATCTTTCTCTATATATCTCTATGTATCTCTCTGTATCTCTCTATATATCTCTCCATACCTCTCTATATCTCTCTATATCTCTCTGTATCTCTCTATATCTCTCTATATATATATCTCTATATATCTCTCTGTATCTCTCTGTATCTCTCTGTATCTCTCTATATCTCTCTATATCTCTCTCTATATATCTCTCCATACCTCTCTATATCTCTCTGTATCTCTCTCTCTCTCTCTCTATATATATCTCTCTCTATCTCTCTACATCTCTCTCTATATCTCTCTCTGTATCTCTCTGTCTCTCTCTCTCTCTCTATATATATATCTCTATATCTCTCTACATCTCTCTCTCTATATTTCTCCCTCTCTCTCTCTCTCTCTCTCTCTCTCTCTCTCTCTCTCTCTCTATATATATATCTCTATATCTCTCTCTGTATCTCTCTATATCTCTCTGTATCTCTCTGTATATTTCTATATCTCTCTCTGTATCTCTCTATATCTCTCTCTATATTTCTCTCTGTATCTCTCTATATCTCTCCATATCTCTCTGTATCTCTCTATATCTCTCTCTATATTTCTCTCTGTATCTCTCTATATCTCTCTATATCTCTCTGTATCTCTCTACATCTCTCTCTATATTTCTCTCTGTATCTCTCTATATCTCTCTCTATATTTCTCTCTGTATCTCTCTATATCTCTCTATATCTCTCTGTATCTCTGTCTCTGTCTCTGTCTCTCTCTCTCTATATATATATATCTCTCTATATCTCTCTACATCTCTCTCTCTATATTTCTCCCTCTCTCTCTCTCTCTCTCTCTCTCTCTCTCTCTCTCTCTCTCTCTCTCTCTCTCTCTCTCTCTCTCTCTCTCTCTCTCTCTCTATATATATATATATCTATATCTCTCTCTGTATCTCTCTATATCTCTCTGTATCTCTCTGTATATCTCTATATCTCTCTCTGTATCTCTCTATATCTCTCTGTATCTCTCTATATCTCTCTCTATATTTCTCTCTGTATCTCTCTATATCTCTCTCTATATTTCTCTCTGTATCTCTCTATATCTCCCCATATCTCTCTGTATCTCTCTGTATCTCTCTATATCTCTCTCTATATTTCTCTCTGTATCTCTCTATATCTCTCCATATCTCTCTGTATCTCTCTGTATCTCTCTATATCTCTCTCTATATTTCTCTCTGTATCTCTCTATATCTCTCTGTATCTCTCTACATCTCTCTCTATATTTCTCTCTGTATCTCTCTATATCTCTCTCTATATTTCTCTCTGTATCTCTCTATATCTCTCTATATCTCTCTGTATCTCTCTACATCTCTCTCTATATTTCTCTCTGTATCTCTCTATATCTCTATATATCTCTCTGTATCTCTCTCTCTCTCTCTCTCTCTCTCTCTCTCTCTCTCTCTCTCTCTCTCTCTATCTCTCTCTATATATCTCTCTGTATCTCTCTGTATATCTCTATTTCTCTCTGTATCTCTCTATATCTCTCTGTATCTCTCTATATCTCTCTCTATATTTCTCTCTGTATCTCTCTATATCTCTCTATATCTCTCTCTATATTTCTCTCTGTATCTCTCTATATCTCTCTATATCTCTCTGTATCTCTCTACATCTCTCTCTATATTTCTCTCTGTATCTCTCTATATCTCTCTATATATATCTCTGTATCTCTCTGTATCTCTCTATATCTCTCTCTATATTTCTTTCTGTATCTCTCTATATCTCTCTATATCTCTCTCTATATTTCTCTCTGTATCTCTCTATATCTCTCTATATCTCTCTGTATCTCTCTACATC
>JBBGZY010001911.1:925000-1232500 GCA_037952925.1 Lithobates clamitans | reverse complement strand
CTCCCCACCCAACGGTCTCACCTTGATAGTGTCCAGAAGATGTCAGGTGTACACCCGACACACCCCACCAAACCCTCTGGTGATAATGTTCTTCACCTGGCCGATGGCCTGCTGCTGGTTGGTAATGGATGGTGATGGAGAGGAGTCGGTGTGACTGTGCCCGGGACTGACAGACACTCTCTCCGGACAAGGTTTCCCCAGAGCTGGCCAATCACCTCACAAGCTACAGACATAACACCCAACCAATCACCAGTGCCCTGACATTCAATTCACCCCTCATCTCCTGAGTGATAGCCAAATCCATTTATCAACTAATTGCAGGCAGCGTGGTCTCAAGGAGCAGCTGCTTTGGGCCCTACGACAATGACTGGGCCCGGGGCAGCTGCCCCTTTTGCCCTGCTTTAAAGATGGTCCTGGTGGAATCCATTGGATTGTGATAACCCAATCCTTTCATTCAGGTTTACACTTCTTATGTGTGCATTTCATCTGTATGTTTGCCTAGAGTTCCGCTTTAAGTACCTCCATGAAAATATAGACGGCACACATGTAAAAAAAAAATTGCGCAGGTCAAATCAGAAAAGTTGCTCTCAGGTAGATTATAGCGGTAATAATTCCAGACACAATCCCACATTTGCTCTTTATGGCTCAGCTCGGCGCTCGCAGGAAATGTTGATAAAACAATAAAAGAAGCAGATACTTTGTATCATTATTATATAGCACCCGGCGCTCGGCTCTCTATATTCCGGATGGGGGCCATTTGTACCCTTAAATTATTATCTGTCTGATTATTAGTGGGAATGCAGCAAAAAGGCTTTCACCGAGAACATAAAGCCGAAACAATATTGACGGAGAGAGAGGCTCGCCAAGTCCATCTGAATCCATACTCAACAGATTTCTGTCACTGCGCGCTCTCGGATATCGGAGATGGTGATGTATGTGTGGCGGGTTATCAGCGAGAACGCACAAATTATGGATATCGAACATAATGCAACATAAACAGGGCGCTATAATGTGCGTCTGGTGAATTTCTGTGAGTGCCGTTCTGAGATATTGTTGTAACGTTCACCCCTCCCCCTCCTCAATTTACTATTCAACCTTTTTATGATCCTCTTCACGCCGGCCGTACGCAAATCTGCGCTCATGGCTTCAAGGGGTTATACCGGGATGATCTGCAGCTGCAGGCATCACCCCGGTACCGTTTTTTAGAGCGGCGGTTGGCTCTTTAGTGATAACAACCGGTGCGGTTAAAGGATGCTTGGCTGTTATCCTAAAGGGGAGGGAGGGGACGTCCCCCCCCCCCCGCTACCTTCCGCCACTCTTCCCAGGCCTCCCATTTCACCAGGAGACACAATCCGGTGCCTCCACCAGCTACGCTGAATGGCTCTCACCTAGCCATTTGAAGGCCAGCCCTTTTCTGGCACTTTCTGTTTACAAGTTAAATTCAATATTTTTTGCTAGAAAATTTCTTATAGCCCCCAAACATTTTACATTTTTACATTTTTTTTAGCAGAGACCCTGGTTGCAAATTTTTATGCCATACAGTGTTCGCGCAGTGGTTTTTCAAACACAATTTCTTTGGAAAGAATAAAAATACACTGAATTTAAAGAAAAAAAATATATATATATACCCCAATTTTTATGTAAAATATAAAAGATGATGTTATGCTTTTTTAAAAAAAAATCTTATTTATTTTTTATTTTTACATTGTCCCTTTATTATTAAGGTTTTATCACTTTTATTCCTATTAAGAGGAATGTAAACCTCCCTTGTAATAGAAATAAGGATGACAGCTCCTCTTTATGGAGAGATCTGGAGTCAAAAAAACTCAAAATTTCTCCTTTACTTTTAAAAGCAAAAGATCAAAAAAAAAAAAGATCTTTTTCTTAAAAAAAAAAAAAAATTTGGACCAGAAGTGACCTCATGACAGCTGGTCACAGAGGTGATAAAATACCAGAATGTCTTTGATCGCCTCTATGGCTTTGGAGGACGGGTTCCCTGCTGACAGTGGCCCAAAGGGCCTGGTACAGACTGAGTGGGGGGGGGGTTCCCACGCTGGTTTTAATTGTGTGCATTTTTTTTACATTCAGCTGTCAGCGGGGAACCCGTTGACAGCTGATAAGTCACCCATTGTTAAGGGTGCGGCGGCCGACTTTCCCCCCTTCCCGCCACCCTCCGGTGCTTCTACCGGCTCGCCCGTGAGATCGGCAAGCTGGAAAAGGAATCTGCTGGTGGTGGAGGTTTACCATAGAGAATACAGTGGCCAGATAGTCCCCGGCAGTCTCTATGACCTTCGGAGGCCAGGCGTGACGTTATGACGTCATGTCCGGCCCCAGCAGTTGTGAACACTGCCGTGTACTCGGCTGGAAAGGCTAAGATCACTTTTTTTATCTCAGTCTTTCCAGAGAAGAGAAGAGATGTGTGTGTGTGGGGACCCCACATCTCTCCATAAAGAGGACCTGTCATGCCCTATTCTTATTACAAGATTGGGGATGAGCCGAACACCCCCTGTTCTGTTCCCACCAGAACATGTGAACAGGCAAAAAATGTGTTTGAACACGCGAACACCATTAAAGTCTATGAGACACGAACATGAATAATCAAAGGTGCTAATTTTAAAGGCTTATATGCAAGTTATTGTCATAAAAAGTGTTTGGGGACCTGGGTCCTGCCCCAGGGGACATGGATCAATGGCTTTCACCATGACGTCAAAGGGGGCGGGGTCACCCGGTTACGTTTTGAATGACTTTTTTTCCTTTGAAATGTCATTTTGCTGTCAGACTGTTCTAAACACAGGAAACATGCGCCCCTTTACAGGCATACTATAGACACCCCCCAGCTACGAAATTTAAAGGGATATTACACTTTTATTGTTTGACTTTAAGCATTATTAAAATCACTGCTCCCGAAAAAACGGCCGTTTTTAAAACTTTGTTTTGCATTGATCCATGTCCCCTGGGCAGGACCCAGGTCCCCAAACACTTTTTATGACAATAACTTCCATACAAGCCTTTAAAATTATCACTTTTGATTTCTCCCATAGACTTTTAAAGGGTGTTCCGCGGCTTTCAAATTTGCCGCGAACACCCCAAATTGTTCGCTGTTCGGCGAACTGGCGAACAGCCGATGTTCGAGTCGAACACGAGTTAGACTCGAACTCGAAGCTCATCCCTACAAGGGATGTTTACATTACTTGTAATAGGAATAAAAGTGATCAAAGAAATTGTTTTTAAAGAGAAGGTGTAAAAATAAAAAAATTAAATAAACAATAAAAAAAATTTAGTGCCCTGTCCCCGTGTGCTTGCAAAGTGAAGCGAACGCATACGTACGTTGTACCCACATATGTAAACTTCATTCAAACCACATGTGTTAGGTATCGCCGCAAACATTAGAGTGAGTGCAACAATTCTAGCTAGACACCTCCTCTGTAAATTTAAACTGATAACCTGTAAACATTTATAAAGCATCGCCTATGGAGACTTTTAAGTACGAGGTTTGGTGCCATTTCATGAGTGTGCGCAATTTTAAAGAGTGACATGTTAGGTATCAATTTACTCGGCGTAATATCATCTTTCACATTATACAACAAAATTGGGCTGACTTTAGTGGGGTTTTTTTTTTGTTTTGTTTTGTTTTTTTAATTAATGAATTAATGTTTTTTTTATAAACAAAACACATTTAAAAAATTGCTGCACAAAGTTTAGGTGGACGGCCATGTCTTGGTAGGTTTGCAGTTGTGCCATACTCTTTCCATTTTCCGATGATGGATTAAACAGAGCTTCGTGAGATGTTCAAAGCTTGGGAGATTTTTTTATAACCTAACCCTGCTTTATACTTCTCCACAACTTTATCCCTGACCTGTCTGGTGTGTTCCTTGGCCTTCATGATGCTGTTTGTTCACTAAGGCTCTCTAACAAACCTCTGAGGGCTTCACAGAACAGCTGTATTTATACTGAGATGAAATGACACACAGGTGGACTCTATTTACTATTTAGGTGACTTCTGAAGACAATTGGTTCCTCTAGATCTTAGTTAGGGGTATCAGAGTAAAGGGGGCTGAATACAAATGCCCCCCCACCCACTTTTCACATATTTACTTGTATCATTTATCATTTTCCTTCCACTTCACAATTATGTGCCACTTTGTGTTGGTCCATCACATAAAATCCCAATAAAATACATTTACGTTTTTGATTGTAACATGACAAAATGTGGGAAATTTCAATGGGGTATGAATACTTTTTCCTAGCACTGTAGAAATGTGATTCTCCATTCATTGAGCATGAAGAAACCTTAGAAAGAAATCCGTGAATATATCGCGTATATAAGGTATATAATCTGAGTTTGTATCTTCTTATTTTTAGTTGTATTTTGATTTAAATATTCAGCCCCGTTGGCGTCCCTTTCCTGGCGCGGTTCTGGCTGCTGATGGCGGCAGTCAGTGGGCCGGCCTCGGATATATAGGTCATTGCGGCGTCTTCTGATGATAAAAAATTAGGAAGAGCGGGGAAGGCGATGGCAGCATTTCCCGAGGCGGCAGACAAAGCCGCGGGTCATTATCAGGCGTTATCTGGATTGTCAGCCCCGGACAGCCTGTCATTTGTTTCAGGGTTAAAATCCATGACAGGAATGTGACTTTGTAATCTGCGGGGATGGAGAGGAGGAGGAGGCCGATCGATAATCAAAAAACAAAGAGAAGCGCGAGAAGAGGTTGATTTGTCAACTCAGAAATCGATAAACAGCATCTGTTCCTGAGAAGTGATAAATATCCAGATCTCTCATCACACAACCTTCTACAGGTCACTACGGGGGAACCACAAGACCCAGCATGCCCCGGCCACCACACCCTCTACTATCTTCTTCTAATATTAAAAAAACTGTATTCAGTATAAATCTGTGACATATACCATAGCGCTGTACAGAGATCACTGAGCCAGTCACACCAGTCTCTGTACCAGAGGAGCTTACACTCTAATGTCCCCTCCCCCCACAGTCACACCAGCCTCTGCACCAGAGGAGCTTACACTCTAATGTCCCCTCCCCCACAGTCACATCAGTCTCTGTACAGAGGAGCTTACACTCTAATGTCCCCTCCCCCACAGTCACATCAGTCTCTGTACAGAGGAGCTTACACTCTAATGTCCCCTCCCCCCACAGTCACATCAGTCTCTATACAGAGGAGCTTACACTCTAATGTCCTCTCCCCCCACAGTCACATCAGTCTCTGTACAGAGGAGCTTACACTCTAATGTCCCCCCACACAGTCACATCAGTCTCTGTACAGAGGAGCTTACACTCTAATGTCCCCTCCCTCACACAGTCACATCAGTCTCTGTACAGAGGAGCTTACACTCTAATGTCCTCTCCCCCTACAGTCACATCAGTCTCTGCACAGAGGAGCTTACACTCTAATGTCCCCTCCCCCACAGTCACATCAGTCTCTGTACAGAGGAGCTTACACTCTAATGTCCCCTCCCCCACAGTCACATCAGTCTCTGTACAGAGGAGCTTACACTCTAATGTCCCCTCCCCCACAGTCACATCAGTCTCTGTACCAGAGGAGCTTACACTCTAATGTCCCCTCCCCCCACAGTCACATCAGTCTCTGTACAGAGGAGCTTACACTCTAATGTCCCCTCCCCCCACAGTCACATCAGTCTCTATACAGAGGAGCTTACACTCTAATGTCCCCTCCTCCCACAGTCACATCAGTCTCTGTACAGAGGAGCTTACACTCTAATGTCCCCTCCCCCCACAGCCACATCAGTCTCTGTACAGAGGAGCTTACACTCTAATGTCCCCTCCCCCCACAGTCATATCAGTCTCTATACAGAGGAGCTTACACTCTAATGTCCCCTCCCCCACAGTCACATCAATCTCTGTACAGAGGAGCTTACACTCTAATGTCCCCTCCCCCACAGTCACATCAGTCTCTATACAGAGGAGCTTACACTCTAATGTCCCCTCCCCCCACAGTCACACACTATTATTATTATACATTTATATAGCTCTGACATATACCGCAGTGCTGCACAGAGATCACTGAGCCAATCACATCAGTCTCTGTACCAGAGGAGCTTACACTCTAATGTCCCCTCCCCCACAGTCACATCAGTCTCTGTACAGAGGAGCTTACACTCTAATGTCCCCTCCCCCCACAGTCACACCAGTCTCTGTACCAGAGGAGCTTACACTCTAATGTCCCCTCCCCCACAGTCACATCAGTCTCTGTACAGAGGAGCTTACACTCTAATGTCCCCTCCCCCACAGTCACATCAGTCTCTCTACCAGAGGAGCTTACACTCTAATGTCCCCTCCCCCCACAGTCACAATTATTATTATACATTTATATAGCTCTGGCATATACTGCAGTGCTGTACAGAGACCACTGAGCCAGTCACATCAGTACCTGTACCAAAGGAGCTTCTCCACCAGGTGGCGCTGTTTTGCAAGGTGCTGTTGGCTCACTCTGCTTTGCTCTCAGTTGGAGGAAACATCAAGCCTGGGACTTTCCTGCAGGCTTCTCCCCCAAGCTCCCATGCAGTGGGTGGGGGAGACGATGGCTGAGGCTCTCCAGAGGCACTGAGGCCTACTCCATGTGCTCAAGCTGCAATGAATCCTGGGTCTGTCCCTATGCAAGAGGAGTCCTTACCAGTCTTCAAGGATAAAGTGGTTAATGGACTTTGCCGCATTGCTAAGGAGGAACAGAAACTTGCTGTCATGAAAGGAGATCTCAGGAAAAAGAAATCCCTGCACAGTAAGTCTGGAAACAGTAAGAGGGAAGTCTCCAAGCTGAAGTCTCTGGAGGAAGCATTGAAAAAGCAGGAGAAGTTGGTTGCCACTCTGAAGGAGAGCAGCAGTGTATTCAGATAAAAGTGTGAGAATGAGGAGAGATTCCAACAGATGGAGGAAAGTGCCTGTGCCAGTACCAGCCAGAGGGTGGATACCAGAGCAACGGCAACAGTATGAATGGGGGGTAAGGAAGTTGCTTCACATGGTGGCCCCAGTACTACCCCTGTCTCGCCATCTGTCATATCTGAGTGAGTATCTGCCCCCCTCCCTCCCCAGCAGCCTGGGTCATCTCAGGAGGAGGTTGAGGAAAATGGTGGATTGCTGCAGACCATAACAGAAATGAAATCTCCCTTGAGCGGCACCGACTCATCAGATGAGGATCATGATGAAGGAGTGATTGCTGAAAATCTCTTTCACTGTATGGAGGACTTTCCTGAGATTGCACCTGCCAACAGATCCTTGCAATCAGCAGGGAATGCAGGATTAGCTGGCTGCGAGGAGTCCCACATGGACACTAACAGTGCAGAGCAGGAATGTTGCATGAACATTGAAACTGCAGAGCAGGAGGGCCGTATGAACGCTGAAACAGCTGATGTTACGGAAGACTTTACTTGATGATGGGACTGCTGGTATCTGTGGTACTTCTGGGACTATGGTGAGTGGGACTGTTGTGCTGGGGGGGAGGAGGGAGGATCAAGTGGTGGGTAATTTACCAAACCAGATTTTAGAGGTTCCTATGCAGCCAGTTAATATTCCTATGAAACCAGTTAATGTGTCATCTGTCCCAGTTAGGAACTATGCTAAGGCTGTGTGGGGACAAAGTCATGCTGCTGGTGGTGGAAGGGAGCCAGTTGTGTGACTTTCACCTAACGCACCTTCTTCCATTAAACACAGGAATGTGGTACAGCTCACGTGGGAGGGAGGAGGTATTCCACCTATCAGGAGGGAGGTTGTGGATAAGATCCTAGCCATGGGATTTAAGGCGGAGGTTATTTATGCTCTTATTAATCCGGCTGATTCCTTTGAATATGATTTGTCATTTGTGTGTCCAGAATCGCTGGATCTGTTTTGGGAGCAGTTTGAATATGTATATGGGGACCAGCCGGGCTGGAAGGGGCTTGTCCCCAAAGTTGTCTCACGTCAGCGCTTGATAAAAAATGTGACTATCCTGACAAGGAATGAGTCTATACCCCCCGAGGATTTATGGGTCTGGTTGAGGAGATTTGGTGAAACGTTGTGTCCCCTAAAAAAGATTGTGGATGATAGAGGAATCTGGACGGGTGGGTGGTCGGTGTCAATGAGGTTGAGTGTGTGTGGGAATGTGGTCCAGCATTTGCCCTCCTCTGCCTTTATTGGTAGAGATAGGATTACCGTCTTCTACCATGGTCAACCTAAGGTGTGCCATAAATGTGGAGTCAAGGGACATTTCTCCTCTAACTGTCCAGAAAGAAGAAGAAGATTATTATTATTATTATTATTATTATTATTATTATTAGATATTTGATAATTTTCTAACTTTTTAGAATATAAGAAGTTTTCCTGAGGACCCCTAACTATGACCCCTGTACAGTGGAGATCCACCTCCAAACAAACTCATACATTGGAGAATACAGCCCATTGGGGGGCTAATCTAAATGGGGGGGCCCGCAGATCTCTGATTTCTCTCTTCCCCCCCGGTGACCCGCTGATAATGCCTTGTACAGATCAATGATGATACCCAACCAATCAGATTTGACCTCTTTAGTGGGAAGCTGTCACAATGTTGTCTTCCAGTTGATTGATGGAGGACTCTTTGGTTACTTTGTCTCATTTAATAAGGATGATTGTTCCTGTGGACCATCCTGGAGAAGGAGCTGACACTTCCCGGTGAATGACGGTCTAATGACAGAAGTGGTTTTCCGGCGCTCACCTTGAGCCGCCTCCCCTGTCATCCCTCCACAGAGAAATCCCCGCCATAAATCACGGCGAGAATGAGGCGCGCCTTTGATATACAGGTGACCTTTCTGATGCTGTAATAGGCGGAAAGGATGGTGGGAACGCGTCTCACGCAACCTTTCAGAACAAAATGTCCGCTGATGTTGATATCACAGAGATAGGCGGAAAATAAAATTCTCTGAACTTCAAAACTTGAGAAAGAAAAATATCCTGACAAGATACAGAAATATATTTTTCATGGTGTGACCTTTCCCTGAGATACCGATAAAGAATTCCTCTCCCCGCGACGCCCGGCTCTCTACATTTCTCCTTTATTTATAATGAGCACAAGAAGTGTCTCTTATTTAGAAGAAGGAAACGGATCTTTTTAGCGGTGTGGATTAGCACCGAGTGGCGTTTATGTAGCGTCAAAGAAAAGATTTGCTGTCAAGCGTTCGCACATCCGTCACGAAGAATCCCCGCATTTTTACCGAATATGTTTATTTCCTTTGATTATCAACTCCATCTAGTGGTCATAATGCAAATTTTTCCTAAATGAGGTATTTTAGGTCAATACCACATTATGACCACTAGATGGAGCTGCCAATCACAGGAAAAAATAACAAACAAACATAATAGGCAAAATATGGGAATTATTCATGATGACTGTGGAAATGCTTGCGATATTCACACATACATGTCTAAATAGATAAATAGATAATAAATAGATCCTTTTGTGATCAACATAACTTGTCTGCAAGGCTAACATTTCAGTATAGGTTTCCTTATAATACAACTGTGGCATTGTCATCCTCCAGGGGGGGGAATGTTCCCGCCGAAATGCGTTGGGTACCCTTTAATCTCATATTGTCACATTGTTATGAGGAATAAACGATTATGGACTACTTTCTGAATTTGGGGGGCCGTTGCCCCTCGGGAGGACCCTCTCTATGGGGTAAATTTAGAGCGATCTAGTTATCAAGCTCAACCAATTCCTTCTGTTTAACAGAAAAAATAAAAAATCCAAGTTCATGTCCTGCTATCTACTCTCTCTGGGAGGATAATGTGAGGCCCAGTGAAAGGACATATACATTTGATCTGTGTGAATGGGGTGAAAAAAACAAATGTGCTGGTGGAATGTTTTCCATTGATTTAAATGGAAAATACCGCATCTGGCCACTGGGTGGCACCAAGTATCTTAGGAATTTAGTTTTAGCACCATCTAGTGGCCAAACTTAATATTTTCCATTTTAAATCACTGAGAAACCTTCAGCCAGCACAAGAAATAGTCTAACAACCTTCACTGTTTGCCCTATTCGCACAAAAAAATACACATGCAATTTTATTGGGTTACTTGCTGTGCATTTTTTTATTAGAATCCATCCAGCCTTTCAATCTCTAATGTAATCACTAAGCAGGCATACAGGAGGAGGGAGAGAGCAGAGTGCTCAGTGATCAGACTGTACATTGTAACTTTGTAGAAGGAGGAGGAGGAAGCATTTCCTCAGTCTCCCCTCCCCCAGTGATCAGACTGTACATTGTAACTTTGTAGAAGGAGAATGAGTCATTTCCTCAGTCTCCCCTCCCCCAGTGATGAGACTGTACATTGTAACTTTGTAGGTGAGATGCTGCAGCCAGGGCTGATCTTGTGTCACACATTTGTGAACCGAGCCAAAAACTACACAGGCACAAAGATATATATGATTGTGTCATCTCAGTCCAGGTGGCAGATGGTTATCCTAGATGATGCCTGAACAAAGATGGTGCCTTCTCTGTGGTGAGAAAAGTTGGTGAAGACATTGTCAGGGGGAGGAGTATTTGGTTCTGAACTCAATAAACCTCCTGGGAGCGCAGATAACTGAAATCCCTCAACATGAAGAACCAGGCGATGGCAGGCAGATAAGGAGGAGAGCGGGTGAGACTGACCCAAGAATCGTCCAGATAGCGATTAATTAATCGATCATTCAACGCGTTTTATCAAACAAAAGCCGAGGTATCAGGACTGAGGCGGGGCTCCACTTTAATACAAGACCCCTCCTATTCAGGAATCAGACCCCTCCCATTCATGAACCTCAGACCCCTCCTATTCAGGAATCAGTCCCCTCTCATTCACAAACCTCAGAGCCCTCCTCTTCAGGAATCAGACCCCTCCCATTCACAAACCTCAGACCCCTCCCATTCAGGAACCAGTCCCCTCCCATTCACAAACCTCAGAGCCCCCCCATTCAGGAATCAGACCCCTGCCATTCACAAACCTCAGACCCCTCCTATTCAGGAATCAGACCCCTCCCATTCACAAACCTCAGACCCCTCCAGTTCAGAAATCAGACCCCTCCCATTCACAAACCTCAGACCCCTCCTATTCAGGAATCAGTCCCCTCCCATTCACAAACCTCAGGGCCCTCCTATTCAGGAATCACACCCTCCCATTCATGAACCTCAGACCCCTCCTAATCAGGAACCAGTCCCCTCCCATTCACAAACCTCAGAGCCCCCCCATTCAGGAATCAGACCCCTGCCATTCACAAACCTCAAACCCCTCCTATTCAGGAATCAGACCCCTCCCATTCACAAACCTCAGACCCCTCCAGTTCAGAAATCAGACCCTCCCATTCACGAACCTCAGACCCCTCCTCTTCAGGAATCAGACCCCTCCCATTCACAGACCTCAGAGCCCTCCCATTCAGGAATCAAACCCTTCCATTCACAAACATTAGACCCTTTCTATTCAGGAATCAGACCCCTCCCCATTGACAAACCTCAGAGCCCTCCCATTCAGGAATCAGACCTTTCCATTAACAAACCTCAGACCCCTCCTATTCAGGAATCAGACCCTCCTATTCACAAACCTCAGAGCCCTCCCATTCAGTATCAGACCCCTCCCATTCACAAACCTCAGAGCCCTTACATTCATGAATCAGACCCCTTCCATTCACAAACCTCAGACCCCTCCTATTCAGGAATCAGACCCCTTCCATTCACAAACCTCAGACCCCTCCTATTCAGGAATCAGACCCCTCCCATTCACGAACCTCAGACCCCTCCTCTTCAGGAATCAGACCCCTCCCATTCACAAACCTCAGAGCCCTCCCATTCAGGAATCAGACCTTCCCATTAACAAACCTCAGACCCCTCCTATTCAGGAATCAGACCCTCCTATTCACAAATCTCAGAGCCCTCCCATTCAGTATCAGACCCCTCCCATTCACAAACCTCAGAGCCCTTCCATTCAGGAATCAGACCCCTCCCATTCACAAACCTCACACCCCTCCTATTCAGGAATCAGACCCCTCCCATTCACAAACCTCAGACCCCTCCTATTCAGGAATCAGACCCCTCCCATTCACGAACCTCAGACCCCTCCTCTTCAGGAATCAGATCCCTCCCATTCACAAACCTCAGAGCCCTCCCATTCAGGAATCAGACCTTCCCATTAACAAACCTCAGACCCCTCCTATTCAGGAATCAGACCCTCCTATTCACAAATCTCAGAGCCCTCCCATTCAGTATCAGACCCCTCCCATTCACAAACCTCAGAGCCCTTCCATTCAGGAATCAGACCCCTCCCATTCACAAACCTCAGACCCCTCCTATTCAGGAATCAGACCCCTCCCATTCACAAACCTCAGACCCCTCCTATTCAGGAATCAGACCCCTCCCATTCACGAACCTCAGACCCCTCCTCTTCAGGAATCAGACCTCTCCCATTCACAAACCTCAGGGCCCTCCAATTCAGGAATCAGACCCCTCCCATTCACAAACCTCAGGGCCCTCCTATTCAGGAATCAGACCCCTTCCATTCATGAACCTCTGAGTCCTCCCATTCAGGAATCAGACCCTCCCATTCACAAACCTCAGAGCCCTCCCATTCAGGAATCAGACCCCTCCCATTCACAACCCTCAGACCCCTCCTTATCAGGAATCAGACCCTCCCATTCACAAACCTCAGGGCCCTCTCATTACGGAATCAAACCCCTCCCCCATTGACAAACCTCAGACCTTTGTATACCTCTATCCCTCACACATTTGGCATAATGGTGTTAGAGGAATCCTTGGCTTAGGACCCCCTTTATCAATTCCCGTCAAGCAACCTTCATCGTGGAAGCAACCAAATTTTGCTTGACACACAACTATTTTACCTTCAATGGAGAATTTTACCTACAACAACAGGGCACTGCCATGGGCACAAACTTTGCTCCCTCCTATGCCAATCTGGCCATGGGCTTCTGGGAAAATCAATACATCTACAACAACAACCCCTTCTCTGCTAATATCGTATTTTTTGGAAGGTACATTGATGACCTTATTATCATTTGGGATGGCACCCCTGAACTCATTACCTCGTTTGTCAAGCATTGCAATGACAACACATATGGATTATCTTTTACTTATGAAAGCAATCTGACCTCTTTAGCCTTTCTGGACCTCAAACTAGGACACGAGGGACAAAAAATCTACGCCAAGAACCATACGAAACCGACGGCTGGCAACTCATATCTACACTTTAAGAGTTGCCATTACCCAAAATGGATCACAAACATCCTGAAAGGTCGATTCTGCCGCCTTAGACAAAACTGTACCAGAGATACTGACTATGTTGAACTCTGTGTCCCCCTAAAAAACAAATTCCTAGAAAAACAATATCCCGAGAGCCTGGTGGATGAAGCATACCACCTATATGTCCATGGAAAACCTCCCAAAACCAATTTACCTGCAAAAGACTGTTCCAGCGGGTCTATTACCACCATTTCATTCCAAGTACAAAAAGATGGAAAAAATATTGTCCGGACACTGGAACATCTTACAACAAGATCCACACCTAAAAACTATCCTTCCCCCATACCCAAGAGTCACATATTGCAGGGCCCCTAACCTCAAGAATAAAGTTGCCCCCAGCAAAATAAAACCCACCATTGTCCCCCCTCAGCACCTATTCTAATACCAATAATAGGGATGTATCCATGTCGGAAAGTGCTCTGCAAGACCTGCAAATTAGTAGAGCACGGCCAGAAATCCTTCAGTACTAAAGGAAATACCTACCCGCTAAAAGAATTATACAATTGTTCCCCTAAATATGTTGTGTATGGCCTCACCTGCCCGTGTGGCCTAATCTATGTGGGACGAACAATTAGACACCCAAGACAACGTTTTGGAGAACATAGAAGGTTTATTGAGGGTGGCACGGACCCCACATTGTGTCCCCAAACACTTTGCCATGGCCCACCATGGATCTGCTCTGGGTCTAAAGGTTTGGGTAATAGAACAGATCCCCAGATCCCTCCCGACAGCTGAACGATTTAAAAAGTTGTGCGCTAGAGAAACTTATTGGATTTATAGTCTTGATGCCCTCTCACCAGGAGGTATCAACAAATGCAAAGAAATAGCCACCATTCTTTGATTACATCCATCTATCCCCTGTGCTTTTATGTATTTTATATATATATATATATATATATATATATATATATATATATATATATATATACCGTATATACTCGAGTATAAGTCGTCCCGAGTATAAGTCGAGGCCCCTAATTTACCACAAAAAACTGGGAAAAATGTATTGACCCGAGTATAAGACGAGGGTGAGAAATGCAGAGGGTCAACAATGCCCATCTGCAGCTGCATGCCTCCCTGTGTCCTGTGCAGCCTACCTGTACCCTGTGCATGTGTCCTGTACATGTGTGTGTGTCCTGTACATGTGTGTGTGTCCTGTACATGTCCTGTGTCCTGTACATGTCCTGTGTCCTGTACATGTCCTGTGTGCATGTGTCCTGTGTGCATGTGCAGCCTACCTGTGTCCTGTGCAGCCTCCCTGTGGCAATCTCCATCCTCCCTGTGGCGATCTCCATCCTCAAACGGTGGCCGGCGTGTGATGATAGTGTTCGGCGGCCATTCCACAGTTCAAAAGCCGCGCCTCCTCCTCGTCTGTGATAGGCTGACCGCTGACTGCCTATCACGGACATTCTCTCATTCTCATACCACGGACGAGGATGAGAGAATGTCTGTGATAGGCTGTACACTGACAGCTGTTCAGCCTATCACAGATGAGCAGGAGGCCCCAAATTTTGGCTGCAGCTAGGGGGCATCTAGGAACCCTTAACTACCAAGTTTGAAGTTTGGGGGACCTATGGCTGCAAATGGGCACAGTGAGGAATGCAAATGGGCATTGTTGACCCTCTTTTCCACTTACAGTAGCTGTGCATTTCTCACCCTCGTCTTATACTCGGGTCAATAGGTTTTCCCAGTTTTTTTGTGGTAAAATTAGGAGCCTCGGCTTATACTCGAGTATATACGGTATATTATTTAATATATATACAATTTTCTCATCAGTTATAAATTTGCCATTTCTTTATTTTATCCTATTTATTTTACACTATTTGTATGCACATATTCTTGACGGTAATCTACATATTGCTTCTCTTTCCCTCCAGTTGTTGTCTCCATGTACACATGCAGATATATACGTGCTTCTGCATACAGTCTTCATGTGCTGCTGCCCCATTTACATTATTTATGTTTTTTTAATCTCATGTCTGTTTATGCCTTTTCGTATTAATTTTACTTAACCCGTGATCGTGTGTGCCTTTAGTACGTTTTAAGTATGCTTACAATTTATGCATGCTATAATATTTGCCCCATTTTTGCCCCATTTTTGTGTCCCGTCCCTTTGTTTTTCTACCCTGATGCGCCATCCAATCATGGTGTACTACACACTAACCGCTCCCCTTCCCCGTCCTTATATTACAATCCGACAAGTCCCCGTCTAGTAGCTTGAAAAAGGAGCGCGGCCGTTCACGTCATCCACAGCCTGCACGCTTGTGAAACGCATTCCGGTGACGTCACCCCCCTCCGCCTGGACACTTCCTTGCGCTTCAAGCCCCGTGTTGAGGATAGACTCCACCGCAGCCGGCCGAACACCATGCAGCGGTGTACGAGGAACATCACAGGACACATACAGACAGGAGGAGAATAAAGGGATCGACTCCGCTGAGGACAGCCCCATGTTTTGGGATATCACTAAATGCTTTCTTGTGACTCCAAAAAATGTGAGTTTATTGTGAGAAAACGTTTACTGCACATTAAAACTTGTTAAAAATCTGCACCCAGAGGCGCCTCTTCTCCCATCTTTTCAGTTTTTGGGAACATGGTCCCTGTTCCTCCGTGATGGCAGCCCTGAGCGTGGATTATTCCCATCCCTCACGCCCTCAACACAGGGGTGTAGGAGGCAGGGGGGGCCCTGCGCCCCCCACCCCAAAGCACCTTGTCCCCATGTTGATGAGGACAAGGGCCTCTTCCCGACAACCCTGGCCAGTGGTGGGGGTTCCCTTAAAATCCATACCAGACCGAAGGATATACCACTATGGCTTCAGCTCATCCCCTCTCTAGCCATGCCCCTAAACACATTTCACCCAGTCACAGGCTTAGCCTACAGGTCCTGGTGTGAGCTTACGCGTTTCTTGGATATACCACCATGGCTTCAGCTCATCCCCTCTCTAACCATCCCCCACCAACACATTTCCCCCATTCATGGGCTTAGCCTATGGGGTCCCAGTGTGTGCTTCTTAGATATACCACCATTTTATTCTCCAGAGCCTCTGCTTTTAGAAAATATATACATATTTGGGAGTTTACAGGCATTTCTTTGTGGTGTGATCAGGTTTTCACGTAATTCTTTTATTTCTCAGGATTTCGTGTATCAAAAGCACAAACTTTTATTCAAACAAAGAATCGCAGACGCAGACAGCACAGCAGCTTCTGCAGCTTCTTTACTAATTTCTTTGACCATGACGGAGAGTTCTATGAAGACTGTCAGAGGCCGACGCAAATGACGGAAAGTCGATATTCACCGAAACCCGCATAACGCAGCTCGCTATTTGGAGAAAGCTGGTAAATATATTTTCATGGAAAAGCCATTGTTGGCAGAGAATAATGCTGTCTGCGAATGAACAGAACAATTAAATGCTCGGGGGAGGGAGGCGACAAGATGGGGGAGACAATTTTTTTTTTAAAGACCATCCTGGCTTTATGTTCCCATGACAACGACACAAGAATAATGACTTATTTTATTCCGAGCCTCTTAAAAAAAAAAAGTGGCGTTTTAACCTCAGATTGTACCGACATTTCACATGTCTGCGAGTCGTCTCTGCGTTCGAAAGGACGCATTCCCAACAGGTGGAGAATCACTTATTGAGACTCATGATAAGCGAACGGCTTCGACTAAACGCATCATATCTGGCTGGTAATGGCCTGACTACAGCCAGGACAGGGGGCAGTGGGACAGATGGGGGGCAGTGTGACAAGGGGGGGACAGTATCACTCACCTAAGGAATGACTAAACCTCCCAGGTGGGGGGTAGTGTGATAATTGGGGAGCAGCGGGACAGGAGGGGGCAGTGGGACAGGAGGAGGGCAGCATGACAGGAGGGGGGCAGAATGACAGGAGAGGGGCAGTGGGACAGGAGAGGTGCAGTGGGACAGGAGGGGGCAGCGTCACAGTAGGGCACAGCATCACAGGAGAGGGGCAGCGGGACAGGAGGGGGGCAGCACCACAGGACAGGGCAGTGGGACAGGAGGGGGGCAGTGGGACAGGAGGGGGGCAGCATCACAGGAGGGGGGCAGCATCACAGGATAAGGGCAGGGTCACAGGAGAGGGGCAGCTTCATAGGAGAGGGGCAGCATCACAGGACGGGGCAGTGGGACAGGAGGGGGCAGCGTCACAGTAGGGGGGCAGTGGGCAGGAAGGGGGCAGTGCACCCTGACCTTCTCATTTTCTTCCTTCTCCACCATGGGCCCACCACCGGCACCCTCCCGTCTGAACCACCTCGCACAGCTGGGTGCACCCCACCATTCCTCATTGGAGCCTACATGACAGTGAGCCCCGACCACTCCCAGCACACCTGGAACCGCCCACCACTCCACCCTCCTCTGCATCCTTGCAGTCCTAACAGCGGGACATGCAGCCCTCCCTGCCTTCCTGCTGCTCTCTCAATGCTCTGCCATTAGCCTAGTAAACAGCAGGCAAACTAAAACGTCCACGCTGCGCCCTCTCTTCTACCAGGTCAATCAGGAAGTGGGTCTTAAGACCCGATTGGCCGAGAGGAGAAGCAACCGTATCGGTCGCAGGTGGGAAGAAACTTTTTTTACAGAAATGTTTTTTGCTTAATCTCCTGGCGCCAGCCGCACACAAATATGTGGCCTCTCGGCGGGTGGGCCATGGCACAGAGAGGCTGCATATTTGTATGCATTAGAGCAAAAACAGCTGTGCTGAGAGCGCGCTCCTGGCACAGTTACCAGTGGCTAACAGAAAGCTCCCGATTGCTGCATGTGATTGGGAACTTTTCAATCATGTGACCGCCAATCACGGCTGTCACATGATCATAAACCCCACCCTGCCTCCTGGCATCCTAATCCCCTTAAAGGGCCGGGAGGTGCCACCTCTAAGGGTTAAGAAAGCTGCATACAGGGGGGTGCTGATAAGTATTGAGCCTTACCTAGAAAAAATTGAACTAGGAAGCTCTAACAGTCACGCTATTCTACGTATTCCCCCAGGAAGTCAATGCACTTGGGACATCTGTCCTGCAGCTTCTTAAGTCCCTGCAAATAAAATTCTTTAAACTGCTGGTGTAACCACTTATTTGCTGCATTAGTTGCCTCCGGAACATTCCTAAATCGTCCCTTTAGGGTGTTTTTTGAGATTGGGGAACAGATGATAGTCAGAAGGAGCCAGGTCGAGGAATAGGGTGGACGGGGCATCACTTGAAAGCCTAAGGAGGTCAGTTTTGCCATTGCTACACCTGCATTGTGTTTAACGAGGCATTGTCATGCAACAGTATGACATCTTTGGAGAGCTTTCCTTGACGTTTTTTCCTTAATATTTTGCCTCAACTTCATCAATGAAACACAATAATATGTTGCATTGATGGTTGAACCCTTTTGGAGGTAGTACACCAGCAAAACTCCCTTCTTATCCCCACAAAACTGTTGCCCTTTGCTTCTGCACTGACCCTTTCACACAGAACTTCTTTGGCCCGGGGGGAACCACTCTGCCTCCATTCCTTTGTCATAACTGTAGATCCATGTCTCATCACCAGTTACCAGTTTGTCCAGAAAATCTGACTAATTTCTTGCAAAAAGTTCCAAAACAGCTGCCGGTGTCTCCACACGTTTCCTCTTTTGTTTCAGTTATCAAAAATGTTGAGATCCACTTTGCTGCAAGCTTTCTAATTTCCAAGTCATTGTGGATAAGGGCACCAACTCTCTCACGTGATATTCAAAGATATGTAGCAATTAGGGATGAGCCGAACCCCACCCCCACCCCCCAACCCCCAGTTTGGTTCGCACCAGAACATATCGAACAGGCAAAAAATTCAGAAGAACACACGAACACCGTTAAAATCTATGGGACACTAACATGAAAAATCAAAAGTGCTCATTTTAAAGGCTTATATGCAAATTATTGTCATAAAAAGTATTTGGGGACCCGGGTTCTGCCTCAGGGGACATGGATCAATGCAAATTTTTTTTTTTTTAAATGGATGTTTTTTCAGGAGCAGTGATTTTCTTAATGCTTAAAGTGAAACAATAAAAATTAAACATTCCTTTAAATATCGTACCCGCCCCTCCTCTGATGCCACCGGGAAGCCATGGGAAAGTCCCCGTGGTGTCAGAGGGGGCGGGGTCACCCGGGACATCACCGGGTGGCCCCGCCCTCAGTTATATAAGTTATATAAGAACTGTCATCAGCAAAGAAGCGTCACATGGCGGGAGCCTCCCATACAGGAGGATCGTGGCGGGTTTCTTTTTTCCGGTCCGTCGGCAATATAAGAAGATGAATGGACATCGTGGGACATTTTTATTTTTTATTTTTTAATAAAGGACTTGTCTCTAAGCTGTGTCTTGTCGTTTTTAATATTTTGACACTTTTTTTGTGAAATGGTAGGGGTACATTTGTACCCTGTTACCATTTCACACAGGGGGGAGGGCCGGGATCTGGGGCTTCCAGATTCCGATAAGCCCCCTGCCCGCAGACCCCCACAAACACCGGGCAAGGGTTGTGGGGATGAGGCCCTTGTCCCCATCAACATGGGGACAAGGTGCTTTGGGGGGCTACCCCAAAGCGCCCTCTCCATGTTGAGGGCATGTGGCCTGGTACGGTTCAGGAGGGGGGGAGCTCTCGCCATTTTGGCAGAGGACCCCTATGCCATTTTTTTTAATTTTGGCGCACGGTTCCCCTTAAAATCCATACCAGACCTGAAGGGTCTGGTATGGATTTTGGGGGAGACCCCTACGCTATTTTTTAAAAAAATGTTGGTTCAGGTTCCCCTTAATATTCATGTCAGACCCAAAGGGCCTGGTAATGGACTGGGGGAGATCCCATGCTCTTTTTTTCAATTAGTTTTATCTATATTGCCGGGATCCGACAATTCATTACAGCCGCGATCAGTCATGTCATTTTGTGCAGGGACTGTTCTAAACACGGGAAACATGCGCCACTTTACAGGCATACTATAGACACCCCCCAGGTACGATATTTAAAGGAATAATTCATTTTTATTGTTTCACTTTAGGCATTAAAAAAAATCACTGCTCCTGAAAAATGGCCGTTTTTTTAAAACTTCTTTTTGCTTTGATCCATGTCCCCAGGGACAGGACCCGGGTCCCAAACCCTTTTTTTATGACAATAACTTGCATATAAGCCTTTAAAATGAGCACTTTTGATTTTTCATGTTAGTGTCCCATAGACTTTAACGGTGTTCCGGCAGATTTCAAATTTGCCCTGAACACCGCATATTGTTCGGTGTTCTGCAGAACATCTGAACAACCAAAGTTCCACCCGAACTTATGTTAGGGCCGAACCATTCGCCCATCCCTAGTAGCAATACTTTTGGCTGATATTCGGCGGTTCTCCATGATCATGTCGTGGATGGCTTTCACATTTGCAGACACAGAGACAGAAAACAGGGCCCTCCACTGGTTTTCTCACTTTCAACGTCGAAATGTGGCCAATTTTAAAATTGACAACCCAACGTTTAACTGACGCGTATGAAGGGCCGCTGTCACCCAAAGTTTGTGACATTTCACCATGGATCTTCTTTGCACCTTTCCCTCGGAGACACAGGAACTTGATTATGGTCCTATGGTCTTCCACATTGGATTTTTCTGGAGGTGCTGCCATCTTCACTTTGGAAACAAAAAAGGAGCTCCACCGCTCAGGTAGGTCTGGATCGATAGGTGGAATGACTGGTATGAATCCTTCAGTAGGGAAGAGTCCCAGGTGCTGGCTGATGCAAAGTGGAGCTGAAGTAGACGAAAAGAACTGACACGTTTCGCACTCATGATGGGTGCTTACTCAGTAAGCACCCATCATGAGTGCGAAACGCGTCAGCAGAGCTCTGTACATTCCTGCTGCAGAGTCCTGTATTTTCTGTGATCCAGCTTTTTAAACAATAAAGGCATTTGTTATTCAGTCCGGTGTGCGGCATCCAGATCTTTTCATCTACTTCAGCATGTTCACTTTGGACCTGAAAAAGAAAAGATAAGTTAAAAACCATGGGTAGTTGATGTTTGCACCATTGAATATAGACAAACTGGCCGGCACACCCTGCAATTTACAGCTTCCTCGCCCTATTTTTTTCTGGGTAAGGCTCAATACTTATCAGCGGCCCCCTCGTAAACTTTACTGAAATACAGGTAGCTCAGTGGCGGATGTCCACCAGCCACCAATGGGTCCGATCTTGGGTGGAGTCTCGAAGTTTGCCCATGGATTCTCCCATCCCGCGTTGTCTTTCCTTGTATCTGCTGAGCGGTGCTCTCCCCGTAATGACATATCCATTACAGCCGCCGTTTATAGAGAGAGCATTTGGATCTGCGTGAAGCGGAACAAATATCACCACTCTGCCTGATATCGTATGTTCCAGGGAATAATAGATAATTCCTCACTTCAGCGAGTAGACAGAAAACGCGGCAAGTAATTAGGGGCAGCCTTCCCTGGTACAATATACTGTCATTATATCCCAGGCGTTGTTAACAATTCATAACCGAGAGAGATTTTTATATTATATTCTCCTCCAGCGATGAGCCCAGGATGAATCATAAAGAAGGTCCAATTGATAGACCTCCATATATATATATATATATATATACAACCCAAACAATCTCATCTCACTGCCGAGGACCCGAGTCTCTTCTCCTAATAACGGGCTCTATTAAAGGGGGCGCAAAATCTACCAAATCGCACATAAAACAATATACCGAAAAATGAGCGCAGCAATATACATGTAATGCGGATTGGGGGGGGGGGGGAGCCTGCGATTTTCAGTGACATTTCATCTAAATTGGCCTTACAGTACTGCTAGGAAAAGGATGAGCCCCACTCTGTGCCCCGAGATGTGAGACCCCAATATTCATGGACCTGGCTTCGTTTATAAAGTCATGTCACTAATGGCTTTGTTTATAAACAAAGGAAGAAACACTGATGCATCAAAAAATCCTAAATAACTCTTTGATGTATTTATGTGAGAAACACATTTAGCTACAATCTAAGTCATGTCACTGTTGGCTTTGTTTATATAAGAAGGCAGATCTCTGATGGCTTTGTTTATACAGTATTCATACCCCTTGAAATTTCCCACATTTTGTCATGTTACAACCAAAAGCGTAAATGTATTTTATTGGGATTTTAGGTGATAGACCAACACAAAGTGACACATAATTGTGAAGTGGAAGGAAAATGATAAATGATACAAATAAATATGTGAAAAGTGTGGGGGGGCATTTGTATTCAGCCCCCTTTACTCTGATACCCCTAACTATAATCTAGTGGAACCAAGTGCCTTCAGAAGTCACCTAATTAGTAGATAGAATCCACCTGTGTGTGATTTAATCTCAGTATAAATACAGCTGTTCTGTGAAGCCCTCAGAGGTTGGTTAGAGAACCTTAGTGAACAAACAGCATCATGAAGGCCAAGGAACACACCAGACAGGTCAGGGATAAAGTTGTGGAGAAGTATAAAGCAGGGTTAGGTTATAATAAAATCTCCCAAGCTTTGAACATCTCACGGAGCTCTGTTCAATCCATCATCGGAAAATGGAAAGAGTATGGCACAACTGCAAACCTACCAAGACATGGCCGTCCACCTAAACTGACCGGCCGGGCAAGGAGAGCATTCATCAGAGAAGAGCCAAGAGGTCCATGGTAACTCTGGAGGAGCTGCAGAGATCCACAGCTCAGGTGGGAGAATCTGTCCACAGGACAACTATTAGTCGTGTTCTCCACAAATCTGCCCTTTATGGAAGAGTGACAAGAAGAAAGACATTGGTGAAAGAAAGTCATAAGAAGTCCTGTTTGTAGTTTGTGAGAAGCCATGTGGAGGACACAGCAAACATGTAGAAGAAGGTGCTCAGGTCACATGAGATCAAAATTCAACTTTATGGCCTAAAAGTAAAACGCTATGTGTGGGGGGAAAACTAACACTGCCCATCACCCTGAACACACCATCCCCACCGTGAAACATGGTGGTGGCAGCATCATGTGGTGGGGATGCTTTTCTTCAGCAGGGAACAGGGACAGGGAAGCTGGTCAGAGTTGATGGGAAGATGGATGGAGACAAATACAGGACAATCTTAGAAGAAAACCTGTTAGAGTCTACAAAAGACTTGAGACCGGGGCGGAGGTTCACCTTCCAGCAGGACAACGACCCGAAACATCCAGCCAGAGCTTCAATGGAATGGTTTAGATCAAAGCATATTCATGTGTTAGAATGGCCCAGTCACAGTCCAGACCTAAATCACTTTGAGAATCTGTGGCCAGACTTGAAAATTGCTCTTCATAGACGTTCTCCATCCAATCTGACAGAGCTTGAGATATTTTACAAAGAAGAATGGGCAAAAATGTCCCTCTCTAGATGCCCCAATAGTGCTCCAAGGGCCAGATAAAGTCAAGCAAAGGGCCACATCCGGCCCCCCCAGGCTACACTTTGGAGACCATTGTTATAGGCAGTAGTAAAATACCAAATTATGGCCAGTAGATGGAGCTGAGGAGCATAGGACATACATGTGTCTTTGTAACAAAAGATACAATTTAACAATTTTTAGAGAAGGCTTCATGAAATTGTAATATTACCTTTCAGGATTGAAAACTTTTAGTCCTGAAAATAATTTAAAAAAAATATATAAAGAATCCGTTTTATTCCTTGCGTGGAATTATTTCAGCTTCTCCCAGTTTTTAGACCTTCATCTCTTTAGTCCTCCCCGGAATTCTTCTTTAAACTGGTAACTGTGATGTGTTTCTGAACTCTCCAATAGTGTTTTTTCCAGATGAAGACATCTCCCGACCCAAATTACTCCAGACCCAACTCTCTGTGCCGCGAACGCCCCCTCCCCCCCAGGATTGGCGCTGGTCTTCGCCACCTCTGGGCTCGGCCTAGTTTGGGCTTTTCCGTAACAACTCACTACCGCCATGAAGTAACTCCGGGAGCTCAGAAATCTATCCGCAACATGAAACTAATCAAGAGAGCTTCAGGTCAGCGAGGATCCTTCTTCCCGGAGCTCGAGGAACAACATTCATACAAAAAATAGATATATATTTTTATTTCTTTTTTTCTATTTTTTTTCCTTCCTCTGTCGTAGGAAAGCTTCTCTCGCTCTCCCTTCTAGCTGCTAGTTACAAATACATCATTATGAGAAAATCAATTCTCAGTATATTTTGTATCTCTTTTATTCCTCTCAAGCTGTTGGCTAGTGCAATTCCCCCGGCGTTTAACAGACAAAATAGCTTTACACCTTGCTGCAGGCACATATTCATTTAGTGTTGATTTATACAAGCCGGCAATATGTTTATTTATCTTCCTGACAGGATGTGCGCTGTTATTCATTATTAAATGTATCAGCGGAGCTTTTCTTTTTCTATTTTTTTTGTGGAGGCTCCAATCCCCCCCCAGGACGCAACGCGTAAAACAGGCGTAAATGATGGACGCAACGCTATTCAGTGAGATTTGTGAACGGTTTGGAGGCAGTGCCTGTGTTTAGGTGAAATGTTTGCATATCATATATAATATAATATGATATATATAATATAATAATAATAATATAATATTCATAATTCTATATACAGTGTAATAAAATTATACACAATTCTGGTCTAGTGTCATGTGAGGCCTGCGCCACGGCTGTGATCTTTCTGCCCCCAAAAAAGTCATTCAAATTTTTTTTAAACATTTCGGAAAAATGTTTAAAATTTGAAAATATTATTTTTGGGTTTTCTGGAAATGGGTGCAGGTGATTTAGGAGTTTGGCATTTACAATTTTTAACCCCTTGGAGCACACATGGGTATATTACTGATACACTATCGGAGTTCCTGAGCGTGCCGTTTTCCCACCTCCAGCCACCAGAGGGCTCCGATTGGGTGGGAAAAGGGGTGGATCCTCGGAACTCCTGAGTGTGCTGTCCTTCCACCTCCAGCCACCAGGGGCTCCAATTAGGAGGGACAAGGAGCAGATCCTCAAAACTCCTGAGTGTGCTGTCCTTCCACCTCCTGCCACCAGGGGTTCCAATTAGGAGGGACAAGGAGCAGATTCTCAAAACTCCTGAGTGTGCTGTCCTTCCACCTCCAGCCACCAGGGGCTCCGATTAGGTAAGACAAGGGGCAGATCCTCCGAACTCCAGAATGTTTGCAATTAAAGTTGATCTGGAGTCATGCAATTCGGACTTGCAGCAATTGTGCAACAAACTTTGGAAGCTTTGCAAGACTAGCGATAGCTTAGCAAGTCATTTTTAAAACTTGCAGCTCAATTGCTTGCTATATGGGTGGCAGATCCTCCAAACTGATGGGCACTGATGGGCACTGATAGATGGGCACTGATGGGCACTGATAGATGGCACTGATGAGGCGGCACTGATGAAGTTGCACTGATGGGCACTGATAGATGGCACTGATGAGGCGGCACTGATGAAGTTGCACTGATGGGCACTGATAGGCATCACTAAAGGGCACTGATAGGTGGCTCTGGTAGGTGGCACTAATAGGCAGCACTGATAACCACTGGTGGGCACTTGTAGGTGGCACTAATAGGCGCTGGTAGGTGGCACTGATGGGCGCTGGTAGGTGGCACTGATGGGCACCACTGATAGGTGACACTGATGAGGAGGCACTGATGGGCACTGATAGGCGGCACTCATGGGCACTGATAGGCAGGACTGGTGGGCACTGTTGGGACTGCACTGATAATCAGGACACTGACCTAAAGAATGGCCCCTTCCGCTGCTTCTGAAAGCGATCCAATGACTAATTAGCCACCCGGACAGCTTTTATGAGAAAGCCAATCGCGACTGAAAAATAACACCTGGGTTATGGCTGAGAGATTTGGCCATAACCCCGGAAAACCACTTGAAAGCTGCCACGTCTATGAAATTATGGAGGAGAGGCAGGTGGATAAAATGTTTTTTGAAGCATACCTCTAAATTTGCAGTTTTCTGGACACCGGGCGCTCCTTCCTTTCCTACCAAAGACAGTACTTAGTAACGCTTCCTGGAGCCCGCTTATAAAATACAGAGTAAAGTGAGGTGTCCTCATACAAGCAAATACCGTATATACTCGAGTATAAGTCGAATTTTTCAGCACATTTTTTTGGTGCTGAAAGTGCTCCCCTCGACTTATACTGGAGTCAAGCACTTTTCTGCAGCAAAAAAATTCATTTTCCGAACCGAATTTGGGGCCCCATATCTCAGGGCCACTTGGTGCTAGGAACCCCAAATTTGGTGTGGACTGGTACCACAACATATCCAAAGCTGAAGTTCCTAGCACTAAGTGGCCCCGAGATACGGGGCCCCAAAATCAAGTCGGAAAATGTCATTCTATGCTGCAGAAAAGTGCTTGACATTTTCTGAACCGACTTTGGGGCCCCATATCTCAGGGCCACTTAGAGCTAGGAACCCCAAATTTGGTGTGCAAACCCAGTCGAACTGGTACCATAACATATCCAAAGCTGGGGTTCCTAGCACTAAGTGGCCCCGAGATACGGGGCCCCAAATTCGGTCAACTGTGTCCATCTGCAGCAATGTCATTTCGGGACCCTTTGGGTTCAGAGACCCCAAATTTTGGCTGCAGCTAGGGGGCACCTAGGAACCCTTAACTACCGAGTTTGAAGTTCAGGGGACCTATGGCTGCAAATGGGCACAGTGAGGCATGCAAATGGGCACAGTGATGCTGCAAATGGGCATTGTTGACCCTCTTTTCCACTTACAGTAGCTGCGAAATTCTCACCCTCGTCTTATACTACTCGGGTCAATACGTTTTTCCCATTTTTTTTGTGGTAAATTAGGGCTTTGACTTATACTCGAGTATATACGGTAAAACAATCTGGAGTATCCCATATCTCCCCTCCCCTGTCCAAGTTCTGAAAAAAATAAATAAATAAAAATGCAAAAATTTAAATAAAAAAATCCAAACGATAAGAACTTAAAAAAATCCAAGAATTTTAATCCAAAAAAAAATTAAAAAAACAAAAAAAAATAAAAAAATAAAAAAAAAGTAAAGATTGAGATGTCGCAGTGTGCCTGGCTGCCTCTATACAGATTCCAGGGGAGATCTGGTGGCATCACAGTGGCTCCTGCAGGGGCAGCACTACACATTTTATCTAGACATACGCTATTTACACTTTAACTTTTTTTTATCATTTCTCTAAAAAAAAAAAAGAAGGGAAAATAATGTCCTCAGTTTGCAAAAGTCCAAATTTAAATAGTTAAAAAAAACAAAAAAACCCAGCCGGCCTTGGCTGATAACGCGGATCCTCACCCCCCATCCCAGCTAAGCAATTAAAAGTTAAATTGGAAATTTAAAAGGGAAAAAAAAAAATTGAAAATAAACTTTTTGTTGTTGTTTTTTTTTTTTTGAATGGTAATTTCCAGAAGCGGATAATAGTGCTGATCACAGCTGCAATGCCTAATCAGCATCTTCCTGTTGGCTTCCTATGACAATTCAGCCCTCTCTCCGCGCCGCGGGCAAAGGGCCCAGCAATTTAAATCAGCTGCACGATGCCACACATTCAGCGGAGGCCAGAGCCCGTGCCACCCACCCTCCTCAGCGCCGGAGGAGCCAGAAAGCCTGCGTGATAGAGATAGAAACCGCGGCGGCCCGTGCCAGGACATGAGACAAAACAACGTTTTTTTAGCCAAACCAAATTTGTTCTTGTAAACAAAGAAAGAATAAAAAAAAAAATTTAAAAAATGGATGTTCCTGCGGTGACAAGCGGCCTGTCGGGAAGGCGCGGAGAGGCTGAGCGGAAATTTATGGCAACCTTTAGCACTCGTGACAGTTTTCCCGTATTAATTCTTGGAGTGCGTTGCTTTCACGCTGCTAAATTTCATCATTCCTCGCCATCGCTGTTGTGAAATCATCAAAAAAAAAAAAAAAAAAATGAAGGAAAACGCAAACTGCAGAGCGGCAAATAACGCGTCCCGGAGATTTCATTAAAAAAACGAAAAAACGCCACATTGTGCAGAATCGGGCAATAAACTTTTGTCTTTGAACTTTTTTATTTATTTATATATATATATAATTTTTTTCCTGAGGCCACAGCAAAATCGATTCACAGGGATTTCTGACAGCAAAATGAGGATAATGGTAAGAGGGGGGTAAGACGGCGTGGAAAAAGGCGATCGCGGTCGCCATAATAGGAAGACGATAAAAGGAACGGAATGGGCATCTAGTGAATGGAGGCACTTATTGGTCGAAGGGTTTTATTGTGTAAATAGCAAGGTGGAGGTGAGGGAACGACAAAAAAAGGGTTCAGAAATTATCGCGATCACAAAAAAAAATCCGGAACGCGTCCAGAGGTTCTATGGAGAGATTTATGTTTCTTTTTTTGTGTTTGCATGCGCTGCGCATAGGACAGCCCATTCATTTCATTATAATTTAATAGCAACTGGCAAACTGGAAGTGTTTTATGTAAATAAAATAAAATAATAATTAAGATAAATTAAATAATTTAATGCAATAAAGGAAATAATAATAATAATAATAATAATAATAATAATAATAATAGTTTTTATTATTATTATTATTATTATTATTATTATTATTATTATTACGTTATTATTATTATTATTATTATTATTATTATTATTATTATTATTATTATTATTATTATGTTATTATTATTACTTTTATTATACAATTACATTACAATGCAAATAAAAGTAAATATAAATATAAATTATGTATTAAAGTCATAAAGTCCTTTTCTGTGTACATTGTTTACACTGATAATCAGTGCCTTGGTGATCAGTGCTGCCAATTAGTGCCAATCAGTGCTGATCAGTGATGCCTATCAGTGCCAATCAGTTCCCATCAGTGCTGCCAATTAGTGCCAATCAGTGCTGATCAGTGCTGCCTATCAGTGCCTATCAGTGCCCATCAGTGATGTCTATCAGTGCCAATCAGTTCCCATCAGTGATGACTATCAGTGCCAATCAGTGCCTATCAGTGCTGCCTTTCAGTGCCAATCAGTGCCCATCAGTGATGCCTATCAGTGCCAATCATTTTCCATCAGTGATGACTATCAGTGCCAATCAGTGCCTATCAGTGCTGCCTATCAGTGCCAATCAGTGCCCATCAGTGATGCCTATCAGTGCCAATCAGTACCCCATCAGTGCTGTCTATCAGTACCCATCAGTGCTGCTTATCGCTGCCAATCAGTGCCCATCAGTGATGCCTATCAGTGCCAATGAGTGCCCATCAGTGCTGCCTATCAGTGCCTATCAGTGCTACCTATCAGTGCCAATCAGTGCCCCTCAGTGATGCCTATCAGTGCCCTTCATCACGCCTCAGGAATTCTATCCAGAGATCTATCCGGTATCTGCTTACCAGTTATATTTCCTGAACCCTGAAGAAGGAGGCGTCTATTTGGCTCCCCCCCAAAACGTGTCGGATTTTTTCTGCTATGAACCACTTTTATCATAATAAACGTTGGGCGTTGTTTCGGGGATGTCATTGGACTGTATGTAAGAGGGAGGCGACAGCACTGCAATGAGAGGTAGGTAGGAGGTGCAGATTTCGGAGAGGCGAGTCTCTTCTCCTGCCAGGCCCTTTACCATTCTTTAAAGATCTGACAGGTTCTCTTTCAGCATGGTCATTGGCTCTCTTCTTTTACAAACATCAGTTAATACTTTTTTTCTCTTTTTTTCGTTGTTAAGCTTCGTGTGACCTCCAGAGCGTAGAACTCACCACAAAGGAAGCGGCAAGTCTGTGAACATTACAAGACTGACCAACCCTACCCATCCGGAGACGGAGTTTATTCACTGCTGGGGACCAACATTTGAAGAGTCTTCTGAAGCCCTTTCATGCGTCTCCGTACTCGTGTTCCAGCAGATGTACGAGTTAGGAAATTGCTTTTGCTTAAACTTTTTTATAAACCGTTCAGAGAATAAACAGAAAAAAATTAATAAAATAAAAACAAAACAAAAATAAAATACAATAATATATATATATAAAAAAAACAAATAATATAAAATTTTATGAATTAAAATATTAAAATAAAATAATAAATAAACACATCAAATAAATTTAATTCAATTAATAGGTACATTAAACCTTAATTATTATTATTATTATTAATAATTATTATTATTATTATTATTATAATTCAGGATTTATATCACCACCAGTCTGTGTAGCACTTTACAATACGGGGGGAGACAGTACAGTTACAATACAGTTCAGTACACAAGGGGTGAGGGGTGGGTGGGCCTGGCCCTTCTAATGGGAGCTTACAATCTAGAACCCAATTTAGAAGAGAGAAAAAGAACCCAGCATACCTGATGATGGCATATGGGGCGGGGTCACCTATTGAAGTCACTGGGTGACCCCGCCCCTGATTTATATTTAGCACGTGGAGGTGGCAGAGCTGTCAGACAACAGGAGTCTTCATCCGATTTGGACCCTTTTTTTTTTCTTTTCAGGTTGGCATCCTGTGTTCATCGTGATTGACAAGGTGTCTACAGTGGGCGACATTGTTGTTGTTTTTTTTTTTTTCGTTTAATAAACGATTTGTCAAAGACGGTGTGCGCATTTTTATTTACTTTTTGACACTTACTTGGGGAATGAGTAGGGGTAAAATGTATTCAATACTCATTCACATGGGGGGGGGTCGAGATCTGGGGGCCTCCTTGTTAAAAGGGTCTTCCAATAAGTCACCCCCCTGCACCCCCACAACAACTGGCCCAGGGTTGTGGGGAAGAGGCCCTTGTCCTCATTAACATGGGGACAAGATGTTTTGGGGGGGCATGTGGCCCCCAATGTTGAGGGCATGTGTCCTGGTATGGTTCAGGAGGGGGGACGCTAGTTCCCCCCCCTTCCTGGTTTGAAAGTCTGCATGCTTGGATAAAAGTCTGGTATGGATTTTGGGGGGAAGGGCACGCCATTTAAAAAAAAAAAAATTGGCTTTCCCCTTAAAATCCATACCTGAAGACCTGAAGGGCCTGGCATGGGTTGGGGGGGGGGGGGGGCCCACGTAGTTTTTTTCTCAATTTTATAATGCAGGCAATTGTTTTGTTTACATTCAGCTGTCAGAGGGGAACCCCGTTGACAGCTGATGACTCATCCGTTGTTAAGGACGTGGCGGCCGGCTTGCTGGTCCGCTCCCTAACAACCAGCTGTTCATTGGTTGTTATGGATGCCGGCGGCCCTGTTTCTTAGCGCTAAACGTAGCTTACATATAGTGCTAAACACTGCTAAACGCCAGCAAAAAAAAAAAAAAACTAAAATATTTGTGTTTTTTTATCCAGTATTTTATTTAGCAGTTTTTAGCTTCTAGTGTGCATGAAGCCGTACAAAGCAATTTGCAATTTGTCCAATTTGCTCCAAGAGGTGAAAAAAAAAATCTTCCTGATCCCCTGAGGCAATCAGATACTCCCTGGATCAATAACCTCTGGTGTTGCTTCTTATAAATGTTAATAGCCAATCACATTGATTGCACTTGGGAACGCATGCAGATTTTTCTTTAATGAATCTCCTGAGTTGACAGAACTAGTTCTAGAGGGAATCCATCCCACATCTTCACAGCTCTTACCAGTGGCGGCCCGTCCATTAGGGGCTCACCGGTGCCGCCCTCCCCACTATTCATGCGTCTGGCCCCCTGATCTACATGCTGGGCGCAGGACGCATGGATTCCAATGGGGGGGGGGGGGGGGGGTATTTTTTTTTAAGCACGTGATTAGAGCCACAGTCTCTGATAGGCTTCAAAAAAAGGTGGGTCTCGGGGCACAGAGCACTGCGCTCTCAGCCCATTCAGTTGTGTGACAATAGCAAATGAATATTCGCTATTTTCACACTGATTCTCCCCCCGGCCAATCAGAAAGTGGGTCTGAGACCTGATTCCCGATTGGCAGAAAGGAGAAGCATTCCGATTGGCTGCCGAAGAGGTGGGAGGAGATGGAAGCCGCTGTGATGCCTGCGGAGGAGAGCAGGGGAAGGGGAAGCCGCAACCCGTTTCCTGGGTGAAACGCTGCCCACCATAGATGGGGTAAGTGCTTCGGTGCTCCTGTTGACCCAACTGACCGGACTGGGGGGAAGTGGCTGTGGGTGCTGTGACTGTTTGCCGCCCCCCCCCCCCCCAAAAAAAAAAAAATTCTCGGCCTCCTTTATATTGGTCCTGTTTTCATCGTCTCCCCTGCAGATTGTGTAAGTTTTGCCCACACATCTCAGGAGGGATTTTGTCTTCTTTACAGATCTTCTCTAAATCCTGAAGGTTTCTTGGCAACTCGAAGTTTCAGCTCCTCCATACATTTTCTATAGGATTAAGGTCTGGAGACTGGCTAGGCCACTCCATGACCTTCATGTGCTTCTTCTGGAGCCCCTCCTTTGTTGCCTTGGTGATATGTTTTGGGTCATTGTCATGCTGGAAGACCCATCCATGACCCATCTTCAGTGTTCTGGATGAGGGAAGAAGGTTCTCATCCAAGATCTTACAATACATGGCCCCGTCCATTGGCCCCTCAATGCGGCAAAGTCGGCCTGAACCTTTATCAGAGAAACAGCCCCAAATCTTAATGTTTCCACCTCCGTGTGTGACTGTAGGGATGATGTGTGACTGTAGGGATGATGTGTGACTGTAGGGATGATGTGTGACTGTAGGGATGATGTGTGACTGTAGGGATGGTGTGTGACTGTAGGGATGATGTGTGACAGTAGGGATGGTGTGTGACTGTAGGGATGATGTGTGACTGTAGGGATGATGTGTGACTGTAGGGATGGTGTGTGACTGTAGGGATGATGTGTGACTGTAGGGATGATGTGTGACTGTAGGGATGATGTGTGACTGTAGGGATGGTGTGTGACTGTAGGGATGATGTGTGACAGTAGGGATGGTGTGTGACTGTAGGGATGATGTGTGACTGTAGGAATGATGTGTGACTGTAGGGATGGTGTGTGACTGTAGGAATGATGTGTGACTGTAGGGATAATGTGTGACTGTAGGGATGATGTGTGACTGTAGGGATGATCTGACTGTAGGGATGGGGTGTGACTGTAGGGATGATGTGTGACTGTAGGGATGATATGACTGTAGGGATGGGGTGTGACTGTAGGGATGGTGTGTGACTGTAGGGATGATGTGACTGTAGGGATGATGTGTGACTGTAGGGATGGTGTGTGACTGTAGGGATGATGTGTGACTGTAGGGATGGGGTGTGACTGTAGGGATGATGTGACTGTAGGGATGATGTGTGACTGTAGGGATGATGTGACTGTAGGGATGATGTGACTGTAGGGATGATGTGACTGTAGGGATGATGTGTGACTGTAGGGATGATGTGACTGTAGGGATGATGGTGTGACTGTAGGGATGATGTGACTATAGGGATGATGTGTGACTGTAGGGATGATGTGACTGTAGGGATGGGGTGTGACTGTAGGGATGATGTGACTTTAGGGATGATGTGTGACTGTAGGGATGGTGTGTGACTGTAGGGATGGTGTTCTTAGGGTCATAGTCAGCATTTTTCTTCCTCCAAACACGGCGAGTTGAGTTAATGCCAAAGAGCTGAATTTTGGTCTCATCTGACCACAGAACTTTCTCGCAACCCTTCTCTGAATCATTTAGATGTTGATTGGTAGACTTCAGACGTTCCTCTACATGTGTCTTCCTGAGGAGGGGGACCTTGTGGGGGCTGCAGGATTTCAATCCATGGCGGTGTATTGTGTTACCAATGGTTTGTTTGGTGACTTTGGTCCCAACTGCCTTGAGATCCTTCACAAGCTCCTCCCATGTAGTTCTGAGCGGATCCCTCACTTTTCTCATGACCATCCTCACCCCATGAGGAGAAACCTTCCATGGAGCTCCAGACTGAGGACGATCGATGATTATTTTGTATTTCTTCCATTTGTGAATAATCGCTCCAACAGTTGTCTCCTTCTCACCAAGCTTCTTGCTGATGGTCTTGTAGCCCATTCCAGCCTTGTGCAGGTCTACAATCTTCTCCCCGACGTCCTCTGACAGATCTTTGGTCTTCCCCATGATGGTGAGGATTGGATGGAAGAAAGAGATTCTGTGGACAGGTGTCTTTTATACACATAACGAGTTGTCGTTAGGAGAACCTTCTTACATTGACAGGACTAATCTGTATACCACATGAGGACCTACTGTAGTGTCTGTGTATACTCCATATATACCCCCCATATATACTATATACACTCTCTATATACTCCATATATACCCCCCATATATACTATATACACCCTCTATATACTCCATATATACCCCCCATATATACTATATACACTCTCTATATACTCCATATATAACCCCCATATATACTATATACACTCTATATACTCCATATATACCCCCCATATATACTATATACACTCTCTATATACTCCATATATACCCCCATATATACTATATACACTCTCTATATACTCCATATATACCCCCCATATATACTATATACACTCTCTATATACTCCATATATACCCCCATATATACTATATACACTCTCTATATACTCCATATATACCCCCCATATATATACTATATACACTCTCTATATACTCCATATATACCCCCCATATATACTATATACACTCTCTATATACTCCATATATACCCCCCATATATACTATATACACTCTCTATATACTCCATATATACCCCCCATATATACTATATACACTCTCTATATACTCCATATATACCCCCCATATATACTATATACACCCTCTATATACTCCATATATACCCCCCATATATACTATATACACTCTCTATATACTCCATATATACCCCCATATATATTATATATACACTCTCTATATACTCCATATATACCCCCATATATACTATATACACTCTCTATATACTCCATATATACCCCCCATATATACTATATACACTCTCTATATACTCCATATATACCCCCCATATATACTATATACACTCTCTATATACTCCATATATACCCCCCATATATACTATATACACTCTCTATATACTCCATATATACCCCCATATATATTATATATACACTCTCTATATACTCCATATATATACCACATGAGCACCTACTGTAGCCAGTCTGTGGGGGGAGAATTATTGTTGGTTGGTAGGGGATCAAATACTTATTTTACTCGCTGAACTTCAACTCCATTTATAACATTTGTATCATGCATTTTTTTTTCTGGATTTTTGGTTGATATTTTGTCTCTATCATATAAAATACACCTAGGATAAAATTTATAGACCCTTCATTTCTTTGTAAGTAAGGGAATCAAATAATTATTTGCCCCACTGTATCTTGTTGCATTTCATTGCCCGTTACCCCAACGCAGAAGGGTACACATTTTAAGTCATCCTCTTTTCTTATATAAGAAACTCCTCCTCAGCCACCCCATCCCTATGATTAAGCCTATTAGCATATTGTGGTGAAATGCGTCAGTGAGGGGCGGATCCCAAAACAGAAACACATTGTATATTGTTAAGGGCACAATAAAGTTTTGTGAACCGGTGACGTCATCGTTCCGCGGCTTGTTTTCCATCATATTCCGGGGACCAGGAGCGCCCAGCGCATCCACAGAGGAAGAGAGGCTCGATTCTTGGAGCGGTGCCACTTGGTGGTCACGTGATCGGGATACCGCCTCTGCCACCTGCTGTTATCACCCACCTAAAAGAAGATGGTGGTGGTAAGCAGTTAATGGCACCATGGACAAACTCTTGCAGCGTAGGGGGGGTCTCCACTAGAAGGGCAGTTTTGAATTTTCCCTGGAGTTCTGCTTTAAGGTGATGCGTCACTGAAGAAGAAAAATGGCGCCTCCCAATCATCAGAAATGGCGCGTTTATTTTGAGTCGAGTCGTATTAATCAGAGTAAATAAAAGCGGCTCTGCCTCTCGGAATTAGGAAGCCCACGCAGCCAATTATGGAGCCCAATTGTGCATCAAAATAATAACAGAAGAAAAGAATATCGCTGTTACATTGTAGAAGATTCCATTTACGTTTCCATCACTGCCAGCCCCGTCATTAGCGGACGGGAACGTTCGCTTTCCGTAATCAGAGGCAATCCATCAAGAAATGAATTGTCGGGGACGTGATTATTTCCAGATCTACCAGCTGAACTGAGGAAGCAAATGGTTCCTTGATAAGGTGTTGGCGACGCCGCGAACTCCATCGACTAATCCCACCGGAGCTGATCAAACGCAGACGGACGCACCGCTAATCGCACTTCAAAGGATCGGATGAGATGAGAAGAACGTCAATTAACACAGAAAGGTTTTCACTAATTGTCATCTGTCAGAGCCGGAACTTTCCTCAAGATTATCCGTCTGATCCAAAGACCTGGAGGGGTGGAGACAAATCACGGACGCACACTGAGGGCAACATTGTATCCGATTTGTCTAATAAATAAAATATCTCATCTTCTGTTAAATTCATTTAATTCATCTATTGATACAAAGGCGGGATGCTGTGCAGATCAAAATATTCACATCCATCCTGATCCCTACAAAGTCTATCCATCCCCATTACAGTCATACATCTGACTGTTCCACCCCAGATCTGGATGGAGACCGACTATCCCTCCGAATTATAGAAGATTGTAGAGCAAGATGATAGAACTCCATCTACAATGCCATGAAAAAGTATTCATACCCCTTGAAATTCCCCACATTTTGTCATGTTACAACCAAAAACGTAAATGTATTTTATTGGGATTTTATGTGATAGACCAACACAAAGTGTCACATAATTGTGAAGTGGAAGGAAAATGATAAATGATACAAATAAATATGTGAAAAGTGTGGGGGGGGGGAGGGCATTTGAATGGCGCCCCCCTTTACTCTGATACCCCTAACTAAAATCTAGAGGAACCAATTGCCTTCAGAAGTCACCTAATTAGTAAATAGAGTCCACCTGTGTGTCATTTAATCTCAGTATAAATACAGCTGTTCTGTGAAGCCCTCAGAGGTTTGTTAGAGAATCTTAGTGAACAAACAGCATCATGAAGGCCAAGAAGCACACCAGACAGGTCAGGGATAAAGTTGTGGAGAAGTATAAAGCAGGGTTAGGTTATAAAAAAATCTCCCAAGCTTTGAACATCTCACAGAGCTCTGTTCAATCCATCATCGGAAAATGGAAAGAGTACGGCACAACTGCAAACCTACCAAGACATGGCCGTCCACCTAAACTGACCGGCCGGGCAAGGAGAACATTCATCAGAGAAGAGCCAAGAGGTCCATGGTAACTCTGGAGGAGCTGCAGAGATCCACAGCTCAGGTGGGAGAATCTGTCCACAGGACAACTATTAGTCGTGTTCTCCACAAATCTGCCCTTTATGGAAGAGTGACAAGAAGAAAGACATTGGAGAAAGAAAGTCATAAGAAGTCCTGTTTGCAGTTTGTGAGAAGCCATGTGGAGGACACAGCAAACATGTGGAAGAAGGTGATCTGGTCACATGAGACCAAAATTCAACTTTATGGCCTAAAAGTAAAACGCTATGTGTGGGGAAAACTAACACTGCACATCACCCTGAACACACCATCCCCACCGTGAAACATGGTGGTGGCAGCATCATGTGGTGGGGACGCTTTTCTTCAGCAGGGACAGGGAAGCTGGTCAGAGTTGATGGGAAGATGGATGGAGACAAATACAGGACAATCTTAGAAGAAAACCTGTTAGAGTCTACAAAAGACTTCAGACTGGGGCGGAGGTTCACCTTCCAGCAGGACAATGACCCGAAACATCCAGCCAGAGCTACAATGGAATGGTTTAGATCAAAGCATATTCATGTGTTAGAATGGCCCAGTCACAGTCCAGACCTAAATCACATTGAGAATCTGTGGCAAGACTTGAAAATTGCTGTTCACAGACGCTCTCCATCCAATCTGACAGAGCTTGAGATATTTTACAAAGAAGAATGGGCAGAAATGTCCTCTCTAGATGTGCAAAGCTGGTAGAGACACCCCCAAAAAGACTTGTAGAGAAAGGGGGTTCTACAAAGTATTGACTCCGGGGGGCGCCATACAAATACCCCCCCCCACACTTTTCACATATTTATTTGTATCATTTTCCTTCCACTTCACAATTATGTGACACTTTGTGTTGGTCCATCACATAACAAAATGTGAAAAATGTCAAGGGGTATGAATACTTTTTTCAAGGCACTGTATATCTATCTGCCTATCTACATGAATAAATAGAACAGACACGCTAGTGACCAGCATCTTCCCGGGTTATGGGTCGTGTTATTGTCATATACAGCACACAGTAAGATAGAAACCTCCAGAATTTCTGTGCGGCGCCCCGGGCGTAGAAGTTTCCTGAGTCTTGGCTGATATAAAAATTCTTCGGTGCGTCTTTCCCGCTCCACGCTGGTTTTAATGAGGGCGTTGGTGCGTGTTGGTCTTTGATCAGCCGCTCGATAAATCTTTCTGAAAATTAGTTGTCGAGCGGAAGGGGCGACCTCGGGGCGCCGCGCTTAGCCCAGGCCGGCTTAATGATCACAGCCAGTCACCTTTAAGCTGCTCATTTTGGATAATTAATTATTCGCTTCATTCTATTTGTTGTCTAAATAATATATCAATATAACTGTGCGAAGAATGGAGGCGATGGACGTTCCTGGTGTCAGGAGTCTCCGGAGAGGCGCGATTGAAGAGCGAACGGCTCGGCGGCGCTGGGACGCGGTTGGGGAGAACCTTCTTATTGGCTGCATTCTTCCATATCTGATCATTCTTCATATAGAATGGGATCCAAGGGATTCCTAATGACTTACATACAGAGGACACGAAAACCGCGTAGAAGATTGTGAAAGGCGAGGACACCCCCCCCCATAATGACAAGCATCGGGCCTACGGCAAAACTGGTCTGTAAAGAGGACCTGTCACATAGGAAGAGTTAGAGAAGATTCTGTGGAACTTAAAGTGAACCTTTTATTTTACAAATCAGCATGAATATATCCCTGACACATCGCCCAGGGAGAAGAGGACAATCTGTGACCCCCCCCCCCAGCATAAATTTCCTCTGCTAGCCAAAATTCTTCCCAAGCAAAAATTAAAAAATCTCCCCTTCTTCCAGTACAACCCCCCCTCCCCCAATCCTCCCTCCCAGCATAAATCTTTGCCCACTCCCCATCATCTCCCCTCCCAGCTCATATCCTCCTCCCTCCCATCCAATTACCCCCTCCTAGCCCAAGCCCCACCAAAAAAAATCACCCTTCTTTGCACAAATCCCCTCCCCCCTCAAATCTCCCCTCCTACTACAAATACTCCCTCCAAATACCTAATAGCTATTATGCTGTCAGATCTGGACTGTGCATGGTATGATTACCCGCTACTTCTGCTGCCAGGACAGGAGCAGTCTAAGGAGAAGATAGGGGGTGGGTAATCAATCCGTGCACAGCCCCGATCTGACAGTATTCCTGTATCTGCTCCTGATTACCAACAAAGGGAGAGAGCACAGCCTGCACCTCTGCCTGGCTCTCTCTACCTCTCTGCTGCTGTTGCTATTCCTGTAAGGAGTTCCCCCCTGTAGCAAGTTCACTCACTATCCAGCACCCCCCCTCCCTCACATAAGTTCACTGGGCCAGGGGCAACCGCCCTTTCTGCCCCCCCCGTACCAGCCCTGCTTGGGGGCACAAGGTGCACAGGGATGCCCAGGTTGCACTAGATGACGCAGGGCACACTGGAGCGCATTTGAAGACAGGGGGTATACAAGGGTTCATTGAAGATGCAGGGGAGCACAAGGGACACTAAATGATGCAAGGCACACAAGGAAGCACTTGGAGACATGGAGCGAATGTGGGCAGAATGAAGACCCAGGGGTGCAAAGGGCACACTTGGAGACACAGGGGCACACTGAAGACATAGGGTGCACAGGGATGAATTAGATGACACAGGGAACATTGGGGCAAGCTTGGAGTCAGGAGGTGCACAGGGTGACATGGGGCACACAGAGGCACACTTAGAGACATGGAGTAATCAAACCTTGCACATAGGAGACACAAGGGCACACTAGCTAACACAGGGCACACAGGGGTACACCGGATGCCAGGGCTAATGCTGGGGCACACTTGAAAACATGGGGGCACACAAGGCAAAGGGGCACCTTAGAAGACACAGGGCACACTAGGGTGCACTTGGAAACATAGGGGCACACAGGGCCACAGAAGACACAGGGACATTATGGATGACACAGGGCGCACTGGGTTGCACTTGGAGTCATGAGGGTGTACAGTAGAATACTAGATGACATGTTGGGACACTTGGTGTGTTAGGGGCATACAGGGCACACTTGATGACATGGCTCATACTGGGGTACACTTGCAAACATGAGGGCATACATAAGACATAGAGGCACCCTAGAAGACACAGGGTACACTGGGGTGCAATTGGAGTCTCAGATGCATACAGGAGTGCATTAGATGACACGGAGCACTAGAGAAATGCTTTGAAACACATGGGCACCCTAGAAGACACAGGACACACTTGGAGTCTGGTAAGCACACTGGGGTGCACTTGGAGTCATAGGGATGCACAGGGGAATGTTATATGACACAGGGGGTACTGGGGTACACTTGGAGCCATGAGGGTGTACAAGGATGCACATGGAGTCACAAGGGCACGCTAGCAGGAACAAGGAGCACAGAGTCACATTAGGTCAAGCAGGGTGCACTTGGTGACACCGAGTATGTAGAGGCTGGGGAACACACTTGGAGTCATGAGGGTATACAAGGATGCACATGGAGTCACAAGGGCACACTAGCAGGCACAAGGAGCACAGAGTGGCATTAGGTCACATGGGATGCACTTGGTAACACTGAGTATTTAGAGGCCGGAGGCAGACATGGAGGACGCGGGAGGCACGAGATGCAGGTAGGGCGCAGCAGGGGGCTCAGCCAAGCCATAATTACGCATTGCTTAAATGCCCAGTCTCACATTACTTGGCAATGACTGCCTCCTGATTGGCTCAGGAGATCCCAAGAGAGGTGAGCGTTAAAGTGTTTCCATTGGACAGATTTTCATTTACTTCCTGTCTTGGCAGGAAGTGAGGTGAAATCTCCCCCCCAACAGACTCAAGGACATCAATAAAACCCCGACAGAGGCTCTGGCGCACTTTCCAAAACGAAATAAAAAGTTTTGTGTTTAGTTCTACTTTTGGCTGAACTTTGAAATCATTTCACAAGAACATTTACAGAAATAAATAATTGCGCGCCGTTCTCACATGTTCGCCATTGTTCCTCCGAGACAAAAAAAGGATGAAACTCCTTTCGACAAACTGCACAAGGACACGTTTTTATTATTTTCTCGCGCAACGCGGTGCGGCAATAAACAAAAAAAAAACAAAACAAGATTCTAAAATAAAAGAAAACTCTCAGCTTTGGTAAAAAAAAAAAGCGCCTTTTGTCATGTAAAGATGTCAGCCCCTCCTGAGCGCGCCCTCGCCGATTACGAGAGGGAAAAGGGCAGCGAGCTATTTCTGCCTCCCCGGAGTCGAACGTCGCTCTCTTGCTGTTGAATGCAGATTAATTGAAGGTGTACGCGCCTTCCCCGGAGCGCCAGAGCGATATGTCACGTCAGCCGGGAGCACACAAAAGGGCCCCCGTGTCATTTTTTTTTTTTCTTTACGAATCGCGGCTTTGGAACCTGGTTGGAACGGAAGATTGTTCAGAATCTGTTCTTTATAGTGTCAGAGTTTATCATCGCTTCCCCCCTCCCCCTTCCCCCGCCCGTCACCCCTTTTTTTTTACCCGCGCGCATTAATCACCCGCCTTCTTTATAGCGACGTCTTTTCCAAAAAGCCATCTCCCATCTCCAAACTTGATGGCACTTCGCCTCGGCTCTCTCACAATACACCTAATTTGCTGGAATGTTTTTCGCTGCGAACAGAAATACCCTTAAATTGTTCCCCGCCATCTGTGTAAATCCAACTTGTGTGAATGAAAATGAGATTCAAATGCCATCCAGATGTCCCAATGCAAATTAGCATTAGCATATTATGTAAATGACGGCGATGACACGCGCACCAAAAAAAAAAACGCTCTTCCACAAACAAAAATATTTATTTTTAAACGCCACATAAAGAATTCATTTCTGAGGGAAGATAATGGAGACGGGATGACTTTGCCAGGGCTTTTCTTCTTGTTCTCCAACGTCCGGGGCGACCGATGGGAAAAAAAAAGAGGCACCCGGCTGGCTTCGTTCGAGCTATTTTGAGAGGCCCCAACACAGCCGAACACAATGAGAATCCATTTTGCCCTCATCTCCGAGCACTCAAGTGAGTCTCTCGCCTATCAGTGAGCCTTAATTTAGCTGCCTGACTGCGGCGTTAGGAAGGATCCGTTGGGGAAGTTCGGTCCTCGTAGGGACGTACGGGCTTGGATGAAGTTGATATATTATATATAGGACATGGATTTTATATTATATCATAAATAATATTGGGCTTTCTTGTTGTGTAGCAACAGTAAAGGGTGGGTATTCCCAAAACAAATAATTTCTGTTTTTTTGGAATATGCCAGAGAGTTAGAAAACGATTCCAGATATGGAAATTTTTATAGTTACATTGTTCCAGCCTTGACTAATGTAACTTTGTAGATACCATACCTGTAGGATCCCTGTGGGAATCATTGTAGTTGGCACCTTTGCTACAACCCTACTACACCGCTACTCACTCGTAGCTGCTGGTGCTCCATTGGTTGGGAGAGGCGGCAAACAAACCTGAGACATCTACCCCCACCTACCGGTCGATCCAGCCCACCACCCCACACCAAACCCCCCAAGTCACCTGTTTGCTTGTCCGCCAATCAATCAGCACTTACCCCATCCAGGTCACGGCTGTGGCTTCCCCCTCCGTCTCCTCAGTGTCCCAGCAGTCGCTGCTTCTCCTCTTGGCCAATCGGGTCTTCCGACTCCTGGCCAGGGCCATCTTCAAACTTTCTTGGGCTCTCCCGAATCCACTTATCAACTATTTGTGGGCAGTGCAGGCTCAAGGGGAAGTTGCCTTGGGGCTCCACAAAAATCACTGGGCCCCGGGGCAGCTGCCCCTTTTGCCCTGTGTTAAAGACGCCCTGCTCCCGGGGGCCAATGAGGTCTTAGGTCTCCCGGCCAATCGGGTCTCAGGACCCACTTCTTGATTGGGAGGAGAAGAACAGGGGACTTGACGGGGACTTCCCTGTGGAATTCCCCATGACGTCAAAGGGGGGCGGACAGGGAAGTCCCCGTGCGTCAGTGGGTGGGGGGGGCACCCTCCGTTATTTAAGAACCATCAGAAGAGGAGAAGCGTCACACAGCGGGAGCCTCCCATCATGGTGGATGCGGACCGGCCCAGAAGATGAAAGGAAGAAGACGCCGCAGAGGAAGATGCTGGACGAGAACACCGGAAGAAGAACCAGAAGAATCAGAAGAAGAAGAAGATGGAGGAAGAAACCGAAGGAAGATAGAAGATAGAAGAAAGAAGAAGCATTTAAATAAAGGAATTGTCAAAAACTGTCTCTTGTCATTTTTAACATTTTTGAAATTTTTTTTGTGAAATGGTAGGGGTACTCCCTTACCATTTCACACAGGGGGGAGGGCCGGGATCTGGGGGTCCCCTTGTTAAAGGGGGCTTCCAGATTCCAATAAGCCCCCTTCAGGCAGACCCCCACAACCACTGGGCAAGGGTTGTGGGGATGAGGCCCTTGTCCCCATCAACATGGGGACAAGGTGTTTTGGGGGGCTACCCCAAAGCACCCTCCCAATGTTGAGGGCATGTGGCCTGGTACGGTTCAGGAGGGAGGGGGGGCGCTCTCTCGTCCCCCCCTCTTTTCCTGTGGCCTGCCAGGTTGCGTGCTCGGATAAGGGTCTAGTGTGGATTTTTGGGGGGACCCCACGCCATTTTTTCTTAAATTCCCATGCCGTTTTTATCAATGAACTTCTATGTGTATTGTCGGACCGGCAACACAATAGCGGCGAGTAGTTTTAAATGACTTTTTTGCCTTTGAAATGTCATTTTGCTGTCAGACTGTTCTAAACACGGGAAACATACGTCCCTTTACAGGCATACTATAGACACCCCCCAGGTACGAAATTTAAAGGGATATTACACTTTTATTGTTTCACTTTAAGCATTATTAAAATCACTGCTCCTGAAAAAAACGGACGTTTTTAAAAGTTTTTTTTGCATTGATCCATGTCCCCTGGGGCAGGACCCGGGTCCCCAAACACTTTTTATGACAATAACTTGCATATAAGCCTTTAAAATGAGCACTTTTGATTATTCATGTTCGTGTCCCATAGACTTTAACGGTGTTCGCGTGTTCGAACTAACTTTTTTCCTGTTCGCATGTTCTGGTGCGAACCGAACCGGGGGGTGTTCGGCTCATCCCTAGCAAATAATAAAAGATGTGCAAAATTGCATTGTAGTGTCCAAAATCTTCCTGAGATCATGTGAAACTATAATCCATCACAAACATCAAAATAACATGAAAGTGGATAAATCCCACAAAAATAATATATATATATATATATATATATAGAGGTAAAATAATCCTCTGAATTGGTGAGTAAAGTGTTAAAACTTCTGCCGTCTTCACAGACTGATGGATCCAATATAAATAATGTTGGATTAATAGATACTTAAAAATGTCCATGTATGTTCCTAGGTGTTTCCTGAATAGCCTCTTAGTACTAAGGTCTCCCAGAAGGGTCCCCAGATGAAGTCACGAGATGTGACGTAACGCGTAGGGATTGGCCGAGATAGACGCACACCTCTCCCCTCCCCCAGTGATCAGACTGTACATTGTAACTTTGTAGAAGGAGGAGTCATTTCCTCAGTTTCCCCTCCCCCAGTGATCAGACTGTACATTGTAACTTTGTAGAAGGAGGAGGAGTCATTTCCTCAGTCTCCTCCCCCCAGTGATCAGACTGTACATTGTAACTTTGTAGAAGGAGGAGGAATTAGATTGTGACTGTGGATGATGCCTAAACAAAGATGGCGCCGTCCTTTTGTAGAGAAAAGCAGGTGAAGGTATTATCAGAGGGGAGTCCAGTGATCTCCGTGAGGGGTGGTAAAAACTTGGAAATATTCTGATCGCAGATTACAGGGGATGAGATCTAATTCTCGGTCCAATCTTCTCAAACAATCCCGAGAAAAAAGATTTTTAAAAAAATGAAAAAATATATATATTATCTGCATAATATTATAGTAATGAAATGATTTCTTTTATTTATAATAAGGAGAATTAGCGGAGATCCCGTCCATTTCCATGGAGGTATTCTGGGAGCGGAGGGACGGGGATATAGGAAAGCTGTCTCATATTGTACGCGTTTCAGGTTAAGACTCCCATTACATGTATTTGATAATGTAATGCTATTGTTACAGACCCCCGCTCATCACCGTCCGCTCATCGCCGTCCGCTCATCGCCGTCCACGCGGCTCCCTGGAAGATGCTGATGTGCTACAAATCAATAACATAATAGTAAGTAATAACTGTAGCATTTAATTATTAAAGCGACAGATCAGAAATGGATTTCCTCCGGATTCAGCTGCACACTGGCGCCCCCTGCTGCCCCCCATCCAGGCTCACACCTCCTGATATAGGACCCCCAAATCCAGGCCGCCTTCATCCCTTCTCCTCCCCCCTCGTCTTCTCATCTATGGTGAACACAAGAAAGAAAAAAAGCAATTAATTGTTATGCAGAATGATGGACGACCTCGGAGCGAAGCTCCTGCTATGGCGAGAATATTAAAGAAAAAAAAATAAAAAATGGAGCCGGCTAATATCGGGGCCGAGGCGCTTCGCGCCGCATCAGGCGGAGAATGGAGAGGAATTATATTCTTGTGCAGAGCTTAAAGTCTTGGACGGATTTGATCAATTTTTCTGACGGAGATTAATTGGCAGGTCGTAACGATCGAAGCGAACGCTGAAAATAAGCACCTTACATCGAATGAAAAATGTGATTAAAGAGTGATATTTAGCTGGAATTCCTCAGAACACAATAAACCCGCCCGGGCGCACCGCGCCGATCCTCCGAAATGTTATCTTACAAGTCCACATGAAAAAAAAAAAATGTGAACAAAATATTTTGTGGGTAAAATCAGAGAAGAGAAGAAAACAAATTTGGATTTCTAGTTTAAAGGATCAGAAAGCAATAGATGTATATAGGAGGTACAGTGCAGGTCGATTGTAAACCTGATGATGTCTGGATGGAGCGAATTAAATCCACACCGTACAAGAAGATCGTTTTCACGTCGGAAAATGCACGGCGCATTCTGCGATACGGCAAATTGAAGAACGAGTTTATATTTGCTAAAATATAAGTACAAATATGTAACAATGGTGATTGTAATAAAAACTAATTTATTTATTCATGTATTTATTTTTATAAATTTATTTATTAAATAATGTATTTTAATAGTATGTTTAAATAAATGTAATAATAATAATAATAATAATATTATTATAATTATTATTTAAACAAATATATTTATTTATTTGTATAATTTTTTAAACAATTTTTATTATTTTATATATATATATGTACTCCCCATTCCCCCCGTATCCCCCGTACCCCCCCATTCCTTATACTCCCCATTCCCCATTTCCCCCGTATTCCCCATTCCTCACCTCCCCATACTCCCCATTCCCCCGTACCCCCCATTCCTCGCCTCCCCCGTACTCTCCATTCCTCGGTTCCCCCATACTCCCCGTTCCCTGGTTCCCCCATACTCCCCATTCCTCGCCTCCCCTGTACTCCCCGTTTCCCAGTACTCCTCATTCCTCGCCTCTCCTGTATTCCCCATTCCCCGGTTCCCCCGTACTCCCCATTCTTCATCTCCCCCGTACTCCTCGTTCCCCTGTACTCCCGGTTCCACTGTACTCCCCGTTCCCCCGTACTCCTCATTCCTCGCCTCTCCTGTACTCCCCATTCCCCGGTTCCCCCGTACTCCCCATTCCCCGGTTCGCCCGTACTCCCCATTCCCCGAACCCTCGTACTCCCCATTCCTTACCTCCCCCGTACTCCCTGTTCCCCAGTTCCCCTGTATTCCCCATTCCTGACCTCGCCCATGCACCCCGTTCCCCGGCTCCCCCGTACTCCCCATTCCTCGCCTCCTCCATATTCCCCATTCCCCGGTTCCCCCGTACTCCCCATTCCTCACCTCCTCCGTAGTCCCCATTCCTCGCCTCCCCCGTACTCCCCGGTTCCCCTGTACTTCCCGTTCCCCCGTACACCCCATTCCTCACCTCCCCCATACTCTCCGTTCCCCCGTACTCCCCATTCCTCGCCTCCCCCATACTCCCCATTCCTCGCCTTCCCCGTACTCCCCATTCTCCGGTTCACCCGTACTCCCCATTCCTCACCTCCCCCGTACTCCCCGTTCCCCCGTACTCCTCATTCCTCGCCTCCCCCGTACTCCCCATTCCCCGGTTCCCCCGTACTCCCCATTCCCCGGTTCCCCCGTACGCCCCATTCCTCATCTCTCCCGTACTCCCTGTTCCCCGGTTCCCCTGTACTCCCCATTCCTCGCCTCCCCCGTACTCCCTGTTCCCCAGTTCCCCCGTACTCCCCATTCCTCACCTCCCCCATACACCCCGTTCCCTGGCTCCCCCGTACTCCCCATTCCTCGCCTCCTCCATATTTCCCATTCCCCAGTTCCCCCGTACTCCCCATTCCTCACCTCCCCCGTACCCCCCATTCCTCGCCTCCCCCGTACCCCCCATTCCTCGCCTCCCCCGTACTCCCCATTCTTCGCCTCCCCCGTACTCCACGGTTCCCCTGTACTCCCCGTTCCCCCGTTCCCCCGTACTCCCCATTCCTCACCTCTCCCGTACTCCCTGTTCCCCCGTACTCCCCATTCCTCATCTCCCCCATACTCCCCATTCCCCGGCTCCTCCGTACTCCCCATTCCTTGCCTCCCCCATTCTCCCCGTTCCCCAGCTCCCCCATACTCCCCATTCCCTGCCTCCCCCTTACTCCCAGTTCCCGGCTCCTCCATACTCCCTGTTCCCCGGCTCCCCGTGCTCCCCTTTCCCCGCCTCCCCCGTACTCCCCATTCCTCGCCTCCTCCGTATTCCCCATTCCCCCATACCCCAGTTCCCCCGTACTTCCCATACCTTACCACCCCTTGTACTCCCCATTCCTCACCTCCCCCGTACTCCCCATTCCTCGCTTCCCCCGTACTCCCCGGTTCCCCCATACTCCCCGTTCCTCTGTACTCCCCATTCCTCACCTCCCCCATACTCCCCGTTCCCCCGTACTCCCCATTCCTCACCTCCCCCGTACTCCCCATTCCTCGCCTCCCCCGTACTCCCCGGTTCCCCCATACTCCCCGTTCCTCTGTACTCCCCATTCCTCACCTCCCCCATACTTCCCGTTCCCCCATACTCCCCATTCCTCACCTCCACCGTACTCCCCATTCCTCAACTCTCCCGTACTCCCTGTTCCCCCGTACTCCCCATTCCTCATCTCCCCCATACTCCCTGTTCCCCAGCTCCCCCATATTCCCCGTTCCCCGCCTCTCCCGTACTCCCCATTCCCCACCTCCCCTGTACTCCCCGTTCCCCGGCTCCCCTGTACTCCCCATTCCTCACCTCCCCCGTACTCCCCATTCCCCGGCTCCCCCGTACTCCCTGTTCCTCGCCTCCCCATACTCCCTGTTCCCCAGTTCCCCTGTACTCCCCATTCCTGACCTCGCCCATACACCCCGTTCCCCGGTTCCCCCGTACTCCCATTCCTCACCTCCCCCGTAGTCCCCATTCCTCGCCTCCCCCGTACTCCACATTCCCTGGCTCCCCCATACTCCCTGTTCCCCGGCCCCCCCGTACTCCCCGTTCCCCCGGCGGTGCGTGCCACGTACAGGTGGACATGCATAGTGATATGTTTCCAGCAGCACATCTTTGTGTGATTTCAGCAATCCCGAATATACATAATTTTCCAGCAAACGCAGAAGATTGGAACGTTCACTAAATTCTATAAAGCCGACAAAATTTGCATTTTCTAATGAAGGAATATGTCTCTTAAATCTGAGATCACCGGATACCCGGCCATCTGCCAGCCTGTTACTTCACATCTTAATGAAATGAAAGGACGGACTCATGAGGGGAGCGTCGGATCCCTACAATGGGCTCAGCCAGGGATGGTATTCTGATTTAGGAATAAAAAAAAAGCTTTAAAGTTTTTGTTTTGTCATCAAAGAGGAAATGAAGAGGATTACTGCCAGCTGGGCGTGGCCTACCGGGTCCTACGGATCAAGAAAGATGAAATCCGGGTGTTGTGATTGAAACCCATCCAATCGCTTTTATCCACAACGAATCAGCCTGTGCCGGGGATCCATACATTCAGATGGTATACAGTATATATGTAGAGGAGCTTACACTCTAATGTCCCCTCCCCCACAGTCACAGACTATTATTATTATACATTTATATTTATAATAATAATAATAGTAGTGTGTGACTGTGGGGGAGGGGACACTAGAGTGCAATTTTTTAAATTAAAAAAATCATACAAACATACAGCTTATTAATAAAAATAAATTTACACAAAAATAAACAACAACTAAACAAAAACAAGCGTGCTTACATCAGCAAGTAAAGAAAACCGTTTCCTGACAAGATAACAAACATATTTCAATTACAACAAAAAAGAGATTACAAACCCCGAAGCTCAACTTAAACACAATCCAGGCTAAGAAACATTTTGAGATTTAATCGCCATCAGGAAACGATTCCAAATCCCCCCCTTAACCCCTCCCCCCACATCATTCACCCCAACTTCCACATCATTCACATTGCATTCTGCACCAGCCACTCTCCTTCCCTTTCCACCTCCCCCGCCACCATCATCCTATCCATCCCTCACTCCACTCCTCGTTGTCTGCCGGCCTCCAGCCGCACTTCTGCCACACCGAGGAGGAGGTGTTGGCACCACCATACACTCTGGTCCAGCACCCTCCACTGCCTACACTACACTAGGAAAAACAATAGGTGCAGACACAGACTTGACAACCACACTTTCTGACACTGACTGGGGAACCACAGACTGGGAGGACACTGACACCACAGACTGGGGGGACACTAACACCACAGACTGGGGGGACACTGACACCACAGAGGGCCTCACAGACAAGGATTCTGAAGGGACAGAGACACTAGGATCCCCTGGTACAACCTCCGCCAATCCAGGCTCTTTTCTATCCAGACGGAAGAATTCCTCCACCAACTCTGGCTTATTGTGCAAAGCCTCAGGGCACCGGCTATAAGGGTGACCAACCTTATCACATAGGTTACATTTAATGATGTTACAGTCCCTCACCAGATGCCCCAGTTCCTGACACAAAGAACACTTCTGTTCTGGACAGTTAGAAGAGAAATGTCCCTTGACTCCACATTTATGGCACAGCTTAGGTTGACCAGGGTAGAAGACGGTAATCCTATCTCTACCAATAAAGGCAGAGGAGGGCAAATGCTGGACCACATTCCCACACACACTCAACCTCATTGACACCGACCACCCACCTGTCCAGATTCCTCTATCAATCTCAATCTTTTTTAGGGGACACAACGTTTCACCAAACCTCCTCAACCAGACCCATAAATCCTCAGTGGGTATAGACTCCTGACTCCTTGTCAGGATAGTCACATTTTTTATCAAGAGTTGTGGTTAGACAACTTTGGGGACAAGCCCCTTCCAGTCCAGCTGGCCACCATATACATGCTCAAACCGCTCCCAAAACAGATCCAGCGACTTTGGACGCACAAATGACAAATCATATTCATAGGAACCAGCTGGACTGATAAGAGCATAAATATCCTCTGCCTTAAATCCCATGGCTAGGATCTTATCCACAACCTCCCTCCTGATAGGTGGAATATCTTCTCCTTCCCACCTGAGCTGTACCACATTCCTGCATTTAATGGAAGAAGGTGCAATAGGAGAATGTTGCACAACTGGTTCCCTTCCACCAGCAGCAGCATGACTTTGTCCCAACACAGCCTTACATAACTCCTAACTGGGACAGATGACACATTAACTGGCTGCATAGGAACCTCTGAAATCTGGTTTGGTAAATTAACCACCACTTGATCCTCCCTCAGATACCAGCAGTCCCATCATCAAGTAAAGTCTTCTGTTTAGAAAAAACACCAGCTGTTTCAGTGTTCATACGGCCTCCTGCTCTGCAGTTTCAATGTTCATGCGACATTCCTGCTCTGCACTGTTAGTGTCCATGTGGGACTCCTCGCAGCCAGCTAATCCTGCATTCCCTGCTGATTGCAAGGATCTGTTGGTAGGTTCAATCTCAGGAAAGTTCCCCACACACTGAGAGAGATTTTCAGCAAGTACTCCCTTACCAAGATCTTCATCTGATGGATTGGTGCCACTCAAGGAAGATTCCATTTCTATAATGGTCTGCAGCAATCCGCCATTTTCCTCAACCTCCTCCTGAGATGACTCAGGCTGCTGGGGAGGGAGGGGGGCAGATACTGACTCAGACATGACAGATCCTGAGACAGGGGTAGTACTGGGGCCACCATGTGAAGACACTTCCTTACTCTCATTCATATTGTTGCTATTGCTCTGGCATCCACCCTCTGGCTGGTACTGGCACAGGCACTTTTCTCCATCTGTTGGAATCTCTCCTCATTCTCACACTTTTCTCTTAACACACTGCTGCTCTCCTTCAGAAAAGCAACCAACTTCTCCTGCTTTTTTAATGCCTCCTCCAGAGACTTCAGCTTGGAGACTTCCCTCCTACTGTTTCCAGACTTACTGTGCAGGGATTTCTTTTTCGTGAGATCTTCTTTCATGACAGAAAGTTTCTGTTCCTCCTTAGCAATGCGGCAAAGTCTGCTCACCACTTTATCCTGGAAGAATGGTAAGGACTCCTCTTGCATAGGGACAGGCCCAGAATCCATTGCAGCTTGAGCACATGGAGTAGGCCTCAGTGCCTCTGGAGAGCCTCCACCTTCGTCTTCCCCAACATGGTCCATGCTTGCCTGGAAAAAGCCTGCATGAGAATCCCCAGGCTTGCTGCTTCTCTCAGCTGAGATCACAGCAGAGTGAGCCAACTGCACCCTGCAGAACAGCACCACCTGGTGGAGAAGCTTCTCTGGTGCAAAGACTGATGTGACTGGCTCAGTGATCTCTGTACAGCACTGCGGTTTATGTCAGAGGTATATAAATGTATAATAATAATAGTGTGTGACTGTGGGGGGAGGGGACATTAGAGTGTAAGCTCCATTGGTACAGAGACTGATGTGACTGGCTCAGTGTTCTCTGTACCGCATGACAGTATATGTCAGAGCTATATAAATGTATATTAATAATAGCGTGTAACTGTGGAGGGAGGGGACATTAGAGTGTAAGCTCCTTTGGTACAGATACTGATGTGACTGGCTCAGTGTTCTCTGTACACCACTGCAGTATATGTCAGAGCTATATGAATATATAATAATAATAGTGTGTGACTGTGGGGATGGGAGATTAAGGATAACTGGCCCAATTATCCTACCATACAATAATCACACTGCCCTCTACAGGCCAGATCCAGGAATGGTAATTATAGAACATTTCTGATACTCTCCCTCTTGCTCTCACAGCTTGAAAAATATGCAAAAATGTTTAAATGAGTATTGAACTAAAAAAGTGTAAATTACAAGCTCGCCAGCAGTACGCAGAGTTTCTGTCCAATTAACACATCCACAGACGTTCCTGCGCTCCATTCGTGGTTGGATGACTTTCGCCGTACACTCTCCATTTGTCACACCCCAGTGGCTCCACTTTCAGGTGCTCCACGTGACTGAAATATGCATTTGTCAAAGTTGGAAAATAGCCGAAGAAAACACACTGCAGCTGCGATGTGCTAAAGAAGTGAGGGGGTGATTAAAACTGTGCAGTCAGGCATAGCAAGGCAATTACCAGACAGTAGGGGGCGCCAGGCTGGTCTGAAAATCTATGCGGTTCTGGGGGGAGAGAAAAAACTTTTTCATTTGTCTTGCATTGATTGGCCGTGTCTCATTTCCCAGGAAATCCATATTCCATGCCGAAGGGACATTGTGCTACAGGAGGGAACACTTTATTATTAACCCCTTAATGACCAGAGGTCATGGAAGTCTATGTGCCCAGACCTAGTTTAACAGCATCAGTCTGAGTCGGTTAACCTAATGATAACTCTATGATTACTAATTAGTGACCAAAATAATTTCCCCATGAAAGGCTTTTATTTTCTACACTGGCAAATAGACAGAAATGTAAACACATTTTATTTGAGTTGTTATACACCAACAATTATGTATAACCCCAGTACCATCTTAATAGCATCATGGGCCCCTGGACAAAGTAATGAATTGGGGCCCCTACAAGCCTGCATCAGGTGTCCCTTTCACAGCACCCCCATACATCAGATGTCCCTATCACAGTGTCCCCATCCTTCAGGTTTCCCCATCTCAGTGTCCCCATTTTTCAGGATTTCCCATCACAGTGTTCCCATTCTTCAGGATTCCTCATCACAGTGTCCATATCCATCAGGTGTCCCCATCCATCAGCTGTCCCCTATCACAGTGTCTTCATACATCAGGTGTCCCCATCCATCAGGTTTCCCCATCACTGTGTCTTCATCCATCAGGTGTCCCCATCACTGTGTCTTCATCCATCAGGTTTCCCCATCACTGTGTCTTCATCCATCAGGTTTCCCCATCACTGTGTCTTCATCCATCAGGTGTCCCCATCACTGTGTCTTCATCCATCAGGTGTCCCCATCACTGTGTCTTCATCCATCAGGTGTCCCCATCACTGTGTCTTCATCCATCAGGTGTCCCCATCACTGTGTCTTCATCCATCAGGTGTCCCCATCACTGTGTCTTCATCCATCAGGTGTCCCCATCACTGCGTCTTCATCCATCAGGTGTCCCCATCACTGTGTCTTCATCCATCAGGTTTCCCCATCACTGTGTCTTCATTCATCAGGTGTCCCCATCACTGTGTCTTCATCCATCAGGTTTCCCCATCACTGTGTCTTCATTCATCAGCTGTCCCCTATCACAGTGTCTTCATACATCAGGTGTCCCCATCCATCAGGTTTCCCCATCACTGTGTCTTCATCCATCAGGTGTCCCCATCACTGTGTCTTCATCCATCAGGTTTCCCCATCACTGTGTCTTCATCCATCAGGTGTCCCCATCACTGTGTCTTCATTCATCAGGTGTCCCCATCACTGTGTCTTCATCCATCAGGTTTCCCCATCACTGTGTCTTCATTCATCAGGTGTCCCCATCACTGTGTCTTCATCTATCAGGTTTCCCCATCACTGTGTCTTCATCCATCAGGTTTCCCCATCACTGTGTCTTCATCCATCAGGTTTCCCCATCACTGTGTCTTCATCCTTTAGGTGTCCCCATCACTGTGTCTTTATCCATCAGGTTTCCCCATCACTGTGTCTTCATCCTTTAGGTGTCCCCATCACTGTGTCTTCATCCTTTAGGTGTCCCCATCACTGTGTCTTCATCCATCAGGTTTCCCCATCACTGTGTCTTCATCCTTTAGGTGTCCCCATCACTGTGTCTTCATCCATCAGGTTTCCCCATCACTGTGTCTTCATCCATCAGGTTTCCCCATCACTGTGTCTTCATCCATCAGGTTTCCCCATCACTGTGTCTTCATCCATCAGGTTTCCCCATCACTGTGTCTTCATCCATCAGGCTTCCCCATCACTGTGTCTTCATCCATCAGGTTTCCCCATCACTGTGTCTTCATCCATCGGGTGTCCCCATCACTGTGTCTTCATCCATCAGGTTTCCCCATCACTGTGTCTTCATCCTTTATGTGTCCCCATCACTGTGTCTTCATCCATCAGGTTTCCCCATCACTGTGTCTTCATCCATCAGGTTTCCCCATCACTGTGTCTTCATCCATCAGGTTTCCCCATCACTGTGTCTTCATCCATCAGGTTTCCCCATCACTGTGTCTTCATCCATCAGGCTTCCCCATCACTGTGTCTTCATCAATCAGGTTTCCCCATCACTGTGTCTTCATCCATCAGGTTTCCCCATCACTGTGTCTTCATCCATCAGGCGTCCCTATCCATCAGGTTTCCCCATCACAGTGTCCCCTATTACAGTGTCTTCATCCATCAGGTGTCCCCATCTATCAGGTTCTCCCATCACAGTGTCTTTATCCATCAGTCTTCCCCATCACAGTGTCCCCTTCCATCAGGTTTCCCCATCACTGTATCTTTATCCATCAGGCGTCCCCCTTCATCAGGTTCCCCAACCACAGCGTCTTCTTCCATCAGGTGTCCCCATCTATCAGGTTTCCTTATCCAACAGGTGTCCCCATCCATCAGGTTTCCCCATCACATTGTCTTCATCCATCAGGTGTCCCCATCTAGCAGGTTTCCCAATCACAGTGTCCCTTTCCATCAGGTGACCCCATCATAATGTTCCCATCTATCAGGTGTCCCCATTATAGTGTCCCTTATCACAGTGTCCCCATCCATCAGGTTCCTCCATCACAGTGTCCCCATCTATCAGATTCGGCCATCACAGTGTCCCTATCTATCAGGTTCCGCCATCACAGTGTCCCTTTCCATCAGGTGTCCCCATCATAATGTTCCCATCTATCAGGTGTCCCCATCATAGTGTCCCTTATCACAGTGTCCCCATCCATCAGGTTCCTCCATCACAGTGTCCCCATCTATCAGATTCCGCCATCACATTGTCCCTGTCCATCGGGTTTCACCATTACAGTGTCCCCATCTCTCAGATTCCGCCATCACAGTGTCCCTATCTATCATGTTCCGCCATCACAGTGTCTCCATCCATCAGGTGTCCCAATATATCAGGCATCCCCATCCATCAGTTTCCCCGATCACAATGTCCTCATATATCAAAGGTACCCATCATAGTGTCCCCTTCCATTAGGTGTCCCCATCACAGTGTCACCTGTAACAGTGTCTTCATTCATCAGGTGTTCCCATCCATAAGGTGCCCCAATATATCAGGTGCCCCAATATATCAGGTGTCCCAATATATCAGGTGTCCCCATCAATCAGTTTCCCCCATCACAGTGTCCTCATCCTTCAGGTTTCCCCATCACAGTGTCCCCTTTCATCAGTGTCCACATCACTGTGTCCCCTATAACAGTGTCTTTATTCATCAGGTGTCCTCATCCATCAGGTGTCCCCATCCAAGTGTCCCCATCCATAAGGTGTCCCTATAACAGTGTCCCCATCCATCAGGTGTCCCTATAACAGTGTCCCCATCCATCAGGCGTCCCAATACTTCAGGTGTCCCCATTCATCAGAGTTGTGGCTCCCCTTCCTCCTTGTGCTCACAGGTTACAAGGAGGGAGGAGAAAGCCGAAACCTCTCTCCAGCAGAATTCGGCTGCTGCTCCTTCTGCCAGCAGTGACATTGCAGTTACTCCTGTCAAAGAAGAGCAGCAAAAGCAGTCAAATCATCAGCGTTCCCCCCAACACAGCACCCAGGCCACCCCCTAAGAATTTTCAATAGGATGCGAGTTACCAATCCACAAGAACACTGAGCACTGAACATATCTCCTCAGCATGCTCTTCTGATCAGAAGGTGGAGAGTAATTAATGTTTTGTGTATCTGCATTATATGGCCAAAAAGTCTATGAACACCAGACCATTACACCTCATGAGTTGCTTGGACTTCCCATTTGTTCTGTTCCATGTACCGATGTATGCAATGATATTCCTCCCAGTCTGTATGGACATTATGACCACTTACTGACTCGGCACTATCCACAGGCAGTTTAACGTGGTTGTAAATGATTAAAAAAAAAATAATAAACATGTCTATACCTACCTGCTCTGTGAAATATAATGCATTAAGGTGAAAAAACTTGAGGCTTTAGAACCACTTTACCTCTTCAAAAGGACACGGTTGAATCCAAGATAATTTACCTTTAGATAAGTACAGTACAGAGGAGACTTTTCCAGGCTTTCGAATGGTAGGAAAACATTGACTCTCTATACTTTATCCCTGTGATGATTATTACTGACTGAGGGGACAGAGAAGATGCAGGAAAGGTCTAGCTAGGGCTGAGCTAACTAGCACTAAAACAGGGGGGGGGGGGTAAAAGAGGGGCATACCAAACATGAATGTCAACAAGTTGTAGTGGCATTAAACTACCACTGGATGTCGGTATACATCAAAACATCAACAACGTATTGGAATTGAATGTAACAACAGAAAAATACATCATAGGTGGGCACAATCCCATTTGAAAACAATGGTCATTAATATGGAGTTGCCCCTTTTATGGCTTTAACATGCTCCACTCAGCTGGGAAGGCTTTCCACAAAATGTTGGAGGGGGTCTGTGGGGATTTGTCCCATTTCTGAGGTCAGGTACAGATGCTGAGAAGACCTGGCTCACATCTTGGGCCTCACGTTGGGCGCCAAAAAAAAAAAAAGACCTGGCTTGCAAATCAACATTCCAATTAATCCCAAAGGTGTTCAGTAGGGATACGGTCAGGGCTCTGTGCAGGACACGCTAGTTCCTCCACACCAAACTGATCACGCCATGTCTTTATGGAGCTGACTGGAGCACAGTCATGGTAGGACAGAAAAGGGTCTTCACCAAACTGTTACCACAAGGTTGGAAGAGCCCAATGGTCTACAATGTCTTTGAATGGAGGAGTATTGCCGGGACCCTTCACTGGAGACACCTGAACTCAATATTCTAGTGTCAACATCCTTTGGGCCATATGGTGTATTAAATGAAAATGTGTAAAAAAAAAAAAAAAAAAAGTTTGATGTTACCTCAAGAATCAACCAAATAAATGCAGGTAAATAAAACAATGCCCACTCACATTGAAAAGTGCTATGTGCTAGCACCAACACAAACAGCTCTAGGACACCTCCGCATGCCGTCCTGCGTGCATTCCAAATCCAGGGGATGTTTATGTTGGTGCTAGCACATAGCACTTTTCAATGTGAGTTGGCATTGTTTTATTTACCTGCATCTGTTCCTGTTATGAAGCTTACTACTCTATGATCGTTCCTATGGTGTGTCCCACATGTTTTTCTTCTTTGAACATGATTGACTGAAGTCTACCAAAGAACAAGGAGCTACCATCGCTCATATCGCTGGTTACAGGGAATCCACAAATCCGTGGTGGCTTTCTAGTGCCTAAGCGTTGGTGAGTGCGAACGTCTCAGGGACGATTTGAGGTGGATCGTTATCTATATCACCTTTAGAACTTTATTTTTACATTATTTGGATTTTTTTCATGCTTTATCACGGTGATTGGACTCTTGTTGGAAATTCTTTGGTCTGTGTAATACTTATGTGGTTTTTCCACTTTTTTGATTTTTTTTTGGTTTGTCTTATGCACTATTAGAGTTATTAGATTCACAATTTGATTGCAGTAGTTTATTACAATAATTATTCAATCATTAATGATCCCACCATCTCCTCCGCCAGCTACGTAGACTCATCCCCTTCATCCCAGAAGAGGACAAAGTGGCAGTTGTGGGAACAATCATCAATTCCCGACTCGACTACGCAAACTCCATCTACGTAGGACTACCCCAATATCAGCTTGCGCGCTTACAACTCATCCAAAACACGACGGCAAGACTGTTAACAGGAAAAAAACCCTGGGAATCCATCTCCCCCTCCCTAAAGAGCCTACACTGGCTAACCGTGAAGAATCGGATCACATTCAAGACCCTCTGCCTCACCCACAAATGCATACAAGGAAACGCCCCACTATATCTCCGCGAGAAAATAAAACACTACACACCGAATCGCAGTCTTCGATCAGCTAACCAAAACCTCCTTACCATTCCCATATACCGCTACAAAGCAAAGGGAGAACGAAGATTCGCAGTCCAAGGACCTCGACTATGGAATGCTCTTCCAACCAACATCCGCATGGAAGAAAACCACCAGGCCTTCAGGAAAAAACTAAAGACCTTTTCTGAGAAGCTGACAACAGAGAATGCATCCAGCGCCTTGAGGCGATTCAGTTCGCATTTGTAGCGCTTTACAAATCATTCATTCATTCATTCATTCATTTGGTTGATTCTTGAGGTAACGCCAACCTTTTTTTGCACATTTTCATTTTTGGAGTGGCCATCCACTTTTAAGGAGCAGCTTCACTTATTAAATACACTAATTGTTTGGTGCCATTCCTTCTCACTTCAGATTACACACATATGGTGTATTCATTTCGACTGCAATGACCCCATTACCATTATTAGTAGAGTTCTTTAAACATGAACCTACAAGGACAGGATTGATGTTGGATGAGGAGACCTGGCTCACCATCGGCATTCCAATTCATCCCAAAGGTGTTTGTTAGAGTTGATGTCAGGGCTCTTAAGTTCCTCCACACCAAAGACTTTCCGCAAGATGCTGGAGGGTGTCTGTGGGAATTTGTGCCTATTTAAGAGGTCAGGTTCTGATGTTGGATGAGAAGACCCGACTCACATGATGGGCCGCGCAGTGGGTGCTAAAAAAAAGAACTGGCTCACAGTCAGAGCTCCAATTCATTACAATGGTGATCAGTGGGAATGAGGTCAGGGCTCTGTGCAGGACACTCGAGTTCCTCCACACCAAACCGGTCACACAATGTCTTTATGGAGCTGGCTTTGTACACAAGGGGGAGGTCTAGTCATGGTGGAACAGAAAAGGGTCTTCACCAAACTGTTACCACAAGATTGGAAGAGCACAATTGTCTACAATGTCTTTGTATGATGGAGGATTGCTGGGATCCTTCACTGGAGACACCTGAACTTAATATTCTACAGGAGTGTCAACATCCTTTGGGCCACATGGTGTATTAGTTTGGAGTGGGATGACCCCTTTACCATTATTAGTAGAGTTCTTTAATCTTAATTATACAAGGACAGGACTGATGTTGGATGAGGAGACCTGGCTCATCATCGGCATTCCAATTCATCCCAAAGGTGTTTATTAGAGTTGATGTCAGGGCTCTTAATTTCCTCCACTCTGCTGGGAAGACTTTCCGCAAGATGTTGGAGGGCATCTGTGAAAATGTGTGCCTATTTAGGAGGTCAGGTTCTGATGTTGGATGAGAAGACCTGACTCACATGATGGGTCTCACAGCGGGTGCTAAAAAAGAAAAGACCTAGCACACAGTCCGAGCTCCAATTCATTCCAAAGGTTTTCATTAGGGATGAGGTCAGGGCTCTGTGCAGGACACTTGAGTTCCCGCACACCAAACTGGTCACACCATGTCTTTATGGAGCTGGCTTTGAACCCCAGGGGGATGTCTAGTCATGCTGGAACAGAAAGGGATCTTCAACAAACTGTTACCACAAGGTTGGAAGAGCACAATTGTCTACAATGTCTTTGTAAGATGGAAGATAACCGGGACCTTTAACTGGAGACATCGGAACTAAATTATATGAGGTGGGTGCATTTAATTTGGGGTGCATTGTATATATCTAACAGCTGATGGTGCTACAGCTCTAATGCCGCGTACACACGGTCGGACTTTCTAGAAAGCTAGGTCCGACGTACTTGCCGCCAGACTTCCGGCGGACTACCGCCGGACTTTCTGAACGGCCGGACTTGCCTACACACGGCCGGACTTTCCGGAATCCGGTCTTCCCGACGGACTTCCGCCGGACTTTCAGAACGAACGGACCTTCCCACACACGGACAAGTCCGTTCATTTTGAACCTAACTTTGGTACGACGGGACTAGAAAAGGAATTCAATCTCGCCGCTTTTTTTGGCGAGATTGAAACCTTGCGAGCCCCGTCGCAGGCCCTTAGGTCTGGTATGGATTATAAAGGGGAACCCCTACGCCCCAAAAAAACGTTCGTTCTGAAAGTCCGGCGGAAGTCCGTCGGGAAGACCGGATTCCGGAAAGTCCGGCCGTGTGTAGGCAAGTCCGGCCGTTCAGAAAGTCCGGCGGTAGTCCGCCGGAAGTCTGGCGGCAAGTACGTCGGACCTAGCTTTCTAGAAAGTCCGACCGTGTGTACGCGGCATTAGGCTAGGCATAGACTTTGGGTGGTTTGGGGTGGTTGCATGAACCTTACGTTTGGAGGGAGCAGCTAATTGCTGGCTCATCTTGGAGCAAAACAACAGTGATTGGACACATAAATTCGAACCCAGGAGATCACGTCATCTGGTCAGAGAGATTGACCAGGCTCCACCAAAGAATGTGAGACATGTGATGAACATTCTGCAGTCAGGCTGCCACCTTAAACCCAGACAAAGCATTTTTGTTTTTCTCTCAGGTGACACTTTCAGAAAAGGAAAAATCAGACACGGGCAAATAGGTTTTCCCTTTACATATTTATGATTGATCGTTGCGTTTCACCTGCCATTCCGACTTAATGAAAGTGAAGGAGTCAGGTACGTCACGGCACATTGAAAGTAGTAATTTTGAGGGCTTGTTCCATAGTCAGCCTGTCAGCTCCCAGTTGGAACAAGGTTATAATTGTATCCATATCAGCCAGTGAGTCCGATCCGGGCCCGGCGGCGCACAGACAAGCGCGTTCTAAAAATCCCTCCCAGTGACTGCAAATCTATTCCTCCAGGCAGCCATTCTGAGGGGTGGCGGCAGTGCAGTTGGGTAGTGGGGATTGTTTGATATAAGCAGCATTGTCTAACAATTATCATTTGATACTCTCCATCTGCTGCAAATTGCCCAATTACATTTTCACTAAAAAATGTAAATATTTATTTCTTTTTATCCTTAAAAGTTAAAAAAATGTGGAGCCGTTCCCTCCCACTCTGCAAACCAGTTTCCCTCTTCTCCTGGATTGACTGGCACCCAGTGTCCTTTATCCACCCTTCTATGAGTGCATGGTGTTGAGGACGTGCCCTTTAGTGCACATCCTCAATCTTGAAGCTAAGGAGGATAAGAAGTACATATATCTTTGTTACTATTCTAGAGAACGCTAGAGGGAATACGTAAATAAAAGTAAGCAATGTTTACAACTACTTGATAATTCCCTCTAGTATCCCCAAGAAGTGTTACATTGTTTCTCTTGGTACAACGATATATGCATTTTCTATGATCCTCAGCTCCATCTAGTGGCCATAATTCAGTATTTTGCTACTGCCCAATAAATGAACAATTGTTCAGAAGAGAAAATAACCTAAAAAAGCATTCATTTCCATCTGGTGATCACAGAATGAATGGACATGCAGAGCTGCTGGACAAATAGATATGCATTTTTTTCATAAATCAACCCATTTATTTCTAATCCCTACATAACATTGGTTACAATACGCTGTTTCAAAGCATTAGGAGTTGGCTGGATTTATTTTTTTATGAATTACCCTTCTTCTCTGACCACCAATATAGTGGACCCTCCTCCTTTGACCACCAATGTAGGGGACTCTTCTCCACTGACAGCCAATGTTATGACCCTTTTACCTATGACCTCCTACATAGGGATCCCTTCTCTTCTGATGTAGTGAACCCTTCTCCACTGACCACCAATGTGAGGGACTCTTCTCCACTGACAACTAGGGATGAGCCGAACACCCCCCGGTTTGGTTCGCACTAGAACATGCGAACAGGCAAAAAATTTGACAGAACACACGAACACCGTTAAAGTCTATGGGACAAGAACATGACTAATCAAAAGTGCTCATTTTAAAGGCTTATATGCAAGTTATTGTCATAAAAAGTGTTTGGGGACCTGGGTCCTGTCCCAGGGGACATGTATCAATGCAAATTTTTTTTAAAAACGGCTGTTTTTTTTCGGGAGCAGTGATTTTTTTTAATGCTTAAAGTGAAACAATAAAAATGAAATATTCCTTTAAATATCGTACCTGGGGGGTGGCTATAGTATGATTGTAAATTGGTGCATTTTTCCGTGTTTAGAACAATACCACAGCATAATGACATTTTTGGAAAAATGTGAAATGTGAAAAATTGTCATTTAAAACTGCTTGCGGCTGTAATGAATTGTCGGGTCTAGCCAATATAGATAAAACTCATTGAAAAAAAGAGCATGGGACCCCCCAATCCATTACCAGGCCCTTTGGGTCTGGTATGAATATTAAGGGGAACCCCAAACCAAAATTTAAGAAAAAAAATTGCGTGGGGGTCCCTCTAAAATCCATACCAGGCCCTTTGGGTCTGATATGGAAATTAAGGGGAACCCTGCGCCAAATTTTTTAAAAAATGGCTAGGGGTCCCCCCAAAATCCAAATGAGACCTGGGTCTGGTATGGATTTTAAGGGGAACCCTGCACCAAAATAAAGGAAAAATGGCGTGGGGGTCCCCCCAAAATCCATACCAGACCCTTTTCCGAGCATGCAACCTGGCAGGCCGCAGGAAAAGGGGGGTGATGAGAGACTGCTGCCCCTCCTGAACCGTACCAGACCCCGCCCCTCTCTGACTCCACAGGGAAACCATGGGGAAGTCCCTGTGGCATCAGAGAGGGCAGGGTCACCCGGTTACATCACCGGGTGGCCCTGCCCTCAGTTATATAAGAACTGTCATAAGCAAAGAAGCGTCACACGGTGGGAGCCTATTTTTTAATAAAGGACTTGTCCCAAGCTACATCTTGTCGTTTTTAACATTTTGACACTTTTTTGTGAAATGGTAGGGGTACATTTGTACCTCGTTATCACTTCACATGGGGGGGCGGGATTTAGGGGTCCCCTTGTTAAAGGGGGCTTCCAGATCCAATAAGCCCCCCGCCCGCAGACCCCTACAACCACCGGGCAAGGGTTGTGGGGATTAGGCCCTTCAAGGTGCTTTGGGGGGCTACCCCAAAGCACTCTCCCCATGTTGAGGGCCAGTGGCTTGGTACGGTTCAGGGGGGGTGCTCTCTCATCCCCCCTCTTTTCCTGTGGCCTGCCAGGTTGTGTGCTTGGATAAGTGTCTGGTATGGCTTTTGGGAGGACCCCTACGCCATTTTTTAAAAAAAAATTGGTGCAGGGTTCCCCTTAATTTCCATATCAGACCCAAAGGGCCTGGTAATGGACTGGGGGGGGGGGGATCCCATGCTCTTTTTTTCAATGAGTTTTATCTATATTGCCAGGACCAGACAATTCATTACAGCCGCAATCAATTTTACAGTTTTAGATGACAAATTTTCCTTTAGAAATGTCATTTTGCTGTGGTATTGTTCTAAACATGAGAAAAATGCGCCACTTTACAGGCATACTATAGACACCCCCCAGGCACAATATTTAAAGGAATATTTCATTTTATTTAAGCATTAAAAAAATCACTGCTCCCGAAAAAACTGACTTTTTAAAAAATGTTTTTTTCATTGATACATGTCTCCTGGGACAGGACCCGGGTCCCCAAACACTTTTTATGACAATAACTTGCATATAAGCCTTTAAAATGAACACTTTTGATTTTTCATGTTAGCGTCCCATAGACTTTAACAGTGTTCCGGCGGCTTTCGAATTTGCCTAGAACACCGCATATTGTTCGGTGTTCGCAGAACATCCGAACAACCAAAGTTCGGCCCGAACTTATGCTCAGGCCCAACCATTCGCCCATCCCTACTGATAACCAATGTAGGGGATCATCCTTCTCCATTGATGGGGGGACTATCACTACCCTTCCAGAGAGGTTGCCAAAAAAGGCTGAGCACCTCAACATTAAGAGGTCCTTGGATTTCTTTTTTCAATCACCCCAAACTGTGTTGGCGTGTGTGATATGAGGAAATGGAGTGGAGCTCCATCCTTCTACTTTGTGAAGCTCCACCCTTCTTCCTTGTGAAGCTCCACCCTTCTTCCTTGTTAAGCTTCAACCTTTCTCTTTGTGGAACTCCATCCTTCTTCCTTGTGGAGCTCTATCCTTCTTCCTTGTGCAACTCCATCCTTCTTTGTGGTTCGCCATCCTTCTTACTTGTGGACTCCATCCTTCTTTTTTGTGAAGCTCCATCCTTTTCGCTTGTGGGCTCAAAACCTCTTCTTTGTGGAGCTCCATCCTTCTTCCTTGTGGAGCTCCATCCATCTTCTTTGTAAACACCACCCTTCTTCCTTGTGGACTCCATCCTTCTTCTTTGTGAATGTCAACCTTCTTCCCTGTGAACTCCATCCTTCTTCCTTGTGGACTCCATCCTTCTTCCCTGTGGACTCCATCCTTCTTCCTTGTGGACTCCATCCTTCTTCCTTGTGGACTCCATCCTTCTTTTTTGCGAAGCTCCATCCTTTTCCCTTGTGGACTCCATCCTTCTTTTTTGCGAAGCTCCATCCTTTTCCCTTGTGGACTCCATCCCTTTTCTTTGTGGAACTCCATCCTTCTTCTTTGTGGATCTCTATGACTTGCCTACTAACACAGTTTGTAGAAGAGTTATTTAGTATTTAGTTCCTCTTATTGTAGTGAGGATAATCCCTTCTCGTACTTTTATGATTAGGGCTACATAAAATATTTCAAACTGCTCTTGTTTGTGTTCTAGCTACTTAAAGGAACTTACATTCGTCTTGGAGGAAGAAAACACTATCAGATCGCAGCTGATGTAAGCTGTTAAAATGTAGCTAAAATGTAAAACCACGGGGTGAACTTTACGCCAACACAGTTGACCTACATATTACGCTCTCCGGAAATTGAAGAGGAATAGATTTTACCAGAATATAATTTTACACGGTATTAGCGGAGGTTTAGTCAGTTATATAAAGGCCATTTATTTTATGGCGGGAGCAACGACAATTTGCATGAGTTTTACAATAGGTGATAAATCTCGGCGGCAGATCAGGGTAAAGGCTTCAGAAAAATAATTTTGAACAATCCAGAAGTGTGACAGAGATACACGAAGACCTGATCTGGATCCTCAACAATCTCCGCAGAGGAGGACGGTGTACAGACAATCATACAACACATGATAAAAAAAAAATAATATATCAATTAAAAATGAAATACTAGATAACAAAATATAATAAATGTCAACCCCAACTTGAAGAACAATGAGGATGGTGGAAGAGATATATGAAATACACAGTATTTTAGATAGTGAAAGGAGCAGAGTCCTCCAGCAGAGAAGAGTAATTCAGAGGAGAGAGGAGAGCTATAGAGGAAGCAGTCCTCTGTACAGCTCCTCTCCTGAAATACTCTGCTCTGCTGGAGGACTCTGCTCCTTCCTCTATAACTCATCTCCTTAAATACTCTGCTGGAGGACTCTGCTCCTTCCTCTATAACTCTCCTCTCCTGAAATACTCTGCACTGCTGGAGGACTCTGCTCCATTCTCTATATAACTCTCCTCTCCTGAAACACTCTTCGCTGCTGGAGGACTCTGCTCCTTCCCTATAACTCTCCTCTCCTGAAATACTCTGCACTGCTGGAGGACTCTGCTCCTTCCTCTATAACTCTCCTCTCCTGAAATACTCTGACTGCTGGATGACTCTGTTCCTTCCTCTATAACTCTCCTCTCCTGAAATACTCTGACTGCTGGAGGACTCTGCTCCTTCCTCTATAACTCTCCTCTCCTGAAATACTTTGCTGGAGGACTCTCCTCCTTCCTCTATAACTCTCCTCTCCTGAAATACTCTGCTGGAGGACTCTGCTCCTTCCTCTATAATTCTCCTCTCCTGAAATACTCTGCACTGCTGGAGGACTCTGCTCCTTCCTCTATAACTCTCCTCTCCTGAAATACTCTGACTGCTGGAGGACTCTGCTCTTCCTCTATAACTCCTCTCCTGAAATACTCTGCTCTGCTGGAGGACTCTGCTCCTTCCTCTATAACTCTCCTCTCCTGAAATACTCTGCACTGCTGGAGGACTCTGCTCCTTCCTCTATAACTCTCCTCTCCTGAAATACTCTGCACTGCTGGAGGACTCTGCTCCTTCCTCTATAACTCTCCTCTCCTGAAATACTCTGCTGGAGGACTCTGCTCCTTCCTCTATAACTCTCCTCTCCTAAAATACTCTGCACTGCTGGAGGACTCTGCTCCTTCCTCTATAACTCTCCTCTCCTGAAATACTCTGCACTGCTGGAGGACTCTGCTCCTTCCTCTATAACTCTCCTCTCCTGAAATACTCTGCACTGCTGGAGGACTCTGTGCTTCTTCCTCTATAACTCTCCTCTCCTGAAATACTCTGCACTGCTGGAGGACTCTGCTCCTTTCTCTATAACTCTCCTCTCCTGAAATACTCTGCACTGCTGGAGGACTCTGTTCCTTCCTCTATAACTCTCCTCTCCCGAAATACTCTGCACTGCTGGGGGACTCTGCTCCTTCCTCTATAACTCTCCTCTCCTGAAATACTCTGACTGCTGGAGGACTCTGTTCCTTTCTCTATAACTCTCCTCTCCTGAAATAATCTGCACTGCTGGAGGACTCTGCTCCTTCCTCTATAACTCTCCACTCCTGAAATACTCTGACTGCTGGAGGACTCTGTTCCTTCCTCTATAACTCTCCTCTCCTGAAATACTCTGACTGCTGGAGGACTCTGCTCCTTCCTGTATAACTCTCCTCTCCTGAAATACTCTGACTGCTGGAGGACTCTGTTCCTTCCTCTATAACTCTCCTCTCTTGAAATACTCTGCACTGCTGGAGGACTCTGCTCCTTCCTCTATAACTCTCCTCTCCTGAAATACTCTGCACTGCTGGAGGACTCTGCTCCTTCCTCTATAACTCTCCTCTCCTGAAATACTCTGCACTGCTGGAGGACTCTGCTCCTTCCTCTATAACTCTCCTCTCCTGAAATACTCTGCACTGCTGGAGGACTCTGCTCCTTCCTCTATAACGAAATGTAGACAAAAAAGGAAGAATTGCTCCTGCGCTAGTGAAGGCGTTTTTGGTATAAATTGGTAGTACTGTAGAGAGTAAAAAAGCTGAAAGAGATGGTGTTGCGTGTCCCGCTGCCCCAACTGACCCCGGGGTGGTCTGGAGAAGACTGTGTAGGAAAAGGTGGATGGAGGGCGCTTGATCAACCGCTTCCTCTATAACTCTCCTTTCCTGAAATACTCTGCACTGCTGGAGGACTCTGCTCCATCCACAATCTAACTCTCTTCTCCCTCATCAGAGACCAGAATCGGTCTAGGATGCCCCAGGAATATGTCCTCTGTGACGAAACATGCAGAGGGCGGAGCATAGCGGTGACGCCATCACGCCCGCCGGAGAGAGCGGAGCATTTCCATAATATGCTGTGATATGCTTTATGTTTCTCTTTCCCTGTGAGTACCGATCTTTCTTTTTAAATAAATGGTTGACAATTGTCCTACGCTATGGAGTTTTTTTTTTTCTTGTGTTTCTTCCGCAAGGTGATCGAGCTCTGAAGACTGCTATAGGTGTGCGGAGAAGAAGACTTTATTGACCCATCCATGGGGCATTGGTGTTCAAGTGCTACGAGACCTCTAAAGATTTGGGGTCTGTTGCCCCGGTAAGCAGCTTCGATGTGCAGGTGGAGGAGTATCGCATGGACTGTTTTTGCATTGAAGACCTACACATTGCTTGAAGCATGTTTTGTACATATTGATGGTGCCACTTATGGTGTCACTGATCGATATTGAACGCTGTGAATGGAAATGATTGATTTTCTGAGAAGGTGGTCACATAATCACTGAATGGTTAGGTAGATCACGTACTCGAAATTTTAAAAGACGGCGCAACTCTGTTTTTCATTTTATCGCTCGATTGCCTTACAGAGAATTCCAGAATAGAAAAAAACAAGACATTTGAGTTGCGCTCCTCGAAGATCGTCTACGAGCTGTACGGTAAGATAAATCTCGGAGGAGTAGAAGGACTCTTCTTCCCAGCGTACTCTCTGTCAGCAGCCTGTCCAGACTTTCGGCAAAGCAGAAAACAAGAGTCTGAATTTCCATGTGTTCTCCCCGTCCGCCGGCGAGCTGCGATGGCAGCGCCATGTTACGCTCTAATCAGACGCGGTTGGGGGCGAAGCAGATGGATGCCACCCGAGGCTCCGGCTCCAACCATGACAATTATTCAAAATACTTCTCGCCACATGGATGAACGCGCTATAAACATACACGGGTGACACGGAGGGATGTGCGGAAACCATCAGACTCAACACAATTTCCTCTCCGACAGAATACAGAGAAGTGTCACACGAGCCACTGGAGCCGAGCGCCGCTCGCCAAGGAAAACGCATCGCTCGCTCGCTCGCTCTGCGTACTACTTATGTTTAAAGATAAACTCACACTTTAATACATTGTGTTGACTCAGTGGGGTTGATTTACTAAAGGCAAATAGGCTTTAGACTTTGCAAAGGACATTTTCCTTTAGCTTAGTGAATGAGGTGAAGCTCTGCAGAGAACCATCATCCTATAATATGGAAGCGAAAATACGCATTTCTTTATGTTCCTTCTAAGTGGTTGGGTATTCTTTGGGATGTGAGTTTTTCCCACATCTACTACGTTACGGGATAATTTATTTGCAAAGTGAACATCATATTTGCCTTTAGCAATGGAACCCCAGAAGGTCGTGAGTGATGACTACCCCAATGGTGACATCTACTGTACCAATGGATAACTTACCTGCATAGCTCCAGCACCGACATCACTTAGAACTACAGGCATGGGACCAGCAGCCTTTCCTCTTATTTCTCAGCTAAGTTCCCACTAAACCCCAATTACATTTTTAGGTATCTACAGTCAAGTCCATAAATATTGGGACATCAACACAATTCTAATCTTTTTGGCTCTATACACCACCACAATGGATTTGAAATGAAACGAACAAGTTGTGCTTTAACTGGAGACTTTCAGCTTTAATTTGAGGGTATTTACATCCAAATCAGGGGAGCGGTGTAGGAATTACAACAGTTTGTATATGTGCCTCCTACTTTTTAAGGGACCAAAAGTAATGGGACAGATTAAGAATCATCCATCAAACTTTCACTTTTTAATACTTGGTTGCAAATCCTTTGCAGTCAATTACAGCCTGAAGTCTGGAACACATAGACATCAACAGACGCTGGGTTTCATCCCTGGTGATGCTCTGCCAGGCCTCTACTGCAACTGTCTTCAGTTCCTGCTTGTTCTTGGGTCATTTTCCCTTCTGTTTTGTCTTCAGCAAGTGAAATGTATGCTCAATTGGATTCAGGTCAGGTGATTGACTTGGCCATTGCATAACATTCCACTTCTTTCCCTTAAAAAATTCTTTGGTTGCTTTCGCAGTATGCTCCGGGTCATTGTCCATCTGCACTGTGAAGCGCCGTCCAATGTGTTCTGAAGAATTTTGCTGAATATGAGCAGATAATATTGTCCGAAACACTTCAGAATTCATCCTGCTGCTTTTGTCAGCAGTCACATCATCAATAAATACAAGAGAACCAGTTCCATTGGCAGCCATACATGCCCACGCCATGACACTACCACCACCATGCTTCACTGATGAGGTGGTATGCTTTGGATCATGAGCAGTTCCTTTCCTTCTCCATACTCTTCTCTTCCCATCACTCTGGTACAAGTTGATCTTGGTCTCATCTGTCCATGGGATGTTGTTCCAAAGCTGTGAAGGCTTTTTTAGATGTTGTTTGGCAAACTCTAATCTGGCCTTCCTGTTTTTGAGGCTCACCAATGGTTTACATCTTGTGGTGAACCCTCTGTATTCACTCTGGTGAAGTATTCTCTTGATTGTTGACTTTGACACACATACACCTATCTCCTGGAGAGTGTTCTTCATCTGGCCAACTGTTGTGAAGGGTGTTTTCTTCACCAGGGAAAGAATTCTTCGGTCATCCACCACAGATGTTTTACGTGGTCTTCCGGGTCTTTTGGTGTTACTGAGTTCACCGGTGTGTTCTTTCTTTTAAAGGATGTTCCAAACTGTTGATTTGGCCACACCCAATGTTTTTGCTATCTCTCTGATGGGTTTGTTTTGTTTTTTCAGCCTAATGATGGCTTGCTTCACTGATACCCTGTTTCCCCGAAAATAAGACCTAGCGTGATTGTCGGTGATGGCTGCAATATAAGCCCTACCCCTCAAATAAGCCCTAGTCAAAGTCCTTGTAGGTCTTCTTTTCAGGGTAAAGCTTATTTTCAGGGAAACAGGGTAGCGCTTATTTGGGGGGTAGGGTTTATATTGCAGCCATCACCGTCAATCACGCTAGGTCTTATTTTCGGGGAAGCAAGGTAGTGACAGCTCTTTGGATCTCAGTTGACAGCAATAGATTCCAAATGCAAATAGCACACTTGAAATGCACTCTGGACCTTTTATCTGCTCCTTGTAAATGGGATAATGAAAGAATAACACACACCTGGCCATGGAACAGCTGAGCAGCCAATTGTCCCATTACTTTTGGCCCCTAAAAAGTGGGAGGTACATATACAAACTGTTCTAATTCCTACACCGTTCACCTGATTTCAATGTAAATACCCTCAAATTAAAGTTGAAAGTCCCCAGTTAAAGCACATCTTGTTTGTTTCATTTCAAATCCTTTGTGGTGATGTATAGAGCCAAAAAGATTAAAATTGTATCGATGTCCCAATATTTATGGACCTGACTGCATAAGGAATATTCTTCCTGCAAGCTGTCAATGTAAGGGAGCCCTACCGCATTGACCACCAATGTCCTACCGCATTGACCACCAATGTCCTACTGCATTGACCACTAATGTAGGGAACCCTTCTTCCTATAAAAGGGATGAGCCCGCGGTTCAAGTCAAACGTAAGTTCGACTCGAATATGGGGTGTTACATGTCTGTATTACACACATTATAGGAATGCTGAGACATTTGCAGAGTTTACTAATAAGCAGACCCCCATACTGCGTGGTACTTAACATGAAGAAACGTTCGTGATGCTCCAAGAAGGTCCACTCTAACTTCCATTATCTCATTATAACTCGGATCTCTCTGAAATTTGAAGTCCTCAGAAGAACAAATAGAGGATTGTAATACAAATCGCTGAGCACAGCCGGTGATTGGGGGTCGGGGGAGCCTTGTACTTTTCACAAAACACATCCACTACAAAACGCACGCCGCGCTTGTCCCGGCTCCTTGAAGTGTAGCGAGCGATCGGCTGGCTTTGAAGTCGCGGTTAGATCACTCAGACACCAAAGTGAGAACCCGGCCCGCTTGTTTATTTCATTGATTTTTATTTCCAAACATCTCGTCTAATTCCAGCCACTGGCGCCCGCTCTTTGTCGTTAGCGAGGAATCGAGGACGGGACTTGATGGCCCCTTTTTGATACTAAGAAGGCGGCCGTACTTCGGGCTTTTTTTTTTTTTAAGTCGTATTTTATCTTTTTGCCGCACTTTCTTTTTTGTGAGTCATTATAAAATGAAATTATTTTTTTTTTTTTTAGTTGAGCATTTGCATTCTAATTTCACTTCTTACTCTGCGTGTTTAATCTTTGACATGTTTATTTGTGTCAAGCCGATTAATTCTCGCCGTCTCAGCGGATACGTCTCTCGCTGAGTGCCGCCTGTTAATGGCTCATTTGCAGAGACGTGGCGGCGGTTCTACGCAGCGGCCTGTTTGAGTGACATGTGAATCGCATGTGAAGGCAACGCCGAGCTTAGAAGCCCCACAGAATCCCCTTCTACCTTGTCTGGCTTATGTGGCAATTACCGAGTATGAAATCATACGAGTTCATCATATCAGGAGTCCGAGCAAATATCAGCAGTCCCCTCCCCCACAAAAAAATCACATGAAAGTAACTTCCTAAACTTAACCACCCTCTACCTGAAGAGCTAAAGTTATAAAAATCGATTTCTCCAAATGTTTTCCATCATGTCATATTCTTTTACCTACTATGCGCTGCAGGATCAGCTGAGTGCTTCAAACATTGTCCAGATAGGAGATCGAGAGAAAAAAAAGAGATACAAAGCAACATTGTTTATAAACATTGATCAGAGGGGAGATAGAGAGATACAAATTAACATTATATATAAACATTGTTCAGACGAGAGATAGAGAGATACAAAGCAACATTATTTATAAATATTGATCAGACAGGATATAGAGAAATACAAAGTAACATTGTTTATAAACATTGATCAGAGGGGAGATAGAGAGATACAAAGTAACATTGTTTATAAACATTGATCAGAGAGGAGATAGAGAGATACAAAGTAACATTGTTTTTACACATTGATCAGAGGGGAGATAGAGAGATACAAATTAACATTATATATAAACATTGTTCAGACGAGAGATAGAGAGATACAAAGCAACATTGTGTATAAACATTAATCAGACGGGAAATAGAGATACAAAGTAACATTGTGTATAAACATTAATCAAACGGGAAATAGAGATACAAAGTAACATTGTGTATAAACATTGATCAGAGAGGAGATAGAGAGATACAAAGTAACATTGTTTATAACCATTGATCAGACAGCAGATAGAGATACAAAGTAACATTGTTTATAAACATTGATCAGACTGGAAATAGAGATACAAAGTAACATTTTTTATAGCCATTGATCAGATGGGATATAGAGAGATACAAAGTAACATTATATTTAAACATTGATCAGACGGGAGATAGAGAGATACAAAGTAACATTGTTTATAAACATTGATCAGACGGGAGATAGAGAGATACAAAGTAACATTATATATAAACATTGCTCAGATGGGATATAGAGAGATACAAAGTAACATTATATATAAACATTGATCAGACGGGAGATAGAGAGATACAAAGTAACATTGTTTATAAACATTGATCAGACGGGAGATAGAGAGATACAAAGTAACATTATATATAAACATTGCTCAGATGGGATATAGAGAGATACAAAGTAACATTATATATAAACATTGATCAGACGGGAGACGGAGAGATACAAAGTAACATTGTCTATAAACATTGATCAGACAGGAGATAGAGAGATACAAAGTAACATTATATATAAACATTGATCAGATGGGATATAGAGAGATACAAAGTAACATTGTTTATAAACAAAGGATGTTGTACTAAAGATGTGACAATTAGATTGTAACATGATAAAATGAATTTGTACTGAAATGAAGTTTTCTGTGATATAAAAGGCGATGTACAGATATTGTACAATCAGAACATAATATATATTGTGGTTTGTATTGAAGCCACTTAGTAGTTTCCTTCGGTTTGATTGGCTGATTGAATTCTTTGGCTCCGTTCACCTTATTGGTCTAATTACCTTTAATAACCTTTTTGAATTCTTAAAATAAATGATATTAAAGTTAATATCTGAATTGATTGTAATAAAAGGAATTGTTGAGCCCCGGCCCGCTCTTCGTTAATGAAGAAGAAGTCCATTTCTTCCTCACACTCGGGACTGACGATGTCAGCAAGAAATATTATACATGAAAAGAAAAATTGTATCATCTTCACAGGAACATGATTCAGCAAGAATCTAAAGTCACTAAACCAAATCTGAACCTTCGCTGTCACCTCTAATAGATGTATCAGCCAGTCAAAATAAAATGAAATCCTTAATAAACAGAGTTCCTTCAGGTTGGGTTTGGAAGTCGTCCATCGAGCGTCCTCTTCTCAGCCAGAACCTCAGGCGGTGACACCCTCTCAGAAGACTTATAGGGGATCTATTTATGAGAAAACCGCATAGCCATTCGTCCATCAAACCTGCATGTACCTTCGTTCTGTGTGAACTGACTAAAAGCAAATGTTCTTTAGGATATTTCCTTTTCTGAGCAAACGTTCTTTCTTTTTGGGCAGTAGTAAAATACTGCATTATGGCCACTAGAGGGAGCTGAGGAGCAAAGGAAATACTAATGTCTTGGTAACAAAACATTATTAGAAATAAATCTAACTTTAGGTCGGCATCTAAACTACCGCTCCTCTGTAAAGCAATCTTTGTTTGGGTCACTTTTTCAGTGCTGTTTAAAGGGGGTAAGGAGATGATGTGACGCCTCCTCACCGCCTGTTTAAACCCCATACTTTCCACACAAAGACACTGTAGGGCATTTTCTGTGTGTCCTCATTCACTTGAATGGGTTACATTATTGTGACATATTAATAATTTTTTTTTGGGAGGCGGGGAGTGAAGAATTGCGACCATTCCATGTGCTGCCATTGCATCTAAAGGGGTGTGGTTGGGGGGGGCACTAAAAATGTGGCTCAACTGTGCATCTTTAGTGCCCTCCAATCGCAAGTCTAAGCAAGCCCTTAAGGTAAAGCTTGTGACCGGAGACCAAAACTTACAAAGCTCATGTTCATGCTTGTGCTCATGCACACGTCGCACTGACATGGTGGCAAATTCATGGGCGACAGTGCATATCAGTGCGCATGCCCCCCGCACATCCAATCCCAGCAATGGTGCCAAGCCGCCTATTTAAAGGAGGCCCTGATGTGTGCTAATCCCTGAATGTTCTTCAGCTACCTGTGACCTGCGTTCCTGTGTTTCTGATCTCCCATTGCTGACTCGACTGATCCTGACCTTGCTTTGTGGATTCCGACTTCGGCTTGCCTCTGACCATGCTTTGTCATCTTCCTGGTATTGACCTTGACTACGCTGTTCATCCATGCTGACCCTGGTGGCCATCTGGCCATGTTCTTAATCCCATGGGGTACCTGCATCTACCTCTGACGGTGGTACCCCACAGTCTCTGTACTAAGCTTCCAAGGTCCATTTCCAGGGTGCCTTTCTGCAGGCAGCAATCCCTGGTCCACCCCTGATGTGCCTGCACTGCTGCTGATGGTCCTGAGACTTTTGCTACCTGATTACCAACACCTGTGTTTCTTTATCCCCTGTGCCGCCCCTGTTCCCACTCTCAGGGGTACACAGACCACAGCTGCAAGGGGAAACCCCCTTGACACTTTGGCCTGCAACCAAGGTATGGGACAGTTGGTTACATTCATTTGCTAATTCCTTCTACTGTCTTCTAGAATTGTTACATTGTATCTCTTGTAGCAAAATTGTATGTATTTCCTCTGCTCCTCAGCTCCATCTAGTGGCCATAATGTGGTATTTTAATACTGCCCATAACGAAATTACAATTGTTTAGAAGAGAAAATGGCCTAAAAAAATTTTCATTTTTTGCCCAAATTGAGCAGAATATTCTAATAATGTACACACATTGACTGAATGAATAGCTATGCATTTTTTTTGTTTTTGTTTTTTTAATAAACAGACCTTAAAGTGCAGCAAAATCCAAGAATGGAAATGAAATGTATTGCAGCTTCCTTGTTCTTTGATTTGGTGGCTGTATTAGTTTTATTTTTTCCGGATTTTCCTTTAATTTCACTTGGTAGTCCTGCCAGTAACACACTTCCTGTTGTGGGGTAACAATGCTCACTCACTCTACTATATCTAGGCAGGAGCATCATTGTCACCTTAGTAGGGGACTACAAACACCTCCTCCCCTCTCCATTCTCTGCCCCATTCTCTTCTCTGCTCCCTGTCATTCTTCTCTTCTCTCCTCTCCTTTCTTTTCCTCTTCATTCTCCTCTCCTCACCTCTTCATTATTCACTCTTTATCTCCCCATTCTCCTCACCTCTCAATCCTCCTCTCCATTCTGCACTCCTCTCCTCTTTATTCTCTTCTCCATTCTCCTATCCTTTCCTCTGCACTCTCTCCTCCTTTCTTCCTCATTCTCCTCCCCTCACCTCTTCTCCTCTCCACTCCACTCCACCTCTCCACTCCTCTCCGTTCTCCTCCCCATTCACCTCTCCTTTTCTCCTCTCAATTATCCCCTCATTTCCTCCCCTCTCCATTCTGCGCCCTATTCTCTTCTCTGCTCCTTGTCATTCTCCTCTTCTCTTCTTTCTATTCTCCTCTCCTCTCCTCTTCTCACCTCTTCATTCTTCACTCTTCTCCTCCCCATTCTCCTCTCCTCTCAAACCTCCTATCCATTTTTCACTCCTCTCCTCTTTATTCTCTTCTCCATTCTCCTCTCCTTTTCATTCTGCCCTCCTTTCCTCCTCATTCTGCTCCCCTCAACTCTTCATTTGCCACTCTTCTCCTCTCCGTACTGTCCCCATTCTCCTCTCCTCTGCTCTTTATTCTCCTCTCCATTCTCCTCTCCTCCATAGTAGGGAGGTGTTCTGTAGTTCACAGAAGTAAAATAAACAGGGCTGATAACACTGTTTGAGATAAGACTAAATTGAGCTCGCTCTTTCTGACAGGATCAACAGATGTTCTTTTCTGCACTTATGGAATAATTATAGCAAAACGTTTTCAATTGTACATTTAACAGACCAGAAGATAGCGAATAAGGGACGTTCCTTGTTAGGGTTTCCATATCCTTTATCTGGCACCATGCATGGACAATGGTCTATATTCCACCACAGTTTTCACCAGGCATGGACAATGGTCTATATTCCACCATGGTGTTCATAAGGCATGGACAATGGTTGATATTTCACCATGGTGTTCACAAAAGCATGGATAATGGTCGATATTGCACCATGGTGTTCACAATGCATGGACAATGGTCTATATTCCACCACGGTGTTCACAAAGAATGGTTAATGGTCGATATTCCACCATGATGTTCACGATGCATGGACAATGGTCTATATTCCACCATGGTGTTCACAATGCATGGACAATGGTCGATATTCCACCACAGTGTTCACCAGGCATGGACAATGGTCAATATTGCACCAGTGTTCACCAGGCATGGACAATGGTCTATATTCCACCACGGTGTTCACCATGCATGGACAATGGTCAATATTCCACCACAGTGTTCACCAGGCATGGACAATGGTCTATATTCCACCACGGTGTTCACCATCCATGGACAATGGTCGATATTTCACCACAGTGTTCACCATGCATGGACAATGGTCGATATTCCACCACGGTGTTTACAAAGCATGGATAATGGTCGATATTCCACCATGATGTTCACGATGCATGGACAATGGTCTATATTCCACCATGGTGTTCACAATGCATGGACAATGGTCGATATTCCACCACAGTGTTCACCAGGCATGGACAATGGTCAATATTGCACCAGTGTTCACCAGGCATGGACAATGGTCTATATTCCACCACGGTGTTCACCATGCATGGACAATGGTCAATATTCCACCACAGTGTTCACCAGGCATGGACAATGGTCTATATTCCACCACGGTGTTCACCATCCATGGACAATGGTCGATATTTCACCACAGTGTTCACCATGCATGGACAATGGTCGATATTCCACCACAGTGTTCACCAGGCATGGACAATGGTCAATATTTCATCACAGTGTTCACCATGCATTGGCAATAGTCAATATTTCATCACAGTATTCACCATGCATTGGCAATGGTCGATATTCCACCACAGTGTTCACCAGGCATGGACAATAGTCAATATTTCATCACGGTGTTCACCGTCCATGGGCAATGGTTGATATCCACTATGGTGTTCACTAGGCATGGAGAAGGAGTGACAAACTGTAGAGCGCAGGAGAAAGATGCCGACCTCTAAGCTAAATAATCACAATTTACTCCTCCGATATCCGGCTTGTATAAATATTAAATCTCCTCCAATTTGTTAAGTGAATGACAGAGGAATAAATTGTCAGAAACAGTCAGGATGGTTCCTGGCACCTCGGCACTGGCTGAATCAATCAGGGAGCCGCGCTAAGCTCCCTGTATTAACTTTAAAAGTAAAATGAGGCGGTAAACTCACCGGTGCCGCCGACCAGCCTCCATTTATTTTGGTTTGTACAGAGCAAGCAGGAATTTAATTTAGAATTTAGCCTTGCAGTGAGAGATTTGTACAGTTACCTCTGTAGACCGCGCAGCCAAAGCGATGCTTAGTACCGAGAAAGGGAAAAAAAAAGCCTTCAGCAAAAATCCTACTGAGCCAGAAATCACATAGGAGGTAGAGATGTGCTGGAGTTCTTTAATTACCTTAACGAGTGACATAAATGTCAAGTTTCATTGACTTCTACCGAAAAAAAGTGCAAATTCCCCCCTGCCGGCTAGGAGCTGCTCAGGGTGTGCGCGGCGTGTTTGGAACACAAGGAAATGCCATTCCTGTAAATTGCGGGGAGACGGCTTCTGGCTTCTCTTATTATTCAATAGAGGAGTCAGAAGTTGCAGAGATGTCTGCAAAAACATTGTGCTGCCTTTTATGACCTGCTGGTGGCACTTTATTGTTATTATTATTATTTTTGTATAATGCTGAGAAGGAAGCTTAGATAGCGCAACAAAGACTTTGCTCCATCAACACTTTCTGGTGTATTTTAAAGAGGTTCTTCAGTCTGAAAAAAAATATGAAACGTCATCAGCTACAAATACTGGAGCTGCTGATTTTTAATAAAAGAACTCTTACCTGTCCGGGGATCCAGGGCCATCCTCACCTGTTCAGGGATCTAGGGCCGTCCTCACCTGTCCAGGGATCCAGGGCCTTGCTCACCTGTCCGGGGATCTAAGGCCGTCCTCACCTGTCCGAGGATCTAGGGCCGTCCTCACCTGTCTGTGGATCCAGGGCTGTACTCACCTGTCCGGGGATCCAGGGCTGTCCTCACCTGTCCGGGGATCCAGGGCTGTCCTCACCTGTCCGGGGATCCAGGGCCTTCCTCACCTGTCCGGGGATCCAGGGCCGTCCTCACCTGTCCAGGGATCCAGGGCCATCCTCACCTGTCCGGGGATCCAGGGCCATCCACACCTGTCCGGGGATCCAGGGCCGTCCTCACCTGTCCGGGGATCCAGGGCCATTCTCACCTGTCCGGGGATCCAGGGCCATCCTCACCTGTCCGGGGATCCAGGGCCATCCTCACCTGTCCGGGGATCCAGGGCCATCTTCACCTGTCCGGGGATCCAGGGCCGTCCTCACCTGTCCGGGGATCCAGGGCCGTCCTCACCTGTCCGGGGATCCAGGGCCGTCCTCACCTGTCCGGGGATCCAGGGCTGTCCTCACCTGTCCGGGGATCCAGGCCGTTTTATTCTGTCCTGGGATCCAGGGCCATCCTCACCTGTCCGGGGATCCAGGGCCATCCTCACCTGTCCGGGGATCCAGGGCTGTCCTCACCTGTCTGGGGATCCAGGGCCGGCCTCACCTGTCCGGGGATCCAGGGCCGTCCTCACCTGTCCAGGGATCCAGGGCCATCCTCACCTGTCCGGGGATCCAGGGCCTTCCTCACCTGTCCGGGAATCCAGGGCCGTCCTCACCTGTCTGGGGATCCAGGGCCATCCTCACCTGTCCGGGGATCCAGGGCCGTCCTCACCTGTCCGGGGATCCAGGGCTGTCCTCACCTGTCCGGGGATCCAGGGCTGTCCTCACCTGTCTGGGGATCCAGGGCCGGCCTCACCTGTCCGGGGATCCAGGGCCGTCCTCACCTGTCCAGGGATCCAGGGCCATCCTCACCTGTCCGGGGATCCAGGGCCTTCCTCACCTGTCCGGGAATCCAGGGCCGTCCTCACCTGTCCGGGGATCCAGGGCCATCCTCACCTGTCCGGGGATCCAGGGCCGTCCTCACCTGTCCGGGGATCCAGGGCCGTCCTCACCTGTCCGGGGATCCAGGGCCGTCCTCACCAGGGCCGTTATTATTATTATTTTTGTATAATGCTGAGAAGGAAGCTTAGATAGCGCAACAAAGACTTTGCTCCGTCAACACTTTCTGGTGGATTTTAAAGAGGTTCTTCAGTCTTAAAAAAAATATGAAACGTCATCAGCTACAAATACTGGAGCTGCTGATTTTTAATAAAAGAACTCTTACATGTCCGGGGATCCAGGGCCGTCCTCACCTGTCCGGGGATCCAGGGCCGTCCTCACCTGTCCGGGGATCCAGGGCCTTTCTCACCTGTCCGGGGATCCAGGGCCGTCCTCACCTGTCCAGGGATCCAGGGCCATCCTCACCTGTCCAGGAATCCAGGGCCATCCACACCTGTCCAGGGATCCAGGGCCATCCTCACCTGTCCGGGGATCCAGGGCCATTCTCACCAGTCCGGGGATCCAGGGCCATCCTCACCTGTCCGGGGATCCAGGGCAATCCTCACCTGTCTGGGGATCCAGGGTCATCCTCGCCTTTCCGGGGATCCAGGGCCATCCTCACCTGTCCGGGGATCCAGGGCCATCCTCACCTGTCTGGGGTTTCAGGGTCATCCTCGCCTTTCCGGGGATCCAGGGCCATCCTCACCTGTCCGGGGATCCAGGGCCATCCTCACCTGTCTGGGGTTTCAGGGCCTTTCTCACCTGTCCAGGGATCTAGGGCCTTCCTCACCTGTCTGGGGATCCAGGGCCGCCCTCACCTGTCCGGGGATCCAGGGCCATCTTCACCTGTCCGGGGATCCAGGGCCATCCACACCTGTCCGGGGATCCAGGGCCGTCCTCACCTGTCCGGGGATCCAGGGCCATCCTCACCTGTCCGGGGATCCAGGGCCGTCCTCAACTGTCCGGGGATCCAGGGCCATCCTCACCTGTCCGGGGATCCAGGGCCGTCCTCACCTGTCCGGGGATCCAGGGCCGTCCTCACCAGGACCGTTATTATTATTATTTTTGTATAATGCTGAGAAGGAAGCTTAGATAGCGCAACAAAGACTTTGCTCCGTCAACACTTTCTGGTGGATTTTAAAGAGGTTCTTCAGTCTTAAAAAAAATATGAAACGTCATCAGCTACAAATACTGGAGCTGCTGATTTTTAATAAAAGAACTCTTACATGTCCGGGGATCCAGGGCCGTCCTCACCTGTCCGGGGATCCAGGGCCGTCCTCACCTGTCCGGGGATCCAGGGCCTTTCTCACCTGTCCGGGGATCCAGGGCTGTCCTCACCTGTCCAGGGATCCAGGGCCGTCCTCACCTGTCCGGGGATCCAGGGCCTTTCTCACCTGTCCGGGGATCCAGGGCCGTCCTCACCTGTCCGGGGATCCAGGGCCATCCTCACCTGTCCAGGGATCCAGGGCCATCCACACCTGTCCGGGGATCCAGGGCCATCCTCACCTGTCCGGGGATCCAGGGCCATTCTCACCAGTCCGGGGATCCAGGGCCATCCTCACCTGTCCGGGGATCCAGGGCAATCCTCACCTGTCTGGGGATCCAGGGTCATCCTCGCCTTTCCGGGGATCCAGGGCCATCCTCACCTGTCCGGGGATCCAGGGCCATCCTCACCTGTCTGGGGTTTCAGGGTCATCCTCGCCTTTCCGGGGATCCAGGGCCATCCTCACCTGTCCGGGGATCCAGGGCCATCCTCACCTGTCTGGGGTTTCAGGGCCTTTCTCACCTGTCCAGGGATCTAGGGCCGTCCTTACCTGTCTGGGGATCCAGGGCCGCCCTCACCTGTCCGGGGATCCAGGGCCATCTTCACCTGTCCGGGGATCCAGGGCCATCCACACCTGTCCGGGGATCCAGGGCCGTCCTCACCTGTCCGGGGATCCAGGGCCATCCTCACCTGTCCGGGGATCCAGGGCCGTCCTCAACTGTCCGGGGATCCAGGGCCATCCTCACCTGTCCGGGGATCCAGGGCCGTCCTCACCTGTCCGGGGATCCAGGGCCGTCCTCACCAGGGTCGTTATTATTATTATTTTTGTATAATGCTGAGAAGGAAGCTTAGATAGCGCAACAAAGACTTTGCTCCGTCAACACTTTCTGGTGGATTTTAAAGAGGTTCTTCAGTCTTAAAAAAAATATGAAACGTCATCAGCTACAAATACTGGAGCTGCTGATTTTTAATAAAAGAACTCTTACATGTCCGGGGATCCAGGGCCGTCCTCACCTGTCCGGGGATCCAGGGCCGTCCTCACCTGTCCGGGGATCCAGGGCCGTCCTCACCTGTCCGGGGATCCAGGGCCTTTCTCACCTGTCCGGGGATCCAGGGCCGTCCTCACCTGTCCAGGGATCCAGGGCCATCCTCACCTGTCCAGGGATCCAGGGCCATCCACACCTGTCCGGGGATCCAGGGCCATCCTCACCTGTCCGGGGATCCAGGGCCATTCTCACCAGTCCGGGGATCCAGGGCCATCCTCACCTGTCCGGGGATCCAGGGCCATCCTCACCTGTCTGGGGATCCAGGGTCATCCTCGCCTTTCCGGGGATCCAGGGCCATCCTCACCTGTCCGGGGATCCAGGGCCATCCTCACCTGTCTGGGGTTTCAGGGTCATCCTCGCATTTCCGGGGATCCAGGGCCGTCCTCACCTGTCCGGGGATCCAGGGCCATCCTCACCTGTCTGGGGTTTCAGGGCCTTTCTCACCTGTCCAGGGATCTAGGGCCGTCCTCACCTGTCTGGGGATCCAGGGCCGCCCTCACCTGTCCGGGGATCCAGGGCCATCCTCACCTGTCCGGGGATCCAGGGCCGTCCTCAACTGTCCGGGGATCCAGGGCCATCCTCACCTGTCCGGGGATCCAGGGCCGTCCTCACCTGTCCGGGGATCCAGGGCCGTCCTCACCTGTCCGGGGATCCAGGGCCGTCCTCACCTGTCCGGGGATCCAGGGCCGTCCTCACCTGACCTGAGGACGGTGATCCAGGGACAGCTGGCTTCCCACTGGGCTGTGCTTTGTGAATGATTCTGTGGCCTACTGGAACCTGTGATGCTCTGCCACCCCCCACCCCCCCAACTGCACCCTCTGTGATTGTACACAGCGTCAGTCTGTCAGCAAGTCCCGGCCAATGATTCACAGCGTAGACCTGCCGATCGGCTGTGTCCAATCACAGCCCAGAGCTGTGTAAAAAAATATATATACATTTTATTTGGATACAGTGTTACATTACAGAGCAATTACCAGTTAAAGTAACGCCATGCTCTGCTGATCCCCCTCCTCAATAGTAACCCCCAGCTCTGCTGATCCCCCGCTCAGTAGTAACCTCCAGCTCTGCTGATCCCCCCCCGCTCAGTAGTAACCCCCAGCTCTGCTGATCCCCTGCTCAGTAGTAACCCCCAGCTCTGCTGATCCCCCACTCAGTAGTAACCTCCAGCTCTGCTGATCCCGCCCCCGCTCAGTAGTAACCCCCAGCTCTGCTGATCCCCCACTCAGTAGTAACCTCCAGCTCTGCTGATCCACCCCGCTCAGTAGTAACCTCCAGCTCTGCTGATCCCCCACTCAGTAGTAACCTCCAGCTCTGCTGATCCCCCCCGCTCAGTCGTAACCCCCAGCTCTGCTGATCCCCCCCGCTCAGTAGTAACCCCCAGCTCTGCTGATCCCCCACTCAGTAGTAACCTCCAGCTCTGCTGATCCCCCCGCTCAGTAGTAACCTCCAGCTCTGCTGATCCCCCCGCTCAGTAGTAACCCCCAGCTCTGCTGAACCCCCCCGCTCAGTAGTAACCCCCAGCTCTGCTGATCCCCTGCTCAGTAGTAACCCCCAGCTCTGCTGATCCCCCACTCAGTAGTAACCCCCAGCTCTGCTGAACCCCCACTCAGTAGTAACCCCCAGCTCTGCTGAACCCCCCCACTCAGTAGTAACCCCCAGCTCTGCTGATCCCCTGCTCAGTAGTAACCCCCAGCTCTGCTGATCCCCTGCTCAGTAGTAACCCCCAGCTCTGCTGATCCCCCACTCAGTGGTAACCCCCAGCTCTGCTAATCCCCCCTTTAGTAGTAACTCCCAGCTCTGCTGATCCCCCGCTTAATAGTAACCCTAAGCTTTGCTGATCACCCACTCAGTAGTAACCCCCAGCTCTGCTGATCCCCCAATCAGTAGTAACCCCCAGCTCTGCTGATCCTTCTCTCTCTCTCTCCAGTCCCTGCTCACCTCTTGCTATGTTGCTCCCATGTTGCTCACCACAGGCGACATCTGCTAGTTTCTCCTGCTATGGTCCCCCAGCTGCTGATTCTCCACCACTCAATTCCTCTCTCTCCAGTTCCGTTCACCTTCCCATGTTGCACACCATGTCTGCCGTCTACTAGTAACGCCACTCCAGTGCGGACCTCACTCACCTACCTGCTGCTCCTTGCTGCACACCGGATGTGGCGTCTGCACCAGACACTCCCAGAATATATACAGCTAAACCAGAAGTGACTGATGATGATGATGATGTCTTTCTGATTCGCTTGTTGGTTTCCCAGTGCATCCTGGGATATCTCATACCTGCAACACTTCCAAAGCAAAGCTAACGCTGAATAAAAGCCCCTCAAAAGCTGCAGGTGCCATTAGTGAGCGTTGTCATAGACTTTTATGGAGGCTTTGGAGATGCCACCAAGAAAGTGACACGGGGCATCTATTACAAAGTGAAACCAACAGAATGTGTGACCAGGACTTTAAAGGTGAACATTTTATTTAGTGACAAGAGCTCTGATTGGCTTTCAGAGCGCTTTAAAAAAGCGTGTCCAATACCATAATCTGAAGCAAGTGTAAACAAGCCCTTAATGCGCCAGCAATTAGTGTTCGGCGCGATCTTCCCCCCCCCAAGCACTCTGGATCAGTGCGAAGGCTGGCCCCTTCTTCCCAGCAGTGAGATATCAAAAGCAGAATCTCTCTCCAAGTCTAAAACATCAAACAAACTTTTGACACTTCCTTCTAATCACGGGAGAATCGCCCCGACATCCGTATCACACGGCGAGCGTGGCGCAGACAATAAATTATAGAAGACAAAGTGGCTGATCCCCCCCCCCGGCCCTCCGAGAAAAACTTTCCTCTCCTAATGGCACAGAAATCGATATTTTGTAGGGTTTATATGTGCGGTGCCAACCCTCGGCGTCCCCGGGGAGTATTTGTCATTCCTCACTGTGACAAGAGCCTTTCAAAACAATATTGATGCCGCGCACAAAGTTACAGTTGTTCAAAGCAGACAGATCAGCGTGCAATCAAATGCCGAGATTTATTAAAAGAGCCGCGGCGTGCCATGGCGGGAGATGAAAGGAAACGCCATTAAGGAGGGTTCAAACTTCTACCGCCCCCCCCCCCCCCAAAAAAAAAAAAAAAAATGTAAAAACTTCATTCGGCTTCGTCAGCCTCATTCACGCCGACAACTTGCAGAGGAGATGGAAAGAGGCGACTTATAAATATGAAAATTGCCGGGCAGGCGGCACTGGGAGAGATGAAAGGAACCCAAACTACAAAATGGATCAAACTCCTGCCAAGTCTCAGAAATAAGGAAAAAAATAACTTTGTACTGTATAAGCAAGAACTTACCGCCGAGGAGGACTGGAACACCGAAGTCATAGAGATACATTGTATGAAAAAATGATTCCATACTTGTGATGTGACACCTGACAGAAGATTTCTGATTCTGTTCAGCATCTCTTGTGATCAGCACACTATATATACAATATATACAAAAATATTACAAGTGGGGAAGGAGGAGGGGATTTTTACGGTGCTTACAAATAATAATGGAAACCAATATATAAAAAGATATAAGTTTTAATAAGATTATTAACCAAACAGAGCCAAATGTTCAATCATGTTCAACATTTCATGGTGGGAGTGGTCATAAGGCAGATGTTCAAATTGAGACAGGAAAATTCAAGTTGGTATATTAACCCGACATGTTTCGCCTAGTAGCTTCATCAGGGAATATACCAATCAGAAAGTGTCTTTGAACGCCTCAAAGACACTTTGTAATTCGTATACCCCTGAAGAAGCTACTCGGCGAAACATGTCAGGTTAATGTTCGAACTTGAATTTTCCTGTCTCAATTTGAAAATCTGCCTTATGACCACTCCCACCATGAAATGTTGAACATGATTGAACATTTGGCTTATAAGGTAGATGTTCAAATTGAGACAGGAAAATTCAAGTTTGTATATTAACCGAAATGTTTCGCTTAGTAGCTTCATCAATTACAAAGCGTCTTTGAACGCCTCAAATCTCCCGAAAAGGGCCACCACCAACGGAGGACCAACCAACCACAAAAGGGGCAAAATGAGCCCTGCGTTGTGGCCACAGAGGACAAAAAAAGTCATCAGGTTAAAAGCAAGAAAATTCAGGAGCATAGGGTGGAGAGCGACTAGGATATCGAATGAATTATATCCAGTAAAGCCAAGAAATGGATATATCTTGCGTAACACAGGATAAAGTTTCGGTTGCCCTCCATCTCTGGCCAGGGGCTTATTTTTCCTCTTTTTGTTTGGTTGGTCCTTCGTTGGTGGTGGCCCTTTCGGGAGATTTGCGGCTTTCAAAGACTTTGTAATTCTTACAACCCCTGATGAAGCTACCCGGCAAAACATGTCAGGTTAATGTTCGAACTTGAATTTTCCTGTCTCAATTTGAACATCTGCCTTATGACCACTCCCACCATGAAATGTTGAACATGATTGAACATTTGGCTCATAAGGCAGATGTTCAAATTGAGACAGGAAAATTCATGTTGGTATATTACCTGACATGTTTCGCCTAGTAGCTTCATCAGGGGAAATACGAATTACAAAGCGTCTTTGAACGCCTCAAATCTCCCGAAAAGGGCCACCACCAACGGAGGACCAACCAACCACAAAAGGGGCAAAATGAGCCCTGCGTGGCCACAGAGGACAAAAAAAGTCACCAGGTTAAAAGCAAGAAAATTCAGGAGCATAGGGTGGAGAGCGACTAGGATATCGAATGAATTATATCCAGTAAAGCCAAGAAATGGATATATCTTGCGTAACACAGGATAAAGTTTCGGTCGCCCTCCATCTCTGGCCAGGGGCTTATTTTTCCTCTTTTTGGTTGGTTGGTCCTTCGTTGGTGGTGGCCCTTTCGGGAGATTTGCGGCTTTCAAAGACTTTGTAATTCTTACAACCCCTGATGAAGCTACCCGGCGAAACATGTCAGGTTAATGTTCGAACTTGAATTTTCCTGTCTCAATTTGAACATCTGCCTCATGACCACTTCCACCATGAAATGTTGAACATGATTGAACATTTGGCTCATAAGGCAGATGTTCAAATTGAGACAGGTAAATTCAAGTTTGTATATTAACCCGAAATGTTTCACCTAGTAGCTTCATCAGGGGGTGTACGAATTACAAAGTGCCTTTGAATGCCTCAAATCTCCCGAAAAGGGCCACCACCAACGGAGGACCAACCAACCAAAAAAGGCAAAAAATGAGCCCTGCGTGGCCCACAGAGGACACAAAAAGTCACCAGGCTAAAAGCAAGCAAATTCAGGAGCATAGGGTGGAGAGCAACTAGGAAATGGAATGAATTATATCCAGTAAAGCCAAGAAATGGATATATCTTGCGCCACACAGGATACAGTATCGGTCGCCCTCTGTCTCTGGCCAGGGGCTAATTTTTCCCCTTGTTGGTTGTTTGGTCCTCCATTGGTGGTGGCCCTTTCGGGAAATTTGCGGCTTTCAAAGACACTTTGTAATTCGTACATCCTCTGATGAAGCTACTAGGCGAAACATGTCAGGTTAATATACGAACTTGAATTTTCCTGTCTCAATTTGAACATATGCCATATGACCACTTCCACCATGAAATTTTGAACATTATTGAACATTTGGCTCATAAGGCAGATGTTCAAATTGAGACAGGAAAATTCAAGTTGGTATAATAACCCGACATGTTTCGCCTAGTAGCTTAATCAGAGGATATACGAATCACAAAATGTCTTTGAATGCCTAAAATCTTCCAAAAGGGCCACCACCAACGGAGGACCAACGTACCAAAAAATGGGAAAAATGAACCCTGCCCGGCCACACAGGACACAAAGGGACCAGGTTAAAAGCAAGAAAATTCAGGAGCATAGGGTGGAGAGCGACTAGGATATGGAATAAATTATATCCAGTAAAGCCAAGAAATGGATATATCTTGTGAAACACAGGATACAGTATCGGTCGCCCTCTGTCTCTGGCCAGGGGCTCATTTTTCCCCTTGTTGGTTGGTTGGTCCTCCGTTGATGGGGGGCCCTTTCGGGAGATTTGAGGCGTTCAAAGACACTTTGTAATTTGTACACCCCCTGATGAAGCTACTAGGCGAAACATGTCGGGTTAATATACAAACTTGAATTTTCCTGTCTCAATTTGAACATCTGTCTTATGACCACTCCCACCATGAAATGTTGAACATTATTGAACATTTGGCTCTGTTTTGTTTTTAACTCTAATCTTATTAAAATGATATCTTTTTATATATTGGTTTCCATTATTATTTGTAAGCACCGTAAAGATCCCCTCCTCCTTCCCCACTTGTAACATTTAACTATTTGGGATGAGGTGCCAATGTTTTGGGTGTTTTTCCTTCAGTCGGACATCTAAAGAATAAATACACACTATATATACAGTGCCTTGAAAAAGTATTCATACCCCTTTTACATTTTCCACATTTTGTCAACCAAAAACGTAAATGTATTTTATTGGGATTTTATGTGATAGACCAACACAAAGTGTCACATAATTGTGAAGTGGAAGGAAAATGATAAATGATACAAATAAATATGTGAAAAGTGTGTAGGGGGGGGGGGATTTGTATTCAGCCCCCTTTACTCTGATACCCCTAACTAATATCTAGAGGAACCAATTGCCTTCAGAAGTCACCTAATTAGTAAATAGAGTCCACCTGTGTGTAATGTAATCTCAGTATAAATACAGCTGTTCTGTGAAGCCCTCGGAGGTTTGTTAGAGAACCTTAGTGACCAAACAGCATCATGAAGGCCGAGGAACACACCAGACAGGTCAGGGATAAAGTTGTGGAGAAGTATAAAGCAGGGTTAGGTTATAAAAAAATATCCCAAGCTTTGAACATCTCACAGAGCTCTGTTCAATCCATCATCGGAGAATGGAAAGAGTATGGCACAACTGCAAACCTACCAAGACATGGCCGTCCACCTAAACTGACCGGCCGGGCAAGGAGAGCATTCATCAGAGAAGAGCCAAGAGGTCCATGGTAACTCTGGAGGAGCTGCAGAGATCCACAGCTCAGGTGGGAGAATCTGTCCACAGGACAACTATTAGTCGTGTTCTCCACAAATCTGCCCTTTATGGAAGAGTGACAAGAAGAAAGACATTGGAGAAAGAAAGTCATAAGAAGTCCTGTTTGTAGTTTGTGAGAAGCCATGTGGAGGACACAGCAAACATGTGGAAGAAGGTGATCTGGTCACATGAGACCAAAATTCAACTTTATGGTCTAAAAGTAAAACGCTATGTGTGGGGAAAACTAACACTGCACATCACCCTGAACACACCATCCCCACCGTGAAACATGGTGGTGGTGGCATCATGTTGGGGGTGGGGGGTTTCTTCAGCTTTACGGCTCCACAGCTGGTTCCGTACTGTACATTTGTGAAGTGTGCTGAGCTTTCTGAATGGCCCGGTGTCGGAAGCAGGAGGAGGGCCAGACTTTACGGGTGTGATCACCCAGAAGTGGGAGCAGGTACCTGTCAAAAAGAGGTCCCCTGAAAGGTGCCAAATGTGACACCGGGGGGGGGGGGGGATGCTCATCTCTAATAATGGAAACTCGGCTAATAATCGGCATTTCCACCCAGAATACGGAACAAGCCGACACTTTCCATTCTCTATGAGGATCTGATGAAGGAATTTATGACTTTCATTTGGCTGGATGCAGATTTGTGTTTCCTCTTTTGTCTCACAAACATTTGAACTTCGACATAACATATTTGCTTCTCCGCTCGCGGATTGCTCCCAGGAAAGGTGGAATTATTCCCTATTAAAAATAATCACCTTTGATTACTCGGCGTTTGCTGAAGATTGATTGTCAGCACGCCGGCAATATGTATGGATTTCAAAAATAAGACTTCACACTTCAGTTTTAATTACGGCGGCATCGTTAAACCAAAAGGCAATTACTAATTATGTGCTTAACCCTCTCCCGTCTGCTCATTATCCACGGCTCAAATTGTGCCTCGCATTTCCCGCGGCGATACCGGCGCCAGACGCAAACCTCTATAGCGCCGCCCCCTGGCCGTGCTGAGCTTTGTTAAAGGGGAACCCCCGGCCATGCTGAGCGTTGTTAAAGGGGAACCCCCAGCCGTGCTGAGCTTTGTTAAAGGGGAACTCCCGGCCATGCTGAGCATTGTTGAAGGGGAAACCCCGGCCGTGCTGAGCGTTGTTAAAGGGGAACCCCCAGCCATGCTGAGCGTTGTTACAGGGGAACCCCCGGCCATGCTGAGCATTGTTAAAGGGGAACCCTGGAAAAACAGCTCGATGGGTGAATAGAAATGCAATGCAAATTTTCTTTTAAAGGAAACAAAGTACATTTCTAGTATGTAGACAGATTGGATTATTATTGTTACATTTACCTGAAAGTAATACCTGAGACCCCTCTCACACTGGAGGTGTTTTTCAGGCATTTTAGTGCTAAAAATAGCGCCTGTCCACAACACGGGCGCTTTTAACCCTTTCTTCAGCTGCTAGCGGGGGTTAAAAAGCACCGCTATAACAACGGTAAAGCACCGCTATAACAGTGGTAAAGCACCGCTATAACAACGGTAAAGCACCGCTATAACAGCGATAAAGCACCTCTATAACAACGGTAAAGCACCTCTATAACAAAGGTAAAGCACCGCTATAACAACGGTAAAGCACCGCTATAACAACGGTAAAGCACCGCTATAACAGCGATAAAGCACCTCTATAACAACGGTAAAGCACCTCTATAACAACGGTAAAGCACCGCTATAACAACGGTAAAGCACCGCTATAACAGCGATAAAGCACCTCTATAACAACGGTAAAGCACCTCTATAACAAAGGTAAAGCACCGCTATAACAACGGTAAAGCACCTCTATAACAAAGGTAAAGCACCGCTATAACAACGGTAAAGCACCGCTATAACAACGGTAAAGCACCGCTATAACAACGGTAAAGCACCTCTATAACAACGGTAAAGCACCGCTATAACAACGGTAAAGCACCGCTATAACAACGGTAAAGCACCGCTATAACAACGGTAAAGCATCGCTATAACAACGGTAAAGCACCGCTATAACAACGGTAAAGCATCGCTATAACAACGGTAAAGCACCGCTATAACAACGGTAAAGCATCGCTATAACAACGGTAAAGCACCGCTATAACAACGGTAAAGCATCGCTATAACAACGGTAAAGCACCGCTATAACAACGGTAAAGCACCTCTATAACAACGGTAAAGCACCGCTATAACAGCGATAAAGCACCGCTATAACAACGGTAAAGCACCTCTATAACAGCGATAAAGCACCGCTATAACAGCGATAAAGCACCGCTATAACAACGGTAAAGCACCGCTATAACAGCGATAAAGCACCGCTATAACATTGGTAAAGCACCGCTATAACAGCGGTAAAGCACCGCTATAACAACGGTAAAGCACCGCTATAACAACGGTAAAGCACCGCTATAACAACGGTAAAGCACCGCTATAACAATGGTAAAGCACCGCTATAACAATGGTAAAGCACCTCTATAACAACGGTAAAGCACCACTATAACAACGGTAAAGCACCGCTATAATAATGGTAAAGCACCTCTATAACAACGGTAAAGCACCGCTATAACAACGGTAAAGCACCGCTATAACAACGGTAAAGCACCGCTATAACAACGGTAAAGCACCGCTATAACAATGGTAAAGCACCTCTATAACAACGGTAAAGCACCGCTATAACAACGGTAAAGCACCACTATAACAACGGTAAAGCACCGCTATAACGACGGTAAAGCACCGCTAAAACTAGCAGCACTTTACCGCTAACGCCCGCACCGACCCAGCGTAAAAGTACCCCAAGACGTCTTTCACAATGAAGCACTGCAAAAAACAGCCGCTAAAGCGCTGGTCATTTTTGCGCTGCTTCAGCGGCGTTTTAGCGGAATTTTAGCGCCGCTTTTCAGGGGGTAGCGTGACCTTAAAAAACAAAACAAAAAATACCCATTTAGGACAAACAATTGCATTCTTTGGGTGATATCATCTTGTGAAAAAATTTTTTCATTTTAAGTCTAAAAAAACAAAACAAAAAAAACTTTTTTATGAGTTGATCAAGATTAGTTTTAAAATGTTTATAAACAATGTTACTTTGTATCTCTCTATCTCCTGTCTGATCAATGTTTAGAAACAATGTTACTTTGCTGACTACTGAGTGGCGATCGTCTCTCCGCAGTGGAGCTGAGATCGGGGCTCACAATTGGCCCAACTCCTCTGGTAAGAGGCTCTTGGTAAGTATTACTCTCCGGAGTTTATTCTCCTGTTTTGCACAGATGACATTTCCTGGAGGATCTCACAATGCGGATTTCTTGTGATGGACCTTCTAATGTATTCAATTCATGACTTATTTCTGATACTTGTATTTATATTTCCTTTTTTTTTTTTGCACTTTATTAGCTGATAAATAGTTGCCTGAAAATATTTTTATCCTTTGATGTTTCATATTGATTGTATTCATAATTACTAATATTGAGGAATTTGTGGACTTTAGTTGATGAATTTTGATTTCCTGTTTTACATTTCCAGCATTTTAGACATTTTACAATGCGTCTGCTGATGGTTTTTATGCTCTTTGGGTGTATTTGTACAATGTTGTATGACACTCGCTGATCACAAATGGTTACAAGCTGGTCACATGATTCCTCCTGTACAATCCTTTCTGGATTTGCAAAAAAACAATGGCTTGGCGACCTGATTGGTTAGAAACGGGTTGGATTGTTGACATCCAATGGGGGCGGTACTGTGAGAAAACTTGTGATAAGCTTGGACCCCATGCAAAGAGTGCGACCCATCAATCTCAGCAAACTTATAGAAGGGCAGCGGGAAAGGAGCAACAAACAACAATCACTGATACTAAAGACTCAACCCTTTAAATACTGGTTTTTGTGCAGTTCTTGGATGTGTTCAGAAATGTCTGACACAGATCAGCCCCTACTGCAGTCTCTCTATGTAACTTGCTACAAAGTTACAATGTACAGTCTGATCACTGGGGGAGGGGAGACTGAAGGAATGCCTCCTCCTCCTTCTACAAAGTTACAATGTACAGTCTGATCACTGGGGGAGGGGAGACTGAGAAAATGACTCCTCCTTCTACAAAGTTACAATGTACAGTCTGATCACTGGGGGAGGAGAGACTGAGGAAATGACTCCTCCTCCTTCTACAAAGTTACAATGTACAGTCTGATCACTGGGGAAGGAGAGACTGAGGAAATGACTCCTCCTCCTTCTACAAAGTTACAATGTACAGTCTGATCACTGGGGGAGGGGAGACTGAGGAAATGACTCCTCCTCCTTCTACAAAGTTACAATGTACAGTCTGATCACTGGGGGAGGGGAGACTGAGGACATGACTCCTCCCCCTTCTACAAAGTTACAATGTACAGTCTGATCACTGGGGGAGGAGACTGAGGAAATTACTCCTCCTTCTACAAAGTTACAATGTACAGTCTGATCACTGGGGGAGGGGACTGAGGAAATGACTCCTCCTCCTCCTTCTACAAAGTTACAATGTACAGTCTGATCACTGGGGGAGGGGAGACTGAGGAAATGACTCCTCCTCCTTCTACAAGGTTACAATGTACAGTCTGATCACTGGGGAGGGGAGACTGAGGAAATGACTCCTCCTCCTTCTACAAGGTTACAATGTACAGTCTGATTACTGGGGGAGGGGAGACTGAGGAAATGACTCCTCCCCCTTCTACAAAGTTACAATGTACAGTCTGATTACTGGGGGAGGGGAGACTGAGGAAATGACTCCTCCTCCTTCTACAAAGTTACAATGTACAGTCTGATCACTGGGGGAGGGGAGACTTAGGAAATGACCCTTCCTCCTTCTACAAAGTTACAATGTACAGTCTGATCACTGGGGGAGGAGAGACTGAGGAAATGACTCTTCCTTCTACAAAGTTACAATGTACAGTCTGATTACTGGGGGAGGGGAGACTGAGGAAATGACTCCTCCTCCTTCTACAAAGTTACAATGTACAGTCTGATCACTGGGGGAGGGGAGACTTAGGAAATGACCCTTCCTCCTTCTACAAAGTTACAATGTACAGTCTGATCACTGGGGGAGGAGAGACTGAGGAAATGACTCTTCCTTCTACAAAGTTACAATGTACAGTCTGATCACTGGGGGAGGGGAGACTGAGGAAATGCCTCCTCCTCCTTCTACAAAGTTACAATGTACAGTCTGATCACTGGGGGAGGGGAGACTGAGGAAATGCCTCCTCCTCCTTCTACAAAGTTACAATGTACAGTCTGATCACTGGGGGAGGGGAGACTGAGGAAATGCTTCCTCCTGCATGCAGCAGACTGGCGACATCATCTCAGCCTAGGCAGAGTCACTGATTGGAGCTGAAGGACGGCATTTTGATGATAAAGAATCTCTTGTAATATAATGGTTGTTGTTCGGTGAGATGTCGGTAATTTATTGTGAAGTTACTGGAAGGTCTCCTATAAATGTGATGTAAAATCCTGAGTAAGGTTTTCTCTTCTGCGCCCGGCTTGCTCAGCGTTGTGTATTTCATTCGGCCGATAACCGCCAGGACTTCGCCCTTCAGACGTTCGGCTGGCAGGTGACCTTTCTGTGCTCAGAAATCCATCTGGGGATCCTCCTGAGGAGAAGATTCCGACAGGCCGGATAAGGGATGGCGGCCATAGATCAGCGCCCGCCCCGGTGATATACGCTCGGCGCAGGCGATACCCCGGACGCTCGTATTTCACGCGGTGATTAGAGGAAGGAGAGTTTTTATGTCTGGCACTCACCGGGGCGCTCTGCGATTTCCCTCCGCCGCTCCGAACTCGCACATAAAACCTCCGATACCCATCTGAAGCCCATCGATTATTAATATGATATTCACTGAGAGATCGTATATTACCGGTCACCGGGCCGGACACAACGCCAGCGAGATTTTCATAGCCGACACTTTAAAAATGGAAACTGACGATCGATTATTGTCAGAGCGCTTGGGGGAAATTCGCTCACCTTTTTTTTCCTCTAAGTTCTGCAACAAAATATCACTTCAAAGCAGAAACTAAATCTGCAGAGATTTTTTTTTTTTTTTTGCTGTATAAATTATAATGGAAACATCAGGCACTTCATAACCTCTGGATGATCACGTGACCTCAACCCCTATGGTGGACCATGGCGAGGCCTGTTCTGAGTGGAACCTGTCCTGTTATACCGCTGTATGGTCTTGGCCACCGTGCTGCAGATCAGTTTCAGGGTCTTGGCAATCTTCTTATAGCCTAGGCCATCTTTATGTAGAGCAACAATTCTTTTTTTTTCAGGTCCTCAGAGAGTTCTTTGCCATGAGGTGCCATGTTGTACTTCCAGTGACCAGTATGAGAGAGTGAGAGCGATAACACCAAATTTAACACACCTGCTCCCCATTCACACCTGAGACCTTGTAACACTAACGATTCACATGACACCGGGGAGGGAAAATGGCTACTTGGGCCCAATTTGGACATTTTCACTTAGGGGTGTACTGACTTTTGCTGCCAGCGGTTTAGACATTAATGGCTGTGTGTTGATTTATTTTGAGGTGACAGCAAATTTACACTGTTATACAAGCTGTACACTCACTACTTTACATTGTAGACAAGTGTCATTTCTTCAGTGTTGTCACATGAAAAGATAGAAGAAAAGATTTACACGGTGAGGGGTGTACTTACTTTTGTCAGATACTGTAAGTATCACAGGCTCCTCCCATGTACATAAGTATCACAGGCTCCTCTCATGTACATAAGTATAACAGACTCCTCCCATGTACATAAGTATCACAGGCTCCTCCCATGTACATAAGTATCACAGGCTCCTCCCATGTACATAAGTATCACTGGCTCCTCCCATGTACACAAGTATCACAGGCTCCTCCCATATACAACAGTATCACAGACTCCTCCCATGTACATAAGCATCACAGACTCCTCCCACGTACATAAGTATCACAGGCTCCTCCCATGTACATAAGTATCACAGGCTCCTCCCACGTACATTAGTATCACAGACTCCCCCCATGTACATAAGTATCACAGACTCCTCCCATGTACATAAGTATCACAGGCTCCTCCCATGTACATAAGTATCACAGGCTCCTCCCATGTACATAAGTATCACAGACTCCTCCCATGTACATAAGTATCACAGGCTCCTCCCATATACATAAGTATCACAGGCTCCTCCCATGTACATAAGTATCACAGGCTCCTCCCATGTACATAAGTATCACAGACTCCTCCCATGTACATAAGCATCACAGACTCCTCCCACGTACATAAGTATCACAGGCTCCTCCCATGTACATAAGTATCACAGGCTCCTCCCACGTACATTAGTATCACAGACTCCTCCCATGTACATAAGTATCACAGGCTCCTCCCATGTACATAAGTGTCACAGGCTCCTCCCATGTACATAAGTATCACAGACTCCTCCCATGTACATAAGTATCACAGGTTCCCTACTGGTCTTGCCTCCACACACCCCCTCCCCCCCTGTGGTTTTCTGCAGGCAGCCTGAAGTGGGTGGAGCCTACTGGGCCCCTCCCATAGCTCTACTCTCTCTCCTTGTGCAGGGGCCTGGTCTTTCCTCCTCCCCCCTCCCTGTAGTTTTCTGAGTGGGTGGAGTCTGCTGGGCCCCTCCTACAACTCTGCTCCCTGCACAGACTATGATCAGCTCAGTGATGATGTCACTGCTACTTTTACAAGATCATTTTGGGCTTTTCAACGGCATTTGGTGCACACAAAGTGGATTTATAGCTTTTGTGCCCATTTAATGGAAATATATTCTCAAAGTTTATGTATCTGGAGACCAGTGTTAATTTCATCGACTAAAACATTTTCATCACAATTTTCATCAGCAGCAAATTTCCAGTGACAAAAACGAAATGAAAATGACCACACATTGTCACCAATTGAGGAAAATCAACGAATCAACGAAAATGGAATGAAAATGTGAGGGTGGGACGTTTATCCAAAACGTGAACTTCTGATTTCCCAGAGCTCCACCTGTAAAGCCTGTGAGGGCCTCCGCACCCAACAAGCAAGGTAGTAACCGTAGCGTGCTTAGTGTTGTGGCGTGCTTAGCACTGGGCAGCATTACAGACCTCATCAGGCCACCGTCCAGAGCACTGTGTGCATTACAGGCCTCCTCACACCATCCAGAGCACTGTGTGCATTACAGAACTCCTCAGACCATCCAGAGCACTGTGTGCATTACAGGCCTCCTCAGACCTTCCAGAGCACTGTGTGCATTACAGGCCTCCTCAGACCATCCAGAGCACTGTGTGCATTACAGGCCTCCTCATACCATCCAGAGCATTGTGCACATTACAGGACTCCTCAGACCATCCAGAGCACTGTGTGCATTACCGACCTCCTCAGACCATTCAGAGCACTGTGTGCATTACAGGCCTCCTCATACCATCCAGAGCACTGTGTGCATTACAGGCCTCCTCATACCATCCAGAGCACTGTGTGCATTACAGGCCTCCTCACACCATCCAGAGCACTGTGTGCATTACAGAACTCCTCAGACCATCCAGAGCACTGTGTGCATTACAGGCCTCCTCAGACCTTCCAGAGCACTGTGTGCATTACAGAACTCCTCAGACCATCCAGAGCACTGTGTGCATTACAGGCCTCCTCAGACCTTCCAGAGCACTGTGTGCATTACAGGCCTCCTCATACCATCCAGAGCATTGTGCACATTACAGGACTCCTCAGACCATCCAGAGCACTGTGTGCATTACCGACCTCCTCAGACCATTCAGAGCACTGTGTGCATTACAGGCCTCCTCATACCATCCAGAGCACTGTGTGCATTACAGGCCTCCTCATACCATCCAGAGCACTGTGTGCATTACAGACCTCCTCAGACCTTCCAGAGCACTGTGTGCATTACAGGCCTCCTCAGACCATCCAGAGCACTGTGTGCATTACAGGCCTCCTCATACCATCCAGAGCACTGTGTGCATTACAGGCCTCCTCAGACCTTCCAGAGCACTGTGTGCATTACAGGCCTCCTCAGACCATCCAGAGCACTGTGTGCATTACAGGCCTCCTCATACCATCCAGAGCACTGTGTGCATTACAGGCCTCCTCAGACCTTCCAGAGCACTGTGTGCATTACAGGCCTCCTCAGACCTTCCAGAGCACTGTGTGCATTAACTCAAATAAAAATGCAACTAAATCAAAATTTGATGCCAACAATAACACTGTTGGAGATGAGCATTAAATGAGTCACTTTTCAAAATATTTGGAAATTTGGTAACTTTAAGAATTTGTAACAACAACTTTGAGTTCTGCAGTCGGGAACATAACAGTAGTCAGTGCCATTCTTCTGATTCGCTATGCAGCCGGTGGGTTGATATTAACAGGTTGTAACACCTTGAACTTCTTCCTGCAAGTCGCAGCGCTACCTGTGACATCCGCGGTGACGGCTCTGGGGGGGCCGCCTGACAGCCCCGAACATAGACGATGACTAGAAGTGAATGATATGGGACACAAAAAAGTATGGGAATAGTGTTGTGGTGAGCTGGGGGGGGGGCGCTGAGGAGCAGAACTTGAAAACACAACCGAGAATTGACCCCAGAGGGGGAGATTTATATAAGCCGGGAACACGGCGGCACAGCGTTGCATTGGTTAGAATGTTCAGGAGACACATTAAAGGAGAACTTGTTAGAAAGTATTTCACACAAAGCTAACGCCCACAAGAGATGGGAAATCTCCCTTATGGTGACACAGACAGCAACAATATCATTCTCTCTTCCAGGAAATGTACTTTTACTATAATTTGGACTAAGTTACTTTCTGTTCTTTGCGCCTTGAGGCGATTCAGTTCGCATTTGCAGCGCTTTACAAATCATTCATTCATTCATTCATTCATTCATTCATTCATTCATTCATTCTTTATTTCTACCTGTGCAGTTCGATTTCGAAACAAAATTTCGGACACATTTTTCAATATTCAGAATTTCCGAATTACAATAGTAATAAATTTAATGAAATCTGAAATAACAATACAAAATTTGGCCAAAATTCGAATTTGAAAACAAGAAAAAAATCGAATCGAATAGAAATTAAAGTAATAGAAAAGAAAAGAATATTATAGAAAATGAAGGAATAGAATCTAAAATAATATAACATAATATAATAGAACTGAGTAAAAGAGAACAGATTAGAATATAAGAGAACAGAAAAGAATAGAAAAAACAAACAAACAATAGACTAGAATGAAATAGAAATAATATAACCGTCTTCCAAAATCTGAATTTTGAATACAACAATTTTGAATTTGAATAAAATAAATTAGAATAGAAAAAAAACAAAAACATAAGAATAGAATAAAATTTCACCATCTCGTGAAATTAGAATTTAAAATTAATAAAATTTAAATATAAAAGAATAGAATAGAAAAGAATAGAGAATAGAATAGAAAATACATTAGACTAGGATAGAATAGAACAAAATAGAAATAATATAAACGTCTTCCAAAATTCGAATTTCGAAGAGAATAAATTTGAATGGCTATTTAAATTTTCCAAATTTAGTTGAATTGAATTGAATTAAACTGAATTCGGGAAAATTTCAATCAAATTTGGAAACAAATAACATTTAAAGAAGCATAACTAAATTCCGAAAACATATTAAATTAATTTAACAAATTTAACAAAATGAAATGATTTAAATAATGAGTCAAAACGAAATAAAACAAATGTTTTCGTTCTGCACATGTCTATAATAGAGACAAGGAGACAAATTGGAGACACGGACTGCTAGTTGGAGAGTTTTGTCCTTGGTATGACTCGTCATCTCCAAAGGCTCCGCCACTGCAAACCTCCGGCACCTCCAATTCCAAACAGGGATGATTGGCAAATCTTTGCAAACTTGATTTCATGGTGAAACTATCGATTTTGCGTTCACCAAAAAAGGTACAGCTGGACTTTAAAGAGGACCTGTACTGGGGAAGCCGGGTCCATGAAAGACAAGCAGAAGGTGAAGAACTAGACATTAGTATCTGGTTGTGGTCTTTCTGTGGCTGATCTTTTCCCCATTACCGACCAACTATGCCTTGTTCTTCACTGTGGGGGTTATTTATGAAAGGCAAATCCACTTTGCACTGAAATTGCACTTGGAAGTGCAGTCACTCTAAATCTAAGGGGTAGATTTGAAATGAGTGGAAGCTCTGCTGAATTTATCATCTAATCACGTGCAAGCTAAAATGCTGTTTTTTATTTTCCTTCGGATCTACAGTGACTTTACTTCCTAGTGCACTTTCAGTGCAAAGTGGATTTTCCTTTAGTAAATAACCCCCCGTGTCTCTTTGTGGAGGTGGCCATCTTGGTGGACACAGGGCTTTGCATCCTCATGTCGGAGCTGTCCCCTTCCCCCGATGATTGGTGATCTGATGACTGGTGGGGTAGTAAAAAAAAACAGCAAGAGAGGTGGAGTAAACAAACATCCACAGATTGAATAAAACAGAAGCAGGGAGATCTTTGCATTGCAAGTCTCCAAGCACAGTTTCCTCTGCGGCAAGGAGAACAATGATGCAACCAAGGCACCATTTACTGCCAACAAGAGGATTCCTACATAGATGGCCACATAATTGCATTTGATCAATGGCATTTTGTATAGCTTCAGCTGAATTGGGCCAGGGATATATCACTGGTTGCTCAGACATCAGCGGCCATCAAGATCTTAGCAAACACAGCCCTGAGCAAGAAAGCAGTCACTCATTAGTAGTGGAAGTAAGACCACCACTAATGAATGACTTCCTACTGAACCCGATCAATGAAGCATGAAGCGCAACAAGCTGGAGTCCAGGGTGAATCCTCCATTCCCCAAACTCGAACCTCACCAGTGGCGTCTCCAGCTTTCATATTTAGGGGGGGCACATGGGGGACAGGGACAAAAGTAGGGGGGCAACTATAAAATGCATATATATATATCTCTATATATATTTATATAGATATATAAATATATACTGGGGCCCTTTACTACGACCCCACAACGGCCCTTTCACATGTTCTGCAGTGAGCTCCCTTCCTACTGTATTGGGGTCCCCCAGGGTGGCGGAAAACAAGATATATATGTCACCAACATACCAAGAAAATATAAGGGTGCAAAGCAGTGGGAGAACTATCAGGGTTGCAAAGGTTGTCTTGCCTCCGGGCCCTGGTGTTCTGCGACTGTGGGGTTCCCCAGCCTCCTCTTGCAGTCCTGCCCCGCTATTGACGGCGCTGGTCTGGCATCTCTTGGAATTTACAGGCTGGTTCTCCTGTCCTAAGGATGGGAGAAATCAGTCTGTTTTTCAGTAACTGAGAGTCCTGGTGGAGTCTTTCCTGCAACTCGCTCTTCTCCCTGCCAATGAGGATGCAGGGGAAGGAGCAGATCGGGCGGCCGTGGTTGTGTGAGCGCTCGAATCATGCAGTGTCAGCGAACAGAGGGAGGGGGGAGGAATCACCCACAGGAGCTGACTGGGGACTCTCTCCCTCTTAGACATTGATTTTTTGTAAAAAAAAAAAAATTTTTTTTTTTACTGGGGGGGGGGGGGGGGGGGGGGCACATGGTGGGGCACATGGTGGGGCACAGCATAATGTTGGGGGGGGGGGGGGTCAGGGCCCCCTCTGGCCCCCCCCTAGGGACGCCATTGAACCTCACCCCTACCCAGGTGCAGGAAGTAGGGAAGAAGCCCCTCAGCAAGAGTACAGTAGAGTACTTATGCTTTGATAGTAATGATTAGCAAAGGTAGGTCCTATGTCTGCAATTTTTGGCAATAAAGTATCCCCCTTTCCTATCTCTCATAGAGGACAAGGATGAGGTTTTAAGGAACATAATGAGTTGTTGATGTTGCTTTGCTCTGTATTGTTTAGGTTACATTTCAGTAAAGCAAGGAAGCAAAACCTGGTGGTGTAATAAGGGCATACAGAGTATCGTAGATATGCATACAACCCAACAACCACTCACGCTATCTAACCTACTTAGCAAATGACCATTGACAATGGTCTGTATGCAATAGGGATACACTAAAATGTTACGTAGCTTGGGTTATAGTTCATGATTTCTGTAACAAACAGGACTCCAGACTAGTCAAGTGAATGCAGGAAAACCGATCAATTTTGCAGTGTAAATTTAGTATCACCCTCAGGTGAAGTTCCTGCTTTGGTCTCATGAGGTCCCCTCCAGCATACATCTTTATTGTTATGGAGCCCCCCTTTTACAGACCTTCCTTGGTGTTATGGAGCCCCCCGACTATGACCACCCTTGGTGGTAAAGAGGCCCCTGGGCACAGACCTTCCCTGATGTAATGGAGCCCCATGGTACAGACCTTCCCTGATGTAATGGAGCCCCATGGTACAGACCTTCCTTGGTCATATGGAGCCCCTGACACTGTCCACCCTTGGTGCTATAGAGCCTCCCAGGCACAGACCTTCCCTGGTGTTATGGAGCCCCCTGGCACAGACCTTCCCTGGTGTTATGGAGCCCCCTGGCACAGACCTTCCTTGGTGTAATGGAGCCCCCCTGGCACAGACCTTCCTTGGTGTTATCAAGCCCATCCGACACTGACCTTCCTTGGTGTAATGGAGCCTCTCTGGCACAAGTCTTCCTTAGTGTTATAGACCCTCCCAGGCACAGACGTTTTCTGGTGTTTTGGAGCCCCCTGGAATAGACCTTCCTTTGTGTTAATTAGCCTCCCTAGCATAGGTCTTCTCTGTGTTATCAAACCCTTCCAGGTGTCTCTCGCTCCCATATTCTTATTTTAGTTCCTTCCATGCACTATCGTTCAGGAATCTCTGATTGGTCCAAACTGCACAGTCATATCTTTTTCATGAAAGTGATTGGAATAAACTCATGCCTCTGGTGAGTTGACTATCCAATATTGATTACTATTTCTTATTGCTATTCGAAGTCATGATATCTCTAGTGTCTGTCTGTCTGTCTGTTCTATTCCCCACACTCCTAAAAAAGAAGCCATCAGGACTTCCTTAATTCTTTGTGGCATAGATTTAACAAGGTGTTGGAAACATTCCTCTGAGATTTTGCTCCATAGTGACCTGATAACATCACGCAGTTGCTGCAGATTTGTTGGCAGTACATCCATGATGCCAATATCCACCACATCCCAAAGGTGCTCCATTGGATGAGATGTGGTGAGTGTGGAGGCCATTGGAGTACAGTGACCTCCAGTGGTGAGATGATTGGAGCTTTGTGACATGGCGCATTATCCTTCTGGAAGGAGCCATCAGAAGATGGGGACACTGTAGCCATAAAGGGATAGACATGGTCAGCAACAATACTCAGGTAGGCCGTGGTGTTTAAACCATGCTCAATTGGTACTAAGGGGTCCAAAGTGTGCCAAGAAAATATCCCCCACACCATTACACCCCCACCACCAGCCTGAACCGGTGATACAAGTCAGGATGGATCCATGCACCAAATTCTGACCCCACCATCTGAATGTTGCAGCTGAAATCCAGACTCATCAGACCAGGCAACATTTTTCCAATCGTCTGTCCAGTTTTGGTGATCCTGTGCCAATTGTAGCCTCAGTTTCCTGTTCTTAGCTGACAGGAGCAGCACCCGGTGTGGTCTTCTGCTGCTGTAGCTCATCTGCTTCAAGGTTGGATGTGTTGTGTGATCAGAGATGGTATTCTGCATACCTTGGGTGTAACGAGGGGTTATTTGAGTTACTGTTGTCTTTCTATCATCTGGAAACAGTCTGCCCATTCTCCTCTGACCTCAACAAGGCATTTTCCTCCACACAACTGCCACTCACTAGATATTTTCTCTTTTTCCCACCATTCTCTGTAAACCCCGAGAGATGGTTGTGTGTGAAAATCCCAGAAATACTAAGACCAGCCCGTCTGGCACCAACCACCATGCCAAAGTGGCCGGTGAGTGTCTATAGAATATATCTGGCACCATGCTTCACCATCACGGCCTTGAGGTCTTTGGCGGTGTGCTACGTGACGCGGTTTGAAAAGACTTTATACAGAACAGGCTGCAAAATCAGAGAAAAACAACCGCAGCTCAGGAAGTACAATAGAGTCCTAACAAAAGTCCCAGAAAAAGATCCGTAACGCTTTTTTTTCCCCCCATTGTTGACAAATTTGCCATCCACTCCTCTAAACATATCGTGGCACGCAGCTAATGATCCCCTGCGTCTAAACGAAACACTTTATTAGCCGAAATTATACGGCGTCAGCGAGCTGAGGTTTTTTTTTTTGTCTTCGTAAATAATAAGCGGTTGCTTTCGGCGCTCTTAATCAGGGGGGACGACAAGTGTTTTTTTCTTCTTGGTGAGTGAATACACAATTACGGCGTCCATTAAAGCGGAGAGAACGGCACGTGGCCCTCATTTGTCTGGATGGGATTCTTCTACGGCGGCGAGAACGTTACTGCAAAAAACAACATCTGATAATGAATCGTCAAATTAGGCCTGGCAGGTGCGAGCTCTCCGAGACGAGTGCGCCAATCTCACCGCGCGCCAATGTCACCACGCGCCAATCTCACCGCCCGCCAATCCCAGCCCGCCCATCCTTTTGTTTTCTGAGTTGCAGATAGTTGACTTCTTCAATGAGGTGTGCGAGGTTTCGTGAACTCCACCCCCCGCGGGCCAGGACTGCACGTGACGCAAATACTTCATCAGTTTTATAATCAAGATCAATGACAATATTCGTCTTCTTAGGGGCGAGTCAAATCAGGAGTTTACAGTTCAAAGTTTCTGCACAAATCTAGAAATGTTGGCAATATTTTATAATTTTGGCAAAAAGCATTGGGGAAGGTGACACTAAAGTGTAGGTCAAGGCAAAAAGTATTTTTCCAGTATCCAAAATTCTTTTCTCAGCCAATAGGAAGCACTGATTACACATACCACTGGACAATGTTTGTAGCTCCTCCCCTTCTCCTAAATTCCCTATTCCAAAAAAATTGCCCCTAAAGGTTTTATACAACTACTCTCATCTTCTCCTATAGGAGGTATGAAAGACATGTTGGTGGAGCATCAAATCCGCTAATAGGTGAAAAATAACCTAATGTATAATTCTAAATGGCAGCTTTCTGGAGAAAGGGGTATCCTATTCCTCCCGCTGACACCAATGATGGGGCACTATTCCTCCCACTGATACCAATGATGGGGCACTATTCCTCCCACTGACACCAATGATGGGGCACTATTACTCCCACTGATACCAATGATGGGGCACTATTCCTCCCACTGATACCAATGATGGGGCACTATTACTCCCACTGATACCAATGATGGGGCACTATTCCTCCCACTGATACCAATGATGGGGCACTATTACTCCCACTGATACCAATGATGGGGCACTATTCCTCCCACTGATACCAATGATGGGGCACTATTCCTCCCACTGATACCAATGATGGGGCACTATTCCTCCCACTGACACCAATGATGGGGCACTATTCCTCCCACTGACACCAATGATGGGGCACTATTACTCCCACTGATACCAATGATGGGGCACTATTCCTCCCACTGATACCAATGATGGGGCACTATTCCTCCCACTGACACCAATGATGGGGCACTATTCCTCCCACTGACACCAATGATGGGGCACTATTCCTCCCACTGATACCAATGATGGGACACTATTGATCTTTTATTGAAAAGAATCAAGCAACCAATTTTATACAAAAGTAAAAAACAAAACCATAGTACAAAACTTCAACAGAAATCCAAGGAATACACATCCATGTTCAGAATATATACAATATATACATAATCCATTACCAAAACATTTTTAGAAAACTATTTACATAAAGCAGCAGAGAGGGCCTAAGAGGCACAACCCATCACCTATGTACGCAGCCATTTATCAAAAATGAATCCAAAAAAATAATAATCTAGGGTGATAAGAGACAGACAGCCACACCCGGGAAAGAACATATTTGGGGGGCACACCATACAATGCATTTAAATTCAAGATGATGCTGCTATAAGACCTGCAAACAGTACAAAATATTTTACAGCGCACACATACAAGAATGACATTTCCTGCAAGGCTAGTTAAAAACACCTGAACATATTCAAAAAATACGGGGGTTTGGTCACACTATAGGGTCATATAGTGCTAAGCCCACTTACTGCGACAAAGTACCCCGAATTAGTGGGTCCTACACTAGTAATAGAATGGAAGATCCTTTGTCTCAACCATGGGAGCTGAACTCCTCTATGTGGGAGAACTGAAAGGGACACATCCTAAGCACTGGTGGCCACTAAATAGGAGGTAATGAGAAGGGGGAGGGGTGCTCCAGCCCAAAAACCTGGTCAGGGCCTATTACAACATACAAGAACATATTTGGGGGGCACACCATACAATGCATTTAAATTCAAGATAGAGGAGTTCAGCTCCCATGGTTGAGACAAAGGATCTTCCATTCTATTACTAGTGTAGGACCCACTAATTCGGGGTACTTTGTCGCAGTAAGTGGGCTTAGCACTATATGACCATAGAGTGTGACCAACCCCCGTATTTTTTGAATATGTTCAGGTGTTTTTAACTAGCCCTGCAGGAAATGTCATTCTTGTATGTGTGCGCTGTAAAATATTTTGTACGCCCGGGAAAGAGACTCCTGGCAGTCAGGGAGGCTTGAAACCCCTCCAGGCCTTCAACCAAGCCCCCTGACTCCGCTTGTCTCTCTCGAGCACCCGAATCTTCTCCACCTCATGCAGAATGTCATACACCACCACCTGAACAGGAAGGATTGTATGCCAAATGCAGACCTGACACCGTGCATTCCAAGTGAAATAACGGACTACTAGGCTAACTAGAAAAAGTGTATCCAAACAAAAAAACCCCACCAGTATTGAATGCTCCATACACCCACTCAGCATAACCCAGCCTGGAGAGGAAAGGAACACCGAGGGCCCGCCCCACCTGTTTGTACACCTCTATGTTAAAAGGACAATGAAGCAGAAAATGGTCCATAGTCTCCTCCTCACCTGCACACTCCTCCCGAGGACAGCTACGCTCATTGGATCCCCCCCCCCCCTCCGGTGCCACAATTGGCACCTTTCAGGGGGGAGGGGGTGCAGATACCTGTCTAATACAGGTATCTGCAGCCACTTCTGGGCTTAGACAGCCGCAGACTATCCGCAGAAGCCCGCCCCCCCCCCCCCATTGTGTGCTGGGAAACACACAGTTCCCAGCACACAACGGGGACCAGTGCAGAGGCACAGCGCGACTAGCGCATGCGCAGTAGGGAACCGGGCAGTGAAGCCGCAGCGCTTCCCTACCCGATTCCCTGACCGGGGATGGCAGCAGGGGCAGCCGAGAGCTGAGCGATTTGATCGGCTTCGGGACAGGTAAGTGTCCATTTATTAAAAGTCAGCAGCTGCAGTATTTGTAGCTGCTGACTTTTAATATTTTTTTAAAGGTGCAGCTCCTCTTTAAGGACAGTGGGTCATGAAAGACATCGCTCAAGACTCGACTCATAAGGACTTTCCTCGGAACCGATCTGAGATCTTCAGCCGACAAACGCCACTGCCGTAGTAACTTCAGGCACGGAGCGACAGAGGCTGGTAGCTGACCACGATGACCCCTGAGATTCTTCACTTGGCCACCTTCTTCCCAAAGTCGTAGAAAAGGCCTAAACCAACATCTAAATATGCCTACCCATCCAGGAGGTTCCACTGCAAGCATATTACCAATGTTAAACTTGAGAAATAGCAGTGAAAAGAAAAGAACTGGGTTGACCATACCTAAGCCACCCTCCTTCCTGGATAGATAGGTGACATTCCTCTTGATGGGGTTCAGTTAGGGTTGCCACCTTTTCTTCAAGCCAAACCCGAACATTTTAGTGGTGCACGGCACTGCACTTGCTCAACTCAACCCATTCACCTGAATGGGGCTGCGCTACAACTGTGTGCAATGCACATGGCTAAAGCAGTGTTATGGGTTTTTAGGGATTTAAAACAGGTGAAGAGGCAACATAACTCTTCTTCAGAGTGACATGGAGGGGGCAGAGTGACATGGAGGGAGCAGAGTGACAGAGATGGGGCAGAGTGACAGAGATGGGGCAGAGTGACAGAGAGGGGGCAGAGTGACAGAGAGGGGGCAGAGTGACAGAGAGGGGGCAGAGTAACTGAGAGGGGGCAGAGTGACATGGATGGGGCAGAGTGACATGGAGGGGGCAGAGTGACAGAGAGGGGGCAGAGTGACATGGAGGGGGCACAGTGACAGAGAGGGGGCAGAGTGACAGAGAGGGGGCAGAGTGACAGAGAGGGGGCAGAGTGACATGGGGGGCAGAGTGACATGGGGGGCAGAGTGACATGGAGGGGGCAGAGTGACATGGAGGGGGCAGAGTGACAGAGAGGGGGCAGAGTGACAGAGAGGGGGCAGAGTGACATGGAGGGGGCAGAGTGACAGAGAGGGGGCAGAGTGACATGGAGGGGGCAGAGTGACATGGAGGGGGCAGAGTGACAGAGAGGCGGCAGAGTGACAGAGAGGGGGCAGAGTGACATGGAGGGGGCAGAGTGACATGGAGGGGGCAGAGTGACAGAGAGGAGGCAGAGTGACAGAGAGGGGGCAGAGTGACAGAGAGGGGGCAGAGTGACATGGATGGGGCAGAGTGACAGAGAGGGGGCAGAGTGACATGGAGTGGGCAGAGTGACATGGATGGGGCAGAGTGACATGGATGGGGCAGAGTGACAGAGAGGGGGCAGAGTGACAGAGAGGGGGCAGAGTGACATGGAAGGGGCAGAGTGACATGGAGGGGCAGAGTGACATGGAGGGGGCAGAGTGACATGGAGGGAGCAGAGTGACAGAGATGGGGCAGAGTGACAGAGATGGGGCAGAGTGACAGAGAGGGGGCAGAGTAACTGAGAGGGGGCAGAGTGACATGGAGGAGGCAGAGTGACATGGATGGGGCAGAGTGACATGGATGGGGCAGAGTGACATGGAGGGGGCAGAGTGACAGAGAGGGGGCAGAGTGACAGAGAGGGGGCAGAGTGACAGAGAGGGGGCAGAGTGACATGGGGGGCAGAGTGACATGGGCGGCAGAGTGACATGGAGGGGGCAGAGTGACAGAGATGGGGCAGAGTGACAGAGATGGGGCAGAGTGACAGAGAGGGGGCAGAGTAACTGAGAGGGGGCAGAGTGACAGAGAGGGGGCAGAGTGACAGAGAGGGGGCAGAGTGACATGGGGGGCAGAGTGACATGGGGGGCAGAGTGACATGGAGGGGGCAGAGTGACATGAAGGGGGCAGAGTGACAGAGAGGGGGCAGAGTGATAGAGAGGGGGCAGAGTGACATGGAGGGGGCAGAGTGACAGAGAGGGGGAAGAGTGACAGAGAGGGGGCAGAGTGACAGAGAGGGGGCAGAGTGACATGGAGGGGGCAGAGTGACATGGGGGGCAGAGTGACATGGGGGGCAGAGTGACATGGAGGGGGCAGAGTGACATGGAGGGGGCAGAGTGACAGGGAGGGGGCAGAGTGACAGGGAGGGGGCAGAGTGACATGGAGGGGGCAGAGTGACAGAGAGGGGGCAGAGTGACAGGACACTGTGGAATGATGGCATCGGCCCTGACTCCCAATAATCACATACAACACAGAAGAATCCTAAGAATTCCCCCCTCCTCCCCCCTCCCTCCACAGATCAGTGTTTTTCTTACCCAGCCAAGTATTGTGAATGTAGCTTATTCTGCGGCTGGTCTCCTGCATGGTCCGTTCCTGCTCAGCTGTCTGTGTGATGAACTACACACGCGCTGTCCTCCAATTCTCCGCTGACACCCGAGCACTGACAGGGCACTGCTGGCCAGACTCTTTCTCCTATAGCGGTCTCAGCTCGCCCTTAGTAAAGTTGTCCAGGGTTTGAGTGCCCTCAGTGTCTGCCGGGCACCTCTTCTCCTCCTGTAGTCATGTGAGCTGCGCTTCCCGGCAATTACCTTCCCCGACGGATACTATAGAAGGGGGGGGGTCGGGACTGATTAAATTGTCCGAACGGCTGTATTAGGATAACAACCTGTGCCTGAAACACTAGTAATGTTCCTGCCCAGCCCCCAGCTGAACAGAGGGAGCTCTGAGCCACAGTGCGGTCTAGATCATGTGTCCGGGTTCCAGGCGGCAGGAGCCCCGGACACGTGATACAAAATTACTCCAAACCCGTACTGTCCGGGTGAATCCCGGACAGGTGGCAACCCTAGGTTCAGTCTGTTCCCCCACAACATCTGGAAGAACACACTACTGACCCTAGCATATAGAGACACTGGCAAGATGCAGACAAAGCTGACATACAAGAAGATCGGAATCAGGTAAGTCTTAATCAGATCAACCCTTTCCCTCATAGATAACTTCCATCTCTTCCAGCTGACCACCTTAGTATTGGCAATTACCAGTCTGCCTTCCCAGTTTTTGAGGCCATAATCGCCGGGTCCAAATTCAATGTCTAGTATCTTAATTTTTTCTTGGGGCACTGGAAAGATGTCCAAGAGATAAAACCCCTCACCTTTCTTTCCCATCCAGAAAACTTCACTCTTTTCCTGATTGATCTTGGAGCCTGATGCTTCAGAGTAACGTGATGTCAGAGAGACCACCTCCTCTGCTTCATCCGCCCCAGTGACAATCACCGACACATCGTCCGCATAGGCAACAACCCTGAATGGAGCCCCACTGGTACCCCACACAACATGCTGCTCTCTAGCCTCCTGATGAAAGGGTCGATGGCAAACACAAAGAAGGGGACTCAGGGGACAACCCTGGCGCACCCCAGAGCCAACCCCAAAGGACTGCCCAACCCATCCATTAACAAGAGGAAAGCTTTCTGCCCCCTTATACAAGACTTTCAACCAATCGACAAAACCACCTGCCAGAACGTACTTACTAAGGAGCAACCACGGGTACTCATGGTTAACATGATCAAAAGCCTTTGCCTGATCCAATGTCAGCAAATAATTTTCCCAACCTGCAGCCCTGCACTGCTCCAAGGCCTCCCGGACAGCTAAAACCGCTGTGAAGGTGCTCCTACCCTGGACCGAACAGTGTTGATGGCGAGAAAGCAAAGACTCTGCTACTGAGGATAGGTGCCAGAAAAATATCTTTGCCAGCACCTTTCTATTGACATTGAGAAGGCTGATGGGGCGCCAATTCTCAATCATCGAAGGATCTTTACCCTTTGAAAGAAGAATCACAGCTGAGTGCCTCATGGAAGGGGAAAGCATCCCCTCAGCAAGGCAACTGTTAAAAACCTCTACCAAATGTGGGGCCAGAATAGACTTAAAAGCTTTGTAAAACTCAGCCGTCAAGCCATCCGGTCCAGGTGACTTTTTGATGGCAAGCCGTTCATTTACCCTCATCACCTCTTCAACTGTGATCTCCTCTGTCAAATTCATCAATGGAACATCTCCACCAATTAGACCTGGAGTAGAGTCCAAAAAGCTTTCCATCTTGTCACATTCAAAGTCTTTCTTCCCAAGAAGGTCAGCATAAAAGGACCTCATGACCTCCAGGATCCCTGACCTGGACTTTGTCAAGGAACCTGTACTATCCTTAAGGCCAACAATCATTTTAACAGCTACACCTTGTTTGTAGTTCTGGTAAGGGGCACTATTCCTCCCACTGACACCAATGATGGGACACTATTCCTCCCACTGACACCAATGATGGGGTACTATCTCCCCACTGACACCAATGATGGGACACTATTCCTCCCGCTGTCACCAATGATGGGGCACTATTCTCCCCACTGACACCAATGATGGGGCACTATTCCTCACACTGACCATAGGCGTTATGTAACTTTTTTTAACTCTATTGACCATCAAGCCTCAGGCATTGTTACTTCCACTAACACTGGGGCAATTTCTATTCCCTGGCCACAGTCCTTCCCCAGTAAAGCCTGAAGGACAGTGCATTGCCCCTTTGCCTAGAAAGTTTGGAGACCCCTGATCTAGACAACAGGTCACAGGATATAACCAACACGTTTCGGGGACTCACTTCATCAGGGCTAAAGCACTGGTATTCCCAATAAAAGGGGGAGCTGAGAGTCCCCTGTAATTATTGAGGTATGCTGGACAGCAATAGTACAAAAATAGGATTCTGGTAACAAAAAATCTTACATTGAACGATTCCATGACACCCGTCTGACAGTAATAAGGCATTGTGTGTTTTTTTAACACTGAAGCTTAGTTGTGGCACTTTTTACATCGATCAAAATGCCTAGGTGGGTGGAGTGGGTGCTCCTATGCAGCCTGTATTTGCATGCAGACCACCCTAGATAATGTCCACATGCGAGGCAATTGGCGGGATGTTCACCCACCGAAGGCCCCACAATGCATTGCACGAGGAGCGGGGCTGGGAAGCCAGCCATGGCGCTCTTAACAACGGATGAGTCATAAGCTGTCAACCGGCTTCCCCGCTGACAGCTGAATGAAAAAGAAAATAATTCTGGCAATACAACAAAAAATAAAAAAATACAACGGAAAAATAAAAAACAAAAAACACTTGGGGTTCCCCTGAAAATCCATACCAGACCCTTATCCAAGCATGCAGCCCGGCAGGTTAGGAAAGAGGGGGGAGGGGGCAGGAGAGTGCCCCCCTTTTATATGATACCAAGCCATATACCCCTCAACATGGTAAGGTGCTTTAGGGCACGGGGGGCTCGTTTGTCTCCCCTACTTTCCCGATTTGCCAGGCTGCATGTTTGGAAAAGGGTCAGTATGGATTTTGGGGGGGACCCCACGCCATTTTTTTAACATTTTGGTATGGGGTTCCCCTTAAAATCCATATGAGACCTGAAGGGCCTGGTATGGATTGGGGGGGGGGGCATTTTTGTTTTGCCAGCAATTTAAAGGTATTTTTTTTTCTTTATATTTATCAGTTTTGCTGCAGTAGGTTCTATACATGGTACAGATGTGCTACTTTACATGCAGACTAAGGGGACACCTCAGGCACTATATTTAAAGAAATGTTTCATTTTTGTTTCATTTCAAGCATTATTAAAATCACTGCTCTTGAAAAAACGATATTTTTAAAAGTTGTTTTGCATTTATGCCTGTCCCCCCCAGGGCCGTACCCGGGCCCCCATATCTCTTTTATGGCCAATAAGTTGCATATAAGCCTTCAAAATGGGGACTTTTTGATTTATTAAGTTCGGTCCCATAGAGTTCGGGGTTTGGGTCTGAACTTTAGTGAAGATTTAGGGTTCTGCCTCAAACTGAACTGGGGGGGGGGAGAAGCCATTTAAGTCCCGGAGAGGAGCCGGTACACCTGTGCAAGACTGAAGGGGAGGAACCGTTACACCTGTGCAAGACTGAAGGGGAGGAGACGGTACACCAGTGCAAGACTGAAGGGGAGAAGACGGTACACCAGTGCAAGACTGAAGGGGAGGAGCCTGTACACCTGTGCAAAACTGAAGGGGAGGAGCCGGTACACCTGTGCAAGACTGAAGGGGAGGAGCCGGTACACCTGTGCAAGACTGAAGGGGAGGAGCCGGTGCACCTGTGCAAGACTGAAGGGGAGGAGCCGGTACACCTGTGCAAGACTGAAGGAGAGGAGCCGGTACACCTGTGCAAGACTGAAGGGGAGGAGTCGGTACACCTGTGCAAGACTGAAGGGGAGGAGCCGGTACACCTGTGCAAGACTGAAGGAGAGGAGCCGGTACACCTGTGCAAGACTGAAGGGGAGGAGTCGGTACACCTGTGCAAGACTGAAGGGGAGGAGCCTGTACACCTGTGCAAGACTGAAGGGGAGGAGCCGGTGCACCTGTGCAAGACTGAAGGGGAGGAGCCGGTACACCTGTGCAAGTCTGAAGGGGAGGAGCCAGTACATTTGTGCAAGACTGAAGGGGAGGCCGGAGTTCCTCTTTAAGCCGGGTGGGCTGGAGAAGAACGCATGTCGGAAAGGATTAGAGATTAATGAAGGATGTTCTCTGGCTATTTTGTTAAATCCGATTTACAGGGAATTTTATTGCCCTTCAAAACAATATTGTATTTGTTTTAGTAATGGACTTATCATGAATAGAAATTATTTCCGTTTGTTTATTAATCACGGCGGCTGAGATAGAAAAATCTTCATTTAATTAGACTTAATTAGAAAATCAACTACAATGGGATTGTTGAGTACAGAAAGAGGACCTGTCACCAACTTCACACGTCTGCATGACAAGTCACATTATACAGCAACAGGAACATTTCCTGAAGGGGGGGCCTGGGGTGGGGGAGGGGTGGTTGCTGCAGTAGACAATATTTTTAAAGATTAATTAAGACCTTTTTTATCATTAAAATGCCATCCTTGGTCTTCAGAGGACAGGACCAACAGATATGATATAGAGTCCCTATGTCATTGCCACAGCACCAACACCAGCAGTCTGCAGAGGGATATATGGAATGGAGCAGCTCCGGGTTCCGTACCAATAAAATAGAATCTTATATTGGTTCTCTTTGTACAGAGTACAAATAGAGCTCTTAGACGCCTGTCACCAAATAAGTTGCCACGTCTTCAGAGGCAAATCCTCACCCAAGGCCTGCTCCCACTTACACATACAAGCATGCTGAGGCCCGGACACCGACAGATCTGTGATTAGGAGCTGGTAGGTATAAAAAATCATACCCTTAGGGGATGGGCCCTCTAAGCAGATTTTCTCGAACTCAATTAGAGGGGAAAATTGGAGGTTCGCTACCAAGAACTGCGCAAAGTGTCGAATTTGTAAGTAGCTAAAGAAAGCCTGTCTGGGCAAGTCATAAGCATCCCTCAGAACCAGGAAGGTCCGCAAGATTCTAGTTGTGGTGTCCACCAATTGACCTAGTGAAGTAGGGCCCTTTCCATCCCAAAGTGGGACATCTGCGAAGTCAAACTGTCCGGGACATTAGGTGTGAACACAAATTAAGTTGCCAGGGAGGCAGTGGAGGCGCCAGAGTATCTACAAAAGTGACATCGGTCCCAACAGTCGCAGCGTGCTGAGCGGGACGTCCGTACTCCATAGCATAGAGTTCAGATGGATGGGGGCCAACCACAGCTTCTCAACCACTGTCCATCGGTTGAATGCATGAAGAGTATACCAAGAGGCTAGAGAGCGCAACTGGGTCGCTAGGTAATACTTGGCTACGTTTAGGAACGCAAGGCCGCCTTGGCCACGAGGGGCGTAGAGTGTTCCTTAAGGCCCATACACACGATAGGACTTTTTGACAACAAACATGCAAATTAGCTGTTTTAAGGCAACATCCTACCGTGTGTACGCTCCACCGGAGAAACTTTTTCAGTTTTCATCGGACAAATGTTGGCTGTGCAAACAGACAAACTTTCCGGCAACAAAAGTCCTATGGTGCAAAATTCTATCATGTGTACACAAGTCCATAGGACTTTAGTCCAAAGTACGAACACGCATGCTCAGAACCAATGCAAAAGATCAGACAATACAGAAGTTGACCAAAGGGTGGCGGTAAAGAGCTGAAAAACCACGTGATTTGGTGAAAGTTGGCTGAAAAAGTCCTGCCGTGTGTATGCTTAATTGGTTTACGGCCAACGCCCTTTGTACAAAAATCCACGGGAAAGTTTTTACAAAGTCCTATCGTGTGTATGAGGCTTTATAGTTTCAAAAGAAGTTAATGAAATCGCCCTGGAGGGGGTCTTAAGGTGAGAAGATGGAAGGGCCTTGAGACCCAAGGAAAGGGCCCAAGGCCAGTGGGACCCTTCATGGTTTCTTGCACCGGGCCCTGAAGGTTCTAGTTATGCTTCTGGGAATAGGAGCATTGTTGGTAAGGACAGTATTGATATGATTGTTATCATTGAATAATTAACAATTACATGTATAAAAATAATATGAAGAAAATATAAACATACCCGGGAAGGTGAGCGATCGGTATGCAGCAATTGTGATGAACAGGAATGACTGACAATGAAGAAACGGGCGGACCGGTTCATTTCTGACCCAACGGCACAATTAACGGGAAAAAAAACAAACCCAACAACGGAATCTGCATAATTTATTACTCAGCAATCAATCGTCGCCTGTATACCGCGAGCACTCCGCAGACAACAGGTGAAAATTGGCTCCGTTGTTTACTTGGTCGAATATTATAAAGACATCTGAAGTGGTCGTCACGCGATTAGCATAATGTGTGTTTACACTCCGGGCGACGTGTTAATTCTTCACCACTTCATGCGACGCTCCAATTAGGAACTCTTCAGATGGGATGTTTTCTAATCCCGGGTGTTTGTTCTTCTATCGAGACGTGGTGAGATTCAGGTAGAGACCGGGTTGTTGTTTTTTTCAGCCTTAAAGAGGAACAGTCGCCGGTGTTCTGGGAGTCCCTCTGCTTGCAGTTTCCTATTTTTATAACTATATTTCATATAGAGATGTGTGGTGCTCCCCCTAGTGGCGGTGGCAGTGCATTGCCAGGCAGCTATAAGAAAGTCATTTGCAGGGGCAAAAGTGCCAAGGAGAGGCTTATTGGACAAGACTGAAGGGAAGGTCAGATGCCCGGCTGAACTCGTATGAACTGAATACATTCCTGGCGAATCAAAAGCAAATGATGGTAAAGTCTTCCTTTTCCTTGGAAAGAGTAGAAGGGCCGCCCCCGCCAGCAGGCTGTTAAGAAGAACTTATGTGTGGAAGCAGGGTCTCTGTTAGAACTTATGGGGCCCCATACAGCCTACCTGACAGGGCCCCCTTTGACCTGACCTTGACTTCACTCTTAGCCCCGCCCCTAATCTCTCCCCTGACCTGGCTTCGGACATGTAATAACATGAGCCATGACAGGTCCTCTTTATGGAGAGATCCCCAAATCTCTTCTCCAGCCTCCAAAGAATCTGATCAAAGTGAGATTGTTGCTCCTACAGGGCTTTAGAAATCTTGTTTTTTGATCTTGCAGAATTGTAAAGGAGCCCGGTAACCCCCCCCCGTTGAGATGATGATGATAGGCCTGGGCCGGTACAATAGGCTGTACTGCCTTATCAGCGGCCCTGTGTGGAAGCACACCCTTAAAGGAGAATTGTACAGAAAAAAATGATTGGTTGAACCCAAAAGTCATAGCTCCCAACTGTCCCGGATTTCGAGGGACTGTCCCTGATTGGGAGCAATGTCCCTCTGCCCCTCTTTCCTCCTCATTTGTCCCTCATTTTGGTCTGATCTATATATTTGTATATAAAATGCACTTTTTATCTATCAAAATGTGTTTCCCAGTGCTAAACCTTTCATCTGATTACTAAATTGCTGCATTTGCAAATTCCAAAAGCCAATATAAAGAAATAGTAGTGGTAAAAAAAGCACTTTAGCGCACACCTCCCAAATTTTGAGATGGGAATGAGGGACACCTATCAGCAAAGGTATGCAGGCATAGGACACACCCCCTGCCACATCCCCAAACAAGATTGGTTAAACCCACAACTGCTTGTTTTACTACTACTATTCCTTTATATTGGATTGTGGAATTTACAAATGCAGCAATTTAGAATTTGGATGAAAGGTTTAGTGCTGGGAAACACTTTTTGAAAGATAAAAAGTGCATTTTATATACATCTATATAGATCAGACCAACATGAGGGACAAATGATAGGGAAGGAGGGACAGAGGGACATTGCTCCCAATTAGGGACAGCCCCTCAAAATCCGGGACATTGTTCCCAATCAGGGACAGTCCCTTGAAATCCGGGACAGTTGGAAGCTATGACTTTTGGGTTTAACCAATCATTTTTTTCTGTACAATTCTCCTTTAAGGGGGGATGTGGCAGGGGGCGTGTCCTAGGCCTACATACATTTGCTAATAGGTGTCCCTCGTTCCCATGTCAAAAAAGTTGGGAGGAATGTGTGCAGTATGGAGTGCATACAGACTTATGATCTTTGCTGTCACATATTGTGCACCAATAAATGTGGCATAAAACATGTTCACTCTGTATAGATGCATCTTATAAGTTGATAATTATGGGCGGTTCAGAACCACCGAGCTTCGCAGTAGTGTAGTGGTTAGCACTCTCGCCTAGCAGTTCACTGGTTCAAATCCCAACCAAACCACTACCTGTCTGCGTTTGCATGTTCTTATTGTGCCTGTGCGGGTTTCCTCCCACACTATAAAACACATGCTGGGAGGTTGATCGGATCCTGTCTAAATTGGCCCTAATATGTATGAATGTGAATTAGGGACCTTAGATTGTAAGCTCCTTGAGGGTAGGGACTGAATATATAATACATAAATATGTAAAGCGCAGTGTAAATTGATGGCGCTATACAAGTACCGGAAATAATAATAATTATACTGATTCTTCATTTATGTTGTTTTCCATTCGAAAGGTTAAATCGCCGTCCATTCTATTCCGAGCGTCCAAACCATGAGTACGTCTGTCCTGCAGCGCCCCCTCCTGTTCAGATATGGTCACCGAGGATCTCTCCAGCCTTCTCATTCTTGCTCACAGTTACTGATTCATCTATGTGCAAAGCGCAATCCCCGTGTGAGAAAGCACAGCTGGAAGCTTCAGTTTCCTGATTTGTATTGGATACTTTGTCCAGGGAAGTGACGCTAAAACCTATTCAATCACACGAGGAATTAAAAGAGTCATTTGTAGAGCTGATGGGCTCCGTTCACAAAGCGTTATCTTACTGCATTGGGGTACGGGGGGGGTGGGGGGATACCGCATTCACCAATAAACACGACTAAAATACCGCTTGAGTTATTTTATGAAGTCATGCGGTAATTTACTGTCAGCGGTAGCCGGAGTCCTCACCGCAGGCTGTAAATAGCTGGTTGTTAAGGAGCAGGCAGCCGCCATGTCCCTAACAACCGATGAGTCATCCGCTGTCAGTGGGGTTCCCGCATTTTTTTTTTTACATTCAGCTGTCAACGGGGAATCTCGCTGACAGCTGATCACTCATTGGGTGTTAAAGTGGAACCTTCAGTCATTTTTTCAACTTACCATCTATTAAATCTTCTGCCCTTGTTGTTGTTATAACTTTGGATAGCAAAACGTTTTTTTTTTTTTGCCAGTAAAGCCCTTATACAGCCCACTTCCTGTTTTCTGTCCGGTCATTAGTCTAGGCCTATGACATCATATGCCGCCTACACACGACCGGTTTAGCCGTCGTAATAAACTCAGACGGTTTCTCCGACGGAGCTCCACTTAAGCTGTCTTGCCTACACACGATCACACCAAAGTCCGACCGTCCAAAACGCGGTGACGTACAGCACGTACGGCGGGACTAGAAAAAGGAAGTTCAATAGCCAGTAGCCAATCGCTTCCGTCTCGTACTTGCTTCAGAGTATGCGTTGTTTTTGGTCCATCGGACCAGCATACAGACGATCGGTTTTCCCGATAAGAATTGGTTCCGTCGGAAAGATTAAGAACATGTTCCATTTCTAGGTCCATCAGAATTTTAGAAAAAAAAAGTCCAATGACGCCTACACACGATCGGAATAGACGATGAAAAGCTTCCGTCTGACTTTTTCTATCCACAGCTCTCTCTCTCTCACGCTCCTGAGAGTTTGCCAGAAAGGGAGGGGGGATGAGTCATAAGAGGGCCAATGAGAGCTGCAGAGCTGGAGGTGTGCCTTTGTGTAAATCCAGGAAGTGAACAGGCAGCAGCTTCAGCTGCCCACAGTTACAATGGCTGCAGCCAGACTCGGTGGAGGGAGATTTCCGCAGCAGATTTGGCAAGTACAGAATCGCAGTCTATATAAAATAATATGCAGAGTGGTTGGGGGGAAGCTTCAGAATGGCAAAGATGTTTTTATTACAGATTTTGTCAGCAGACCGCAGTTTGTCTTTAAGGAGCGGGCGGCCACAGCGTCCTTAACAACCGGTGAGTCATCAGCTATCAGCCGGTTTGAACTTCAGCGGGTCGTCTTCACCACGTCTAGATGTCTAAATGCATTGAGTTGCTGCCATGTGATTGGCTGATTAGCAATCTGCACAGGTGTACCTAATAAAGGTGGCCGGTGAGTGTAGAAGGAACTCTCTGATGACAGGTCCTCTTCATATTGTCCACTTTCCGCAGAGTTCGGGACGGTCGGAATGCGACGCTGTGAGGTGACCTTTGTTTTCTGAATCCATCCCCCACGTCTGATCTTCTGCTTCCTCCTCATTAGCCGCCCGCCTGGCTGGAGCGACGCCGTCCTTCGTTATGTTCCAAAATAAACCCGCGGCTTGGAAAGCGAAGGGCGCTCCGCGGGCATATTTGACCCTCGACGCCAGTCCGCGATCGGTAATAATCTTTTGTGGCGTCCCCCCCCCCCCGGCGCATCGTTACAAAACTGCTTTCATATTCACCCGCCGACGTCCCTTGCGTCCGCCGAGACCGACCGCGTACTGCAGATCCTTCGCATCGCCTCTCTCTCTCTCTCTCTCTCTGAAAAAAAAATCAATCTTGTATTATTACATCTCGCCTCATTAAGTGACCCGGGGCTCCGGCGCGCCATGTTTCCCTCTCGATGCCGCGGCCCAATTACCCGGCACCAATAACTAATAAATGAGTTTAAGCCGCAGCAGTATTCCTAACGATTCGCTTCGCACTCCGGGTCACGCGGCGGAGCGGTGGGGGGAGGAGGGGGGGAACCCAGGCGAGGTCCGGCCCCTGACGGTATTCCCCCGTTCTTTCAGGAGACGGGCGGAGGGGATTGGAAGTAAGCGATGTACTGTATCACTTCATACGTCTCCGGCGCGGCGCGGGAAAGCGTCGCGGTTGAGCAATGGCTGCTGTCAGTTGTGTGGGGAATATTCTCTGTAAGGTCAGTCGTGACGGATCTCCAGCTGCCGACCTGCAGATAAATGCCTTGGTTGCCGCGGCCGTGGCTGGGAGACGGATTGGCAGGGTCAGTTCGCTCGCCGACCCGCGCGCTCTGAGCTTTCCGGGGATGGGGGAGGAGGAGGGGGGGGGGGGGCTGATGCTCTAATGGTGCGCCATTTGTTTTTTTTTTTCCTTTTGGCTCAGCCATCATGTTCACACGGAGCTCCATCATTCTAAATCACTCCATGATGGCAATGACTTCCGAAATAGAAACAAATTCAGCGGCGGTGCCGGGAGATGGAAGATGCGGTGCCGCGACGGATCCGCTCAATGAAAAGTGCAAATGCCAAGCTGGCGATGACTTAAAATTTGTACCCTTCTGCGTTGGGGTGACGGGCAATAAAATGCACCAAGGTAAGTGCTGAGCCGTTTAAATCCAACCTCCATCCTCCAGTTGTACCGGCTCCTCTCCTGGACTGAAACGGCTTCCTCTGATTTCACTGCACACTGTGAGCTTCTCACAATGTGCATTAGAAGCTGCAGCCCGCCTCATTTCTGCAATGGGAACCTCATTTGAATGGGATTTTTAAGGCAACAAACAAAGAGAAAAATTTTTAAAAAAAAAGTTAGATAAGTTTTATTTATACAAAAAATTGTTAAAAGGTAATTAAATATATGAAGATATACATTTACAAATACAAAACAATACAAAATGATACACTACAGAGGTGGCAAAGAATTATATGATCCAACGCGTTTCAAAATGATTAAATTTCTTCTTCAGGGATAAATTTTTGCCATTATAGTAATCATGATTGACCCAGCGAATTTCTCAGCATGATACTCCAAAAACCCCCATCCAGCCAGAAAACGGTCTTATATCGTGCAAAAGAGCCCTCAGATATTGAGATCCAATGAGAGATGCCAAATGTCCCAAGCAAAAAGAAAATGCTTAGGGAAAGGGGAATGTGAAGTCTTGCAACAGACCTGTAGGCTTGTATGCCTTCAAAAAATTCAGTATACAATGAAGAGGGGAAATTCCCTTTCCATAATTTCAACAGCAGGACTCCTACAGATGAGCATACGTGATTTATCAGGGGTCCAGGGGGAGACAAGGATCCATCCCGAGCCCAAGCACAAACCCACAATTACCCACTCTCAGCAGCAAATAGCAGAGAAATAGCGCTGGCCAGCGAATTTCCCCTCTTCATTGTATACTGAATTTTTTGAAGGCATACAAGCCTACAGGTCTGTTGCAAGACTTCACATTCCCCTTTCCCTAAGCATTTTCTTTTTGCTTGGGACATTTGGCATCTCTCATTGGATCTCAATATCTGAGGGCTCTTTTGCACGATATAAGACCGTTTTCTGGCTGGATGGGGGTTTTTGGAGTATCATGCTGAGAAATTCGCTGGGTCAATCATGATTACTATAATGGCAAAAATTTATCCCTGAAGAAGAAATTTAATCATTTTGAAACGCGTTGGATCATATAATTCTTTGCCACCTCTGTAGTGTATCATTTTGTATTGTTTTGTATTTGTAAATGTATATCTTCATATATTTAATTACCTTTTAACAATTTTTTGTATAAATAAAACTTATCTAACTTTTTTTTTAAAAATTTTTCTCTTTGTTTGTTGCCTTAAAAATCCCATTCAAATGAGGTTCCCATTGCATACTGTTTAGGGATGATGGCAACTTTGTCACACTAATTCCGGAGAAGTCTATATTTATTCTATAGCCCGCCTCATTTCTTGGCTGGAGGACATCCAGCATCATCTATTCCTTTCCTCTCTGCCGTCTTGACCTAATATAGCCATGTGTCCATATTGGGTCAATGATGTCCCAAGCGTTCCTACTCCTTTTGTAGGGTTATTAGCCCAGCGATGATCGTTAATTTCCAGGTTAAGACCAGCTTGTGTTCAGATTGAACCCCAGCTCATCATTACACATGAATAGGTGGGTGGCAACGCACCACAGCTCATTAGACCAATTAAATGGGGACTTAATGAGTAAAGAAGTAACTTGGTATTAATTACTAGAGATGAGCTTGAGTTCAGTCCAAACCTGGAAGTTGGCTATTATTGTTGGGACAATGAGCTATGGAAGGGAGATACCCCACCCTGCAGATTCATTTATACCAAGTAGAAGGGATGCTCATGACTTCACTGACCTACTATAGTCACATGGCTATATTGGGTCAATGACATTGGCCCAATATGGCCATATTAGGTCTGAACCCAACCCAAGTCCAACTCCAAACTCGTCACAGTGACATTGGCCCAACATGGCCACATGTCCATATTAGGTCAATGCTGAATTTTTGACCATTGACCCAATATAGTCATTGACCAAAATGGCCACATGACCATATTGGGTCATTGACATCACAACCATCCCCACCCCATGTGGCCATATTAGGTCAACGATGGCCCAAGCATCCCCACTCCTTTCTGTACATAAGCTACAGGGTGGTAAATTTTCTGCCTGCAGCTCATTGGCTCAGCAATGACAGCTAACTTCCAGATCTGAACCCAAGCTCATCACAGTGGCCTTGACCCAACATGGCCACATGTCAATATTTGATCAATGCTGAATTTTAGACCAATGATCTAACATAGCCATGTGACCATACAAGGTCAATGATGTCACAAGCATCCCCGCCCCTTTGTGTACATAAGATACAGTGTGGTACATTTCCAGCCTGCAACTCATTGGCCCAGCAATGACAGCTAACTTCCAGGTCTGAACCCAACCCATGCCCGACTCCAAGCTCATCAGCTCAATGCTGAATCATATGAGTTTTCATGTTCTCCCTGTCATGTGTGGGCCTCCTCCTGGCACTCCGGTTATCTCCCACACCCCAAAGACAAGCTGGTAGGTAAATTGGCCCTTGCTTATATCTTAGACTGTAAACTCCTTGAGGGCAGGGACTGATGTGAATGTACAACATACTGTGTACGTAAAGCACTGCATAAATTGTCAGCACCATATAAGTACCTGTAATAATAAATAACAATAATATACCATTGACCTAATATGGCCTTTGACCTAACATGGCCATGTGCCTAAATTAGGTCAATGATGTCACAACAATCCCCACCCCTTTCTGTATATAAGCTACAGGTTGGGGAATTTCCTGTCTGTAGCTCATTGGCCCAGCAATGACAGCTAACTTTCAGGTCTGAACCCAACCCAAGCCCCGACTCCAACCTCATCACAGTGACATTGATCCAACATGGCCACATGTCAATATTAGGTCAATGCTGAATTTTAGACCATTGACCCAATGTGTCCATTGACCTAACATGGCCATATGACCATATTAGGTCAATGATGTCACAATAATCCCCGCCCCTTTGTGTATATAAGCTACAGGGTGGGGAATTTCCTGTCTGCAGCTCATTGGCCCAACATAGACAGCTAACTTTCAGGTTTGAACCCAACCCAAGCCGGACCTCAAGCTCATCACAGTGACATTGACTCAATAAGGCCATGTGGCCATATTAGGTCAAAGATGGATTACCATTGACCCAATATGGCCTTTGACCTAAAATGGCCATGTCACCATACAAGGTCAATGATGTCACGAGAATCCCTGCCCCTTTGTGTATATAAGCTACAGGTTGGGGAATTTCCTGAGTGCAGCTCATTGGCCCAGCAATGACAGCTAACTTTCAGTTTTGAACCCAACCCAAGCCTGACCTCAAGCTCATTACTATGAATTACCATCAGACTTGCTTCTTTCCTGAAGGCCAGCAGATGACGGAATGCTATTTCCCCACCACAAATGATCAGAAAGGATGGAGCGGACGCAGGTAAATACGGGTTTCAATCTACATCCGCGTTCCTGAATTTTGCATCCCCCTTGCAATCCGTCCTCGGAAGCGTCTCACTGAAATGCCCACGCTCTCAGGCTGGAATACGCAACTATCTGAGATGATCCGGACGGCGTTGTGTCTCTCCCACATCTGCATTCTGAAGGTTACGCGGGAAAGACTCCAAGTAACAATGCGGATAATATATGAGGGCGTTAAGCATCTACAGCGACAGCCAAAGCCGAGCGTCTGGCAGCTCGGGAACTACATTTCATTAAAGCAGAGGTGAGCGTAAGGTGAGCGGGATGTAATATTTGCAGAAGGAGAAGACAAACACAAGAGAAGCGGCTTATAATAACACCGCGCCGTCCTGCCGCCGCCGATCGCTTTGTCCTAACACTTGTCCTCTGTCGGTCCATTTACAATACACAACGGAGGATTGAATAGAAACAATACCAACTGGTTACACTGCTTCTGTGAATGCCAACATCCCCGTATCTTCAAGCCTACAATTCCACGTTTAGGGTTTTCAGTCGTTCTACATCTGCGCACATAGAAATCCAACAAATGGGTTCTATTAGAAGCGTATCGGACCACACCCTCTTCTGACATTGGTTGTTTACAAGTAAAAAAATCTGTAGTCTTTGCTAGAGAATTACTTAGAACCCCCAAACATTATATATATAATGTTTGGGGGTTCTAAGTAATTTTCTAGCGAAGACTACAGATTTTTTTACTTGTAAACAACCAATGTCAGAAGAGGGTGTGGTCCGATACGCTTCTAATAGAACCCATTTGTTGGATTTCTATGTGCGCAGATGTATATATATATATATATATATATATACATATATAATGTTTGGGGGTTCTAAGTTAATTTCTAGCTAAGGTCTCTGCTAAATATATATATATATATATATATATATTTATTTATTTCAGCAGAGACCTTAGAGAATAAAATGGTGGTCTTATGTCAGATGTTGTTTGTGCAGCAGGTTTTCACAATTTTTTGGAAAAAAATACACTTTAATGAAAAAATAAAATAATATATGCCTCAATTTTTTTGTATAATGTAAAAGATAATGTTACGCCGAGTAAATAGATACCTAACATGTCACGCCTTAAAATTGTGCACACTCGTGGAATGGCGCCAAACTACGGTACTTAAAAATCTCAATAGGTGACGCAAGGAATGTAAACGCCCCCAGATCTCTCCTCTACCCTTCAAAACAAAAGGTCATGACATCGCTCTGGTCCTCCAAGGGCATAGAGATGAGTTTTGCCATTGCTTATCTCTATGGCAAGCCACTTGCTGGAGCCGGAGGGTTCCCAAGCTCACCGATCGGTAACGTAAGCCCGGCAACCACGGGAAGTGGCAGGAGGGGGGGGGGGGGGGCACTTCTCTCACCACTTTTAAAAGTAATCCCGCAGTGAATCGCCATGGGGAACACTTTTATCTGAAATCCCGGTGCCTGAGGGAAATGAAAATAGAGGGGTTATGACATCTAGCTGCAGTCATAACCCCGGTATTTAACATCAAATTTTTAACATATTTTCCCAGTTAGGAGGTTGGCAACTGGTTAAAATTACAAAAAAATGAAAATAAAAACAATACATTGGCCACAATAGTGATCAGAGCAGGTTGGGTACAATTCTGTCCACTTCCAACGCGTTTCGAACAAACGTTATTTCTGCAATATATAAAAATTTTCTTTTTATGTTTAGATACATGCATAGGACATTCTTAAATATGCACTTATTCAAATGTGAGCTTTTGAATATAACTAGAGCTGAAGATTATTTTTTTGGGGGGAGGGGTGGCAGAGGGGTTGGATGGATTGGGAAGAGTTAGAAACCCTGTCAGGTTTTAATGCTATCGGGGGCTCCATTGGAGAGATTTTCCTTCTTTTCCTGTCCTGGGGACAACATTTTTACCACACAGCATGTGAGTGAAAAACTGCAACAGGAAAGCGAACATAAATAATAAAAACTTGCAGGGGTTCTAGCACCCCCCGACTTAACAAAAGAGCATTTAGAGAGCACTAAGGTGAGGCTGGGGAAGATGGTTTCATGTCTCAGGTCATACTCCATGGCAAGTCTGAGCACAGCAACCAGACACAAGGTAGTTATATGGCATCAGCAAGGTCTCTTCCAGGCAAAGGTTTCAGAAGATGTGTAGCAGTGCCATCAGCATAGAACTGGTGGAAACCAGTGGGACCCAGGTAACCCATCTACTGCCCAGAGAAGTCTGGGGGAAACCAGTGGGACCCAGGTAACCCATCTACTGCCCAGAGAAGTCTGGGGGAAACCAGTGGGACCCAGGTACCCCCATCTACTGCCCAGAGAAGTCTGGGGGAAACCAGTGGGACCAAGGTACTCCCATCTACTGCCCAGAGAAGTCTGGGGGAAACCAGTGGGACCCAGGTAACCCATCTACTGCCCAGAGAAGTCTGGGGGAAACCAGTGGGACCCAGGTACCCCCATCTACTGCCCAGAGAAGTCTGGGGGAAACCAGTGGGACCCAGGTACCCCCATCTACTGCCCAGAGAAGTCTGGGGGAAACCAGTGGGACCCAGGTACCCCCATCTACTGCCCAGAGAAGTCTGGGGGAAACCAGTGGGACCCAGGTACCCCCATCTACTGCCCAGAGAAGTCTGGGGGAAACCAGTGGGACCCAGGTACCCCCATCTACTGCCCAGAGAAGTCTGGGAGAAACCAGTGGGACCCAGGTACCCCCATCTACTGCCCAGAGAAGTCTGGGGGAAACCAGTGGGACCCAGGTACCCCCATCTACTGCCCAGAGAAGTCTGGGGGAAACCAGTGGGACCCAGGTACCCCCATCTACTGCCCAGAGAAGTCTGGGGGAAACCAGTGGGACCCAGGTACCCCCATCTACTGCCCAGAGAAGTCTGGGAGAAACCAGTGGGACCCAGGTACCCCCATCTACTGCCCAGAGAAGTCTGGGGGAAACCAGTGGGACCCAGGTACCCCCATCTACTGCCCAGAGAAGTCTGGGGGAAAACAGTGGGACCCAGGTACCCCCATCTACTGCCCAGAGAAGTCTGGGGGAAACCAGTGGGACCCAGGTACCCCCATCTACTGCCCAGAGAAGTCTGGGGGAAACCAGTGGGACCCAGGTACCCCCATCTACTGTCCATAGAAGTTTGGAAGAAACCAATGGGACCCAGGTACCCCCATCTTTTCTCTAGAGAAGTCTTGCAGAAACCAGTGGGACCCAGGTACCCCCATCTACTGTCCGAAAAAGTTTGTCAGAAACCAGTGCAACCTAGGTACCCCCATTCACTGTCCGGAGAAGTCTAGAGAAAACCAGTGGGACCCAGGAACACCCATCTACTGTTCGGAGACATCTGGACAGAAGTGGTCTTCATGGAAGAGTTGCCGCCAAAAAGCCTCAGATGTGGCCGCTGCTCGATCCCCACTTCTGCCCGATGTGCCCATTGCCTACATGGGGTAAGTGCTGGTGGACTGGCAGGCAGCGAAGGGGGGTTTAAGGGTGTCGGTGGGGGGTTTCCCCCCCAAACAAATAACCACCACTGATCAAAACTTTTTTTAATCTGTAGGTTTTACTATTGTCTGCCTTCTCTCCTTGTTACAATGTATGAAAAGGGAGTGGGAATGCAGATTGATGGGGGTGTGAACCTCTCTAAAAAGTCATAAAGTCAACCAATGAGTTATCAGTAGGGTTGCATCGATACCGGTATTGGTGTCGGTACTAACCATTTGCACGAGTATCGGTACTCGTGCAAATGCTCCGATACCGGAAACTGATAATTTCAGACTCGGTTCTTTCAGCTGTCAGCGGGATTCCCCTACTGACAGCTGGAATGTAAAAAAAACCCAAAGCCAGCAATTATCGGTTGTTAAGGAGCAGAGCTGCCGCATCCTTAACAACCGATGACTCATTCAGCTGTCAGTGGGGTTCCCTTGTTGACGGCTGAAGTGTAAACAAAGTCCTGGCAGCAGAATCTTGCAACTTTGGGGCTGCAAAAAAAAAAAAAAGCAGCTGGGCAATGTTCATCAACAACATTGCTCAGCCTCTGAAACAGAAAGATGAAAAGAAACATTGTTTCTTTTTGTATCATTCTGTTTATTCATCTACAGATCAAAGGGATGAACTTCCATCTGCAGATGAAGTCAGTTTAAAGCAAATTTTTTGTTTCCCTATTAAATGTTCTTCTGTTTAACCCCTTATTAACCCTTCATGTAACCTAATCAGCCCTAATTAACTCCTTATTCTCCTTCTCCATTTAATTATTTTCCAGCTGATTTTTTGTTTGTTTGTTTGCGTTGTTCGTTAATATTTTTACACCTTTTAACATGTATTTACATGTTTCACATTAAAAAAAAAACCCCAACATTAAAAAAAAATGTATTTCATTTGGAAGTTACTTTTTAATGCTTGGTACCATTGTTGACAGATGAAGTGTAAACAAAACAGTTGCAGTAGGTATCAGTAGAATATATCGTACTAAAAAAAAAAAAAAAATGTGAAAAAAATCTGTGCTTTTGGTCAGGGGCATTGCTAGCTGTACAAAAGATTTGGGGCTAGAGCCCATAGCAGCGTAGTAAAAAAAGTCATACGCTTGGGCGGGCATACACATGTATATACAGTAATATACATGAGTGTGTGAGTGTATATATATCCCCAGAGAGCCCTCCTCCCTACATCAGAGTCCCCAGAGAGCCTCTCCCTTGCATCAGGATCCCCAGAGAGCCCCCCACTTACATCAGGGTTCCCAGAGCACCCCCCTTACATTAAGGTCTCCAGAGAGCCTCCCCCTTGCATCAGGGTCCCCAGAGAGCCCCCTACTTACATCAGGGTCCCCAGAGAGTCTCCCCTCCCCTTGGGGACCCCTGCAGAGACTCGGGGCTATGTACCCCAGATTCGGGGCTATAGCCCCAAAAGCCACCCCCTAGCGACGCCACTGCTTTTGGTGCATCCCTAGTTATTAGCATTACTTTGTATGTCCAATACACACACATTCCCTATGTTTTGTCTGTTAAAATTCTGTACAGTATAGAAATACACCTAGTGATCCTGCCAGAAATCCAGTAAGCAGAAAATCCAAACAATGTGACCAGTCAAGTTCTTTCCTGTAATCCACAGAACATCTCCCCTATGTTATAGAGACGAGGGGAGGGGAAGGTGTGCACTTCCTGTCCTAGGGTGACAACGCTGCTTCTCTATAGAAACAGTGAGTGAGCGTTGTCATTGTCACACTAGGACAGGAAGTAAGTTACTGGCAGGATCACCAGGTGATAATAAAGAAATGAAATCCTGAGAAAAGAAGAAAATGCAGTCATTGCGTCTAAGCACAGGCAGGCTGCAATATTTTAATTTTTTGGGGTTGAGATAAACTTTAACCCCTTGACGCTGTCAGATACGCACTGGACGGGGTCTTTTTTTCAGTGGGGCAGCTTATGTGCGAATCTTCGTGCTGGGAACGCACCGCACAGAACGCACCCAGCTCAGAGACCGGGGCCTCAGCGGGAGCCCCAGGTCCCATACTAGCAATCGGGACCCAGAACTCTCGATTCCGGGTCACCTGATCGCTGTGGCAGCCTCTGATTGGCTACCACAGTGATGAGTCACTGTGAAGCCCGCCCCGTGTTTCTCTCTCTCTCTGTGAATGGAGAGGAAATATACATTGTATCTGTTGCTCTCTCTCCTGGCAGAGAAGAAAAAAAAGTTGTGTAAAAAAAAAAAAAAAAAAAAAAAAGAAGATAAATAAATAAATAAATAAAAATAATAATAATAACAAAAATAAAGAAAAAATACCTATATCAAGATTTCATCTAGGTCAGTGCCAGGGTTCGTGTTTGGGTCAAAGGTCATATTCAGTTCATTTTCGACAGCATTTTTTTTTTTTTTTTACATTTTTTAAATTAGTATCAGTGTCGGTGTGTTTTTTGTAGGATGAAAAAAAAAAAAAAAGTACTCCGGGTACAAACAACACCTAACATACACATACGGGATATCGATGCGAACGTCAGGTATTTTAGTTTGCTCTTTGGTGGTAGGTTATGGTAATAACAACAAACATACAGCTACATTTGATATATATATATATATATATATATATATATTAAATATTTTGGGCCAATTTTCCTATGATAAAAAAAAAAAATCAGGAGATATTCATTACCATTTACCTCCAAATGAAAGCCCAATTTGTCCTGAAAAAAAAAAAAACGCGATATAATCCACCTGGATGCACAAAGTAGCTTTGATAATATGCATGTCACATGTCAAAGTTTGCAAAATTGTGCTTAGGCATTAACATTTGTTTTACCCTCAGGCGGGAAGGAGTTAAAGGGGTTGTAAAGGTTCAAATTTTTTTAAAAATAAAAATAACAAAGGGTTTTGCACAGAGCGGCCCCGATCCTCTTCTTCTCGGGTCCCCCGCTGGCACTCCTGGCTCCTCCCCTTCATTGGCTTCTCCCACGGAGAGCGGCTTTCCATGGGGGGGCACCTGTGCGGGCTCGCTCCCAAGTCCTGCTGCTGCATCCGGACAATCATTGGAAAGACAATCTATCCAATCTATCCAATGAGGACAGAGACAGCGGCCAGAGCTGCTGGGCTCATGTACATGGCTGGAAAGGATTGGGCTCAGGTAAGAAAAGGGGGGGGGCTCTGGGGGGGAGGGGAGCTGCAGCAAAGAAGGTATTTGACTTTAATGCATAGAATGCAAACCATGAGACTTTACAATCACTTTAATGTTAACTCTTTTCAATTTCCTGAAAGTTTTTTTTTTTTTTTTTTTACAGTTTTTCAACCCCCCCTTTTTTTTAGAGACATCTCGGGGTCTTTTAAAAATTGCCAGTCATTGGCGCTAATAGCCGGCTTGTCTCACCTTTTAATAAAAAGTAATTTATTAGGCCGTTAACGCTCGTCTAATGTCTATTTGTCCAAAGCGTAAAAAAGATCATTTAAGTCACCTATAAATAACGCTCCTTTTTATGTCTCGCCAGTAACGCCGCGCCGCCAAAAGTACACATTCTACAACCGGAGCAAACGTTATATGTAAATAAAGTTTTATGTACAGCTGCATCCCGCTCGCAAGCCGCATTCATCAGGGGGTTGTTACAGAATATAATTTGTATACCTTTTTTTTTTTTCCCGGCAATTTGTCTAAAGGAATAAATGAAATTCAGCTTTAATAAGTGCGCCATAAAACACGTAATTAAAGTTTGTGAATCTGAACACGCCGTAAAAGAAGTGAGAGAAAAAAAAGAAGTGGGGGAGATAAGAAGACCAAAAGAAGTGATCGGCCTCTTATTACTGCAGAACCTTTTGATATATAACCTCCTGTTCAGTCACAGCGCCCTCTACTGACCCTACAGGGTGGTGCATGTCTACACACAACTTGTTACATTGAAGAATTAAAGACTTATAATGGTTGTTCAGTTTATTTTTCAAAGTGACAAGACGGGTCAAAGGCAAGCCGGGTCGGTAACAGGAAATCTGATAATAACAGGAACAAGAACTCAGGAACAAACGGGGGGGAGCTGAAGATCATCCAGTGACTAGTGGATCACACTGCTGGCTTTAAATAGACCACTGGGCACCAGGATCTGTCACACATGGCACGCGCGCATTGATCTTCGCAACCGTTCACGGCCTGCGCACATGCACATTTGCATTGGCGAATGCACAGATGCCCACAATCTGTGATTCTGTTGGGCATCAGCAGATGTGCCAGTTCTTCTGCCAACTGTTTTATGACAAGAGGTGGGGTGATGATGTCACAATCTCTACCTCATCCAATCAGAGAATGCCTTATAGTCATTGGGGAAAAATACAAGACATTCTCTGAATATTGCATAGTGAACACAGAAAGTCACCTGCTGGGCACACAGGCACCATGCCAAGAAAACCTTTTTCTCTAGGAATACAAAATTCTCTCTGATTGGACAAAGTGGAGGGTTGGGGCTGTGATCTGGCACTCTCCACCTTCTCCATTCGTATTTTTCTCAATGAATGAATTCTATGATTTGGCGAGGTGAAGATAGTGACTTCACCGCCCCACCTCTCCACTTTATCCAGGCAACGCTTTGCATGCCCTGAATGGCGCCTGTGTTGAGTAAGCCCCCCCCCCCTTTGTTCACTGTACAGCGGAGCGGTCACTCACCAACTGGTGCTACATTTTTTTTTGGGGGGGGGGCGGCAAACAGTGCACCCACAGCCACCCCCCCATTCAGTCAGGTCATCTGCACCCCCCCGGTCAGTCAAATGGTTAACAGCCCAGCACTTACCCCATCTATAGCGCAGGCAGTTCTTCTCTCCGGGCAGAGGGCGGCGGCTTCACCTGTGTCTCCTCCTTGGCATCACGGCAGCTTCCGCCGTGCGTCTCCTCCCTCCTCCGCCTCCTAAGTCAATTGGAACGCTTCTCCTTTCGGGCAATCACGAAACGGGTCTCAGGACCCGCTTCCTGATTGGCTGGGAGGAGAATCAGGAAGACAATAGTGAATATTCATTCGCTATTGTCACACAACTGGCTAGGCTCGGGGCGCTGTGCTCTGCACCCCAAGCCCATCCTTTTTGAAGTCAATTAGAGCCTCAGGTTCTAATCATGTGCTTAAAAAAAAAAACCCCATTGAAATCCATGCGTCCGGTGCCCTGGGTGTAGAATAAGGGGGCCGGACACATAGATAGGGGGGGCGGCGCCCTTGCGCCCTGCATTACGGGCCGCCACTGCCTCTCACCATGGGACCCAGAAGATAGTGGGGATCCCTGTAGTAGCAGCGACTACTACAGATATCCTCCACGTCCACAGGTGTCAGACAGGTAGGGAGAATGCATGCATTGGACCCATGTCACTATGCAAAAAAATTCATACCTGGAATTCAGTTTCGATTAAAGATGGCCGCCCTCGTATTTTCTTCATATGTGACTACTAACGATATACTGCATAGAAACAAGGCCTCCCATTGGTGAGATTATATACATCAGTATGATCTTCATATGTACATAAAAAATAACACGCAAAATGAATCTGTATTTTGTGTAGCACCCTCCTAGGTAGGTTGCTAGGACGATGGATACGTTTATTTCATCTTTCTCCTCTGTTATCATTGGAGCAGCTGTTGATTTCTTTGGGCTGTGCTGGATCTTACAGGCTGCAGGTTTTATTGCTCCCCCGCCTTCTAGTGGCTTCTAAAACATAGGGAGCTGGGAGAGTCAAATGAGCAGCTTGAATATTTATTGTGCTGCAGCCAACCTCTCGAGAGGTGTGCTCAGTAGGTGGCTGAGGAGAATATAAATTAGTCTGGGGTATGGAGGAGCCAGGTTCTTGTCCAGCTGGAGAAGCTCCCCAGCCTGAGGGGCTATTTCCCCTTAATGGCAGCTTGCTGGAGTTGCTGTAGTTCACTGAGGTCCCAGCTGGGGAAGAGCTCCCTAACGTAACTCTGGAGCTAACTAAGCAGTTTAACCTAAGGATCTGGTTTGGAGAGCTCAGTGAAGAGTGTCTGGTGGAAGCTTGGACCTGAGCAGTTGTCCTGGGACCAAAATGTTTTTAACCCTTTTCCGACAAGCCTTGGTCTTTAACTAAGGCCCAAATATCACATCCTGCCTACATACTCTATATTGAGAGTGAAGGGATCACTTTGTATTTCTTGGTGAACTAAGTAACGAGGGATGAAACGGCCACAATGTGTTCTTATTGAGTGAAGCGGCTAAATAATTGAGTCATTGTATCGATTTGTTCAGAATCCGATTATGAAGGAGTTGTATGTGTGTACAATGTTCTAGCCGGTTGTCGGCTCCAAGCTTCACCACAGCTCCCGTTTCCCCATGACCTTTAACTGAGCCCTGCCAGTAGGGATGAGCCCGATGTTCAACTCGAACGTAAGTTCAACTCGAACATCGGGTGTTTGCCTGTTCGCCGAATAGCAAACAATTTGGGGTGTTCGCGGCAAAATCAAAAGCCGCAGAACACCCTTTAAAAGTCTATGGGAGAAATCATAAGTGCTAATTTTAAAAGCTTATATGCATGGCATTGTCATAAAAAGTGTTTGGGGACCCGGGTCCTGTCCCAGGGGACATGTATCAATGCAAAAAAATTTTTAAAAACAGACATTTATTCGGGAGCAGTGATTTTAATAATGCTTAAAGTCAAACAATAAAAGTATAATATCCCTTTAAATTTCGTACCTGGGGAGTGTCTATAGTATGCCTGTAAAGGGGCGCATGTTTCCCGTGTTTGGAACAGTCCGATAGCAAAATTACATTTCTAAAGGAAAAAAAGTCATTTAAAAGTACTCGCGGCTATTAATGAATTGTTGGTCATTGAAAATGGCATGGGATTCCCCCACAGTCCATTACCAGGCCCTTTGGGTCTGGTATGAATATTAAGGGGAACCCCAATCTTGGCCTAAACCAGGACTGGAAAATACAAACCCACCCAGGCGGTCTCTCTGCCAACATGTTACCAAGATTGTACTTCACAAACATCAGAGAGAAAAAGACTACAGGGTTGACCATCCCTAGACCACCCTCCCGCCTAGGAAGGTAAGTCACATTCCTTTTGACAAGGTTTATTCTGTTCCCCCATAACAGCTGGAAGAAACAACTATAGATCCTGTTATAGAGAGAAACTGGCAAAATGCAAACAAAACTGACATACAGAAAAATCGGAATCAGGTAAGTCTTGATCAGGTCAACCTTTTCCCTCAAGGAAAGCTGCCAACCTTTCCAGCTTGCCACCTTGGCATCGGCATTCTCCAGCCTGTTCACCCAATTTGCATGACCATAGTCACCTGGGCCAAATTCAATGCCTAGAACTCAAATTTTTTGCTGGGTCTCCGGTAATTCATCCGGGAGAACAAAGCTCTCACCTTCCACGCCCATCCAGAAAGCTTCACACTTGTCCTGGTTGACCTTTGAACCTGATGCCTCTGTATACTGCCCTATCACTGAGACCACCTCCTGCGCCTCCACAGTTCCAGAGATGAAAACAGAAACATCATCAACATAGGCCACAACCTTCAAATGAGGCTCACCAGCGATGCCCAAAGGTACCCCACACAACGGTCCACTCTCTAGCCTTCTAATGAAGGGGTCGATTGCAAACACATATAGCAGAGGACTCAATGGACACCCCTGACGCACACCCGAGCCGACCGCAAAGGGCTGCCCGACTCAACCATTCAACCAGAGGAAAGCTTTCAGCCCCTTTGTACAAAATCTTGAGCCAATCAATGAAACCCCCCTCCAGGCCATATTTGCCAAGAAGGAGCCACAAGTACTCATGATTAACCCGATCAAAGGCCTTAGCCTGATCCAATGTCAGCAAAAATTTACCCCAACCAGCAGCCCTACAACGCTCCAAGGCCTCCCGGACAGCTAACACCGTTGAGAAAGTCCTTCTACCTTTGACCGAACAGTGCTGGTGGCGGCATAACAAACTGCCTGCAACTGGTGATAATCGCCAGAAGAAAATCTTTGCCAGTATCTTTCTATCGACATTAAGAAGGCTAATGGGGCGCCAATTCCTAATCATCGAAGGATCTTTACCCTTTGACAGAAGGATCACTGCAGATTGCCTCATGGAGGGAGGGAGAGAACCCTCATTCAAACAGCCATTAAAAACCTCCGCAAGGTAGGGAGCCAGGATCGTCTTAAAACATTTATAAAATTCAGCCGTCAAACCATGTGTCCCTGGTGTTTTCTTGATGGCTAGTATATCAATAGCCTGAATTACCTCATCTGCAGTTCATCTGTCAATTTCATTCAAAGAAACATTACTTTCCAGTCCTGGTGTAGAATCCAAAAAAGCCAACATCCTTGTCCGATCAAGGTTCCTTCCTCCCAGGATATCGGCATAGTATGACCTGACAACCTCCAGGATCCCTGACCTAGACTTCATCAGAGAACCTGTATTGTCCTTCTGGCCATTGACTGTCTTAACTGCTACGCTCTGTTTACAGTTCTGGTAAGGGTCAGGCGAATGGTATTTCCTGTAATTCCTCTCCTGAACCAAAGAGGCGTGCCGGTCATATTGAAGTCTCCTAAGGAGGAGCTTCACCTCAGAGATAGCCCCAGAATCTCTTCCATTTGAAACAAGGCGGTCAAGTTTCCTCTGCAAATGCTGGTAGGTGATATACTTATCTTGCTGCTTCTTTCTTCCTATGACCTTGAAAAGCCCAACAGTCCGCTGTTTAACAAGCTCCCACCATTCTGACTTGCTGCTGCATAAGTCTAGGATCGTTACCTGTGCTTGAAAAAAATCCGAAAAAGGTTGGTCTTACTCTCTCGTCTTCCAGGAGGGCCGAATTCAATCTCCAGATACCCCTCCCCTTAGATGGCATGTCTGGGACATTCAGAGTCACAGATAGAATACAGTGATCAGAAAACTCCACTGCCCAACACACAGGTGCCGAAAAAGCGGAGTTACCTTTTAAAAAAAAACTATCTATCCTACTCTGACTATTACCTCGCTGAAAAGTGAAAAGTGAACCCCGTGCTGTCTGAGCAGCGCTTAATGTGCGCATCTACCTAACTATCGCATTAAGAAAAAGTGTGTCATAGCCCAGCTTATCTCTGAAACCTCTCCTGTCTTTAGACCTACCCTGTTTCCCTGAAAATAAGACCTAGCGTGATTGTCGGTGATGGCTGCAATATAAGCCCTACCCTCCAAATAAGCCCTAGTTAAAGTCCTTGTAGGTCTTTTTTTCAGGGTAGGGCTTATTTTCGGGGAAACAGGGTAGTAATGGTGTTGAAATCACCTCCAAAGATAACCTGCTGGGCCGTAAAAAGAAAAGGCTTAATCTTTGTAAAGAGGCATTTCCTGTCCCACTTCGTCTGGGGACCATAGATGTTAATCAGGCTCAGGTCCCGCCCCTTCACAGAGACGTCTAAGCCCATGCATCTCCCTATCTCTACCTCAATTACCCGCCGGCACGTTACCATACCAGAAAAAAGGACTGCAACTCCACTGTAAGGCTCGGCCGCAAGAGATCAAAATGAGGGACCACGTCTCCACTCCTTCTTTGCCAGATGTATATCGGCCAGACTACTCAGATGGGTCTCTTGCAAAAACAAAATGTCAGCATCAAACTCGCTGAGCAAAAATAAGGCCATATGACGAGCACTTACTGATCTTAAGCTGGCAACATTAATGGTTGCCACTTTTAACGGAGTGGGAACTGCCATTAGGGTAGTTGAGGCAGCCGTTTCTTAGCCTGACTACTCCCTCTCCCTGGAGAACCAGCACGCTTCGTTGCACCCTGGCACTCATCCTGCATAGAGGATGCTGAAATGAACGAGTCCCACTCATCCTCATCATCCGACAGGACCTCAAACTTATTTTCCAAAGGCAAAACTTTAGGATTTAAGGTAACTGAACCCCTTTTTTTCCTTCTTTTGCCCCTCCTCCTCCTATCCTCCAACCACTCCATATCATCCTTAGACAAACCAGACTCAACAGCCTCCCCACACCTATCCTCCCCTTCACCCCCCTCCCCCCCACTCCCCCTTCCCTTATCTACCACCAGGCCAGCCTCTCCACCATCCTCCCCACTCCTCTGCACCCCACGATCCTCTATAGAAACCCTGCAGTGTCAGGGGAGGGGGATTGGCACCACACCTGACGCACCTGCCTCAGCACCTCTTGCTGCCTCTGCAATTTTAGAAGACACAGACACAGAAGGATTGGACACATTTTCGGCAACTGATACCTTACCTACAGAAGACACGGGCACACTGGGTAAACGCACAGACTGGGGAGACACAGACACATTAGGTATTGGCACAGACTGGGGCATCACAGACTGGGGAGACACAGACACGTTAGGTATTGGCACAGACTGGGGAGACACATTGGGTATTGGCACAGACTGGGGCATCACAGACTGGAGAGACACATTAGGTATTGGCACAGACTGGGGCATCACAGACTGGGGAGAGAGAGAAACATTAGGTATTGGCACAGACTGGGGCACCACAGACTGGGAAGACACAGACATATTGGGTATTGGCACAGACTCAGAAGGACTCACAGGCACTCCAGCTGCTGAGCTCTGAGCATCCTCCATGTCCAGGCGGAAGCACTCTCTCATGAGCTCAGGCTTGCTGTGCATTGCCATAGGACACTGACTGTAAGGATGTCATACCGCATTGCACAGGTTGCATCTGATGATATTACAGTCCTTCGTCAAATGTCCTATACCCTGACGCAGAGAGCACTTCATCACCGGACAGGAGGATGCAAGATGCCCTTTATCACCACACTTATTGCAGAGCTTTGGCTGGTCTGGATAGAAGATGATCAGTCAACGACCTTTAATTTTAGCTGCACAGACCATCACCCGTCCATATTCCCCGATCGTCCACAATCTTTTTTAGGGGGCTCAGGACGTCTCCATACCTCCTCAACCATACAGTTAAATCCCCTTGCGGTATGGACTCATTGCGGACCAAAATTGTGACCATTTTAATGAGGGGCTGGCGTGAAACAAGCTTTGGGATGAGCCCTTTCCAGTCCGGCAGGCCCCTACACACGTGTTCAAACTTCTCCCAAAATATGTCCAAAGACTCTGGGCGGATAAAGGACAAATCATACTCATAGGAACCTGCCGGACTGATCAGGGCGAAGATATCTGTGGGTGTAAACCCCATCTGCAGAATCTTATCCACCACTGTCCTCCTATGTGTGGGGATTCCACCGCCTTCCCATCTTAACTGCACAACATTCCTCCTTTTAAACAGGGAGGAAGATAAACTATTTTCATGCTCCTTCCTTGCTTGCTGCCCCTTCCCAGATCCTGTAGCAGCAATACCAGCATAAGTTTTTCTTACACCAGCAGCATTTGCAGTCTTGTCCTTAGACACATTCAAACCTGCTGGCAGAGAGTCTGACTCCGCTGGGATAGCAGTCTTCTGATTAGAGGCAGGACCCTCCCCCTCCTCTGAACACACAGCTTCTTTTCTGGGATCAATCACAGTCATGGCTGCTGCAGACTCCTGGAAAGTTGTAGCACTACTGCACCCAGCATCTCCTCCACCATTCACAGGAACAGCCGCTGTGCCTGGTCCAGGCAAAGTCTCTGTATTGTCCATGGACCTCTCTGCAGACTGAGGCTGACAGTTATTAGCAGATGTTATTGCATGCTGTGTATTGTCTATGGGTCTGGGCTGACTGCCTGCAGCACTACAACCCTCAGCAAGCACATTGTCATTAAAGTTCACACCATCATCCTGCACACACACTGTACCTGCACCTTGTCTCTCCACAGGTCTTTCTTCCACAGGGCTAGGAACAGCGTCCATCTTTTCCTCATCATCCTGGGAAACCACACCTGGAGGTGATTCAAGTTTATTGATGAAATCCAGCATGGCAGAACCTTCAACCTCCTGCTCAGATGTTCCACATTGCTGGGGAGTGAAGGGGACAGAGGCCTCCACTATTGAGGACTCAGCAGATGTCTGAGGTGTTGAAGAGCTGGGCTCATCCTCCGGGCCCACTTTCTCACTCTCTGCTGTCTGTAGCTGCATCTCCTCACTGGTCTCCTCACCCTCCATGCAGGAAGCGGCTCCTCTTCTCATTTGGCTGAATCTTTCTTCATTCTTATATTTCTCTTTAAATGCTCCACTATTCTCCTTCAGAGAACTCACTCCGCAGAGCTTGTTCCAGGTCTTTCAGCTCAGGCCTCAGAGCCGCTCTTTTCTTGCTGAACACTTTGGCACAAATCTGCTTTTTCTTTTTAAATTCATTTTTCAAAGCCACCAACTTCTCCTCTTCCTTCTCAATCCGCTTCAGCGTTTCAATAACCCTCCGTCTAAAGGCAGAGACCCATCTTTCCTTGGGCCAGGCCCAGTGTCGTCCACAGGCTGAGGCCTATCCAGGGGGCCTCCACCAGGGTCCTCCCCAGGATCCTGCATCACTCCTGGGGCAGAGGAGCAACTCTAGTCCCTGGTCTGTGGAAGCACAGGAGCAAAGGAACCAGCAACCTCACACCTCACTGTCAAGGAGCAGAATGGCAGTTTCCCACCATCCCTGTGCTGAGTTCCCGGGTCTGTACACCCGCTGTGCCCATTATGAGGGGTTCTCACCATCCCTGTGCTGAGTTCCCGGGTCTGTACACCCGCTGTGCCCATTATGAGGGGTTCCCACCATCCCTGTGTTGAGTTCCCGGGTCTGTACACCCGCTGTGCCCATTATGAGGGGTTCCCACCCTTCCTGTGCTGAGTTCCCGGGTCTGTACACCCGCTGTGCCCATTATGAGGGGTTCCCACCCTTCCTGTGCTGAGTTCTCGGGTCTGTACACCCGCTGTGCACATTATGAGGGGTTCCCACCATCCCTGTGCTGAGTTCCCGGGTCTGTACACCCGCTGTGCCCATTATTAGGGGTTCCCACCGTTCCTGTGCTGAGTTCCCGGGTCTGTACACCCGCTGTGCCCATTATGAGGGGTTCCCACCCTTCCTGTGCTGAGTTCCCGGGTCTGTACACCCGCTGTGCCCATTATGAGGGGTTCCCACCCTTCCTGTACTGAGTTCCCGGGTCTGTACACCCGCTGTGCCCATTATGAGGGGTTCCCACCCTTCCTGTGCTGAGTTCCCGGGTCTGTACACCCGCTGTGCCCATTATGAGAGGTTCCCACCATCCCTGTGCTGAGTTCCCGGGTCTGTACACCCGCTGTGCCCATTATGAGGGGTTCCCACCATCCCTGTGCTGAGTTCCCGGGTCTGTACACCTGCTGTGCCCATTATGAGGGGTTCCCACCCTTCCTGTGCTGAGTTCCCGGGTCTGTACACCCGCTGTGCCCATTATGAGAGGTTCCCACCATCCCTGTGCTGAGTTCCCGGGTCTGTACACCCGCTGTGCCCATTATAAGGGGTTCCCATCATTTATTGCAGGCAGATCTCACTGCTGGAATATTATAGACATATAAGAAGCAGAGGCTGACTCCACCCACTTGAGGTCACCGTTGGGTGGATGGGCCCTTTAATTCCTTCATTCTTCATTTAAAACGTCAAATCGCTCTGAAGAGTCACCGAAAGCGATTAATAAACAAACAATTATTCCTCCACATAATCCGTCCATCACTAAAACAAACACAACATTGTGTGAGAGACAATCACATTCCCGGCACATGGAACCCAACAGCCGGAGAACGTCACTAATTACCGATCGCTCTTCTCTTCTCCTCCCGGAATATTTGTCTTTCATCGCTCTCTTAATTGTTTAATTTACAATCAGCGGATTTCCATCGTTATGAATTAAAAAATAAAATATCTCACCCTAATTAGTCCTTGAAATGTTTATTATTTCGCTCTTCCCGGAGAAATCTGGAAATTGGCTGTCAGTTTGAACGATCGCTCTGCACATCGCCGCCCCATTATTATGTTATCACGCCATTTCCACCGCCATTAATATGCCAGGAATTGATCAGCCAGCCAATGGAGAGATCCCGCTGTGTACAGTCACATGGTGCAGCCAACCAACCGGACACCGGATCTTCTGATCATCGCCCTCCACTCCCAACCTGACATTTCACTCTAAGAACTCCGCCTCCTAGTAATTTGCATAAAGAGATAACTAACAATATACAGCAAAAGTATTACTGTTCAGAAAAGCTCCGCCCTTTATCCTTAAATACACTTGCTTGAGCTCCACTCAGTGACTCTGCCTAGGCTTAGATGATGTCATCAGTCTGCTGCAAGCAGGGGGAGGCATTTCCTCAGTCTCCTCCCCATTCAGTGATCAGACTGTACATTGTAACTTTGTAGAAGGAGGAGGAGTCATGTCCTCAGTCTCCCCTCCCCCAGTGATCAGACTGTACATTGTAACTTTGTAGAAGGAGGAGGAGTCGTTTCCTCAGTCTCCTCCCCCAGTGATCAGACTGTACATTGTAACTTTGTAGAAGGAGGAGGAGTCATTTCCTCAGTCTCCCCTCCCCCAGTGATCAGACTGTACATTGTAACTTTGTAGAAGGAGGAGGAGTCATTTCCTCAGTCTCCCCTCCCCCAGTGATCAGACTGTACATTGTAACTTTGTAGAAGGGGGAGGAGTCATTTCCTCAGTCTCCCCTCCCCCAGTGATCAGACTGTACATTGTAACTTTGGAGGAATCAACATTATTATTTCAAAGTTCACCGAAGGACAATATCTTGTGATATGGGGGATGTTTCGGGGATGTTTCGGTCTTGTGGAAGTTCCGTTTGTAATGTCAGACACGAACGATCGGTAATCGTTTGGAAGCCAAATTTTATTAAAAATCAAAAAGAAAGTCCTTGGAATAGAAGGTTTCCCACACCGGGGCTTCAGCTTCACACAAAACATTTCAATGAAAATGCTGAGCCCCCTGGCTCTGGTGTCAGCAGCTCCTCTCTGTTCTCTCTGGTCTCCCAGACCATGGGCTTCTCAGGCTACCTCACTGCAGGGGCCCCACTCCTGGCCCCCAGATAGGGTTCTCCCACCTCTCAGGAACACAGGACTCCCTCCAGCCCACCTCTGGGGACTCACTAGTCACCTCAGCTTTCTCCGTCTCCCTGGACCCACATAGCTGTCCGGACTTTCCGAGCCATGTGAGCAAAAAAGCCATCTAACATGGGGGTCTCGTCCCCCGAGAAGGTCACCCCTCCCAGCTGGAGCACACCGCTATCTTCTGACACTTCCTCCACATGGCATTGAGCCGCCCCCAAGCCTGGCCTACAAGGACCCCTGTAAAATCCGGACACACGAAGGTCCCGTCCCACCCAAGACTCTTTGGAACCTTTACACTCTAGGCCCCCAATCTGGGACTACCAAAGCCTGGAGCTTCACATTGTGGATCATCCGTCATTTCTACCTTTATAACCTGAACTGACAGAGTGGCGGGACCTCCCGATGTCACAAGCTGTATTGGCATATAAGCACTAATTTATGAATGAAGCCTGCAACATCTTTGCAACCTTCATTCATGCAGTCAGTACTCCCCATGTTGGGCTTCACTTTCAGCCAGGTCCCCACACCTTGACCACACTGCTCCAGGCACTTTCCCAGAAAAACAGAGCTGTGTAAATCTCAGGACTGGATGGGCAGAAATACAAATCTTTTGTCAGGTGAGACAACCAGATGTATTTCATCTGTGTCTTCAAAGTAGAATATGTTTAATGAAACTTTGTGTGTCCGTGGGTACATATGTGTGGCATGTGGGTATTAAAGGCCGGGGGCGGGAGAGACTGATTGGCTGTCACAGTGGTCACATGATCTGGAGATGATCCCGCTTTCTCCCAATCATTAGGGCGCAGTCTATGACAGCTCGGTCCTGCTGGGAGCGCACAGTCAGCATGCCCTCAGCACAGAAACCACGGGCACTTACGTGTGGACAATAAACCCCAGAAGCAGAACGGACTGATTGGCTGTCACAGCGGTCATGTGATATGGAGCTGGTCCTGTTTGCTCCCGATCATTAGGACGCAGTCCAGTGGCGGTGTGTCCATAAAGGGCGCAGGAGCGCCGCCCCCTCTCTCCTGGCACCGCTCTAATCACCATAGATAGATTCATGTATTGTATGAATCTATCTATGGTCACTGCTGACAACCCCTATTCAAGTGCCCGGCCCATTTTCGGGCGCTGGGCATCTGAATTACAGAGGCGGGGGTGTCTTTTGGAAGCACCTGATTACCAGTCACCTGATTGGCTGAAACATCAGGCACTGTGAGTGGACGCCTGAGAGAGGACATGCAGGAGACCACCGCTGACCCGCTCCGAGACAGGTACAGTAAGTGCCGGGCAGCATCTCATGGGGCACACTAACAGCATCTCAGTGACTGCGTTTTATGGGCACAGTGTCAGCAATTGATTGCACAGTGGCTGCGTTTGATGGGCACAGTGGCTGCATTTGATGGCACAGTGGCTGCGTTTGATGGCACAGTGGCTGCGTTTGATGGCACAGTGGCTGCGTTTGATGGCACAGTGGCTGCGTTTGATGGGCACAGTGGCTGCGTTTGATGGCACAGTGGATGCGTTTGATGGCACAGTGGCTGCATTTGATGGACACAGTGGCTGCGTTTGATGGGCACAGTGGCTGCGTTTGATGGGCACAGTGGCTGCGTTTGATGGCACAGTGGCTGCGTTTGATGGCACAGTGGCTGTGTTTGATGGCACAGTGGCTGCGTTTGATGGCACAGTGGCTGCATTTGATGGGCACAGTGGCTGCGTTGGATGGCACAGTGGCTGTGTTTGATGGGCACAGTGGCTGCGTTTGATGGCACAGTGGCTGCATTTGATGGACACAGTGGCTGCGTTTGATGGGCACAGTGGATGCGTTTGATGGGCACAGTGGCTGCGTTTGATGGCACAGTGGCTGCATTTGATGGGCACGGTGGCTGCGTTTGATGGCACACTGGCAGCGATTGATGGGCACAGTGACTGCATTTGATGGCAAAGTTGCTGCATTTGATGGCACAGTGGCTGCGTTTGATGGGCACAGTGGCTGCGTTTGATGGGCACAGTGGCTGTGTTTGATGGGCACAGTGGCTGCGTTTGATGGCACAGTGGCTGCATTTGATGGACACAGTGGCTGCGTTTGATGGGCACAGTGGCTGCGTTTGATGGCACAGTGGCTGCATTTGATGGACACAGTGGCTGCATTTGATGGACACAGTGGCTGCGTTTGATGGGCACAGTGGCTGCGTTTGATGGCACAGTGGCTGCATTTGATGGACACAGTGGCTGCGTTTGATGGGCACGGTGGCCGCGTTTGATGGCACACTGGCAGCGATTGATGGGCACAGTGGCTGCATTTGATGGCAAAGTTGCTGCATTTGATGGCACAGTGGCTGCGTTTGATGGGCACAGTGGCTGCGTTTGATGGGCACAGTGGCTGCGTTTGATGGCACAGTGGCTGCGGTTGATGGGCACACTGGCTGTGTTTGTGTTTGATGGCACAGTGGCTGCGTTTGATGGCGCAGTGGCTGCGTTTGATGGCGCAGTGGCTGCGTTTGATGGCACAGTGGCTGCGTTTGATGGCACAGTGGCTGCATTTGATGGCGCAGTGGCTGCGTTTGATGGCGCAGTGGCTGCGTTTGATGGCACAGTGGCTGCGTTTGATGGGCACATTGGCAGCAATTGATGTTTGTTTGTGCCTCCCCAAAAAATTTTGAGCACCAGCCGCCACTGACGCAGTCTATGACAGCACGGTCATGCCGGGAGTGAGAAGTCAGCGCACCCTCAACACAGAAACGTTGGGTGCCTATGGGTACATATGTGTGGCATGTGGGTATTAAAGTCCGGGGCAGAGCGGACTGATTGGCTGTCACAGTGGTCACATGATCTGGAGCTGGTCCCGCTGACTCCCATTCATTAGGGCGCGGTCTATGACAGCTCGGTCATGCCGGGAGCGCGCAGTCAGCACGCCCTCAGCACACAAACTTTGTCCACGGGCACGTACGTGTGGCATGGGCAGCAAGAGGTGAAAAGCAATTTCCTGTTTTTTATTTTTCTCATCAGAGCGGAGTTTTTCCGATTCCTCGTCTCCGGTTGTCATCGCTCTCCCGTCTCTTTTTTTCCCTCTTTTTCCGCTCACAAAGCGCGGGAGATAAATTGCTGCGTTGTCTGTCTGTCGTATTTAAGATCCGATCTGTTTATTACTCTCCGTGTCAAGCTATCAGTTACCATCCCACTAAACGTCCTCCCTGGTGGCGTGACAATTTTGTCGCGTGTTTTACATAAGATGCAAAGCGCTGCGAGGTGAAAGTCATTGAAATTCCGGAAGGATCCGACGCCGGCGAATAGAAGAAGGAAATTATTAGTGTTAGTCGGCTCTGTGAAAGGGAGCAGCGGGGGTGATGACAGTTAAGGTGTCTTCTTTGTTTCATTCCTCGTCTTCCCGCTGCGTACAAATATGTTTCACTCTCATGGAAAGCGTTTTTTTTTTTTCTCTTCTCTACGCAGGTGCAGCCGATTGGAATCTACTTATTAAAATATTAGATAAGAGACGTGCGCACCTGAACCATGCTGACGGGGGCCCCGCTGAGCAGAAAAAAGATGGAACTTTACGTATTACCAGAAACTCGTCCAATCCTGCGCAAATTCCTTCCTGTCCTTCAAGTGCCCTCTAAGGGGCGGGGCTAATTGGAGGGTTGGTGGATGGTTAGCCATTTATAACCTTTTATAAATATTTAAAGAGGCAATAAAAGGAAAAGTTTGTAGCCGTGATCTCAGCGCTTCCGGATTTCCGAGCAGGACGGATTGTTCTGGTACCTGGCAGGTGAGGATACAGAATTAAGTGTTAGATTTGGGGGTTAAATTTAGGTTGTGGGGGAGGGTTAAGTGTAAAGATTAAATTAAATTCTCCCCTTTTGCACAAGTGTACCGGCTCCTCCCCTTCAGTCTTGCACAGATATACCTGGCTGGCTCCTCCCCTTCCATCTTGCACAGGTGTACCAGCCCCTCCCCTTCAGTCTTGCACATTTGTACCGGCTCCTCCCCTTCAGTCTTGCACAGGTGTACCGGCTCCTCCCCTTCAGTCTTGCACGGGTGTACCAGCTCCTCCCCTTCAGTCTTGCACAGTTGTACTGGCTCCTCCCCATCAGTCTTGCACAGGTGTACCGGCTCCTCCCCTTCAGTCTTGCACAGATGTACCGGGCTGGATCCTCCTCTTTCCTCTTGGACAGGTGTGCCAGCTCCTCCCCTTCACTCTTGCACAGGTGTACGGCTCCTCCCCTTCAGTCTTCCGCAGGTGTACCGGCTCCTCCCCTTCAGTCTTCCACAGGTGTACCGACTCCTCCCCTTCAGTCTTCCACAGGTGTACTGGCTCCTCCCCTTCAGTCTTGCACAGGTGTACCGGGCTGGATCCTCCTCTTACGTCTTGGACAGGTGTACCAGCTCCTTCCCTTCAGTCTTGGACAGGTGTACGGCTCCTCCCCTTCAGTCTTCCACAGGTGTACCGACTCCTACCTTCAGTCTTCCACAGGTGTACTGGCTCCTCCCCTTCAGTCTTGCACAGGTGTACCGGCTCCTCCCCTTCAGCCTTGCACAGGTGTACCGTCTCCTCTCTCTTCAGTCTTGCACAGGTGTAAATGTTATTATTATAAGAAAGTGTTATTATTCAAATATGTATTCATATTATTTTATTATTATTATTATTATTATTATTATTATTATTATTATTATTATTATTATTATTATTATTTTAATTTGTTTAATTAATAGATTATGATATGATTTTTAAAAATAATAATAATGATAATAATAATAATAATAATAATAATAATAATAATAATAATAATAATGATGATAATAATAATACATTATAGGGAATTATTATTATTATTATTAGTAGTAGTAATTCACTTCTATTAATCATTTTATAGTCAATTAATAAACACAAAACAACTTAACTATAATATATAATTATTATTATTATTATTATTATTATTATTATTATTATTATTATTATTATTATTATTTTAATTTGTTTAATAAACTATGATGCTTAAAAAAAGAAAATAATATGAATATTGATAATGATGATAATAATAATAATACATTATAGGGAATTATTATTATTAGTAGTAGTAGTAGTAATTTATTTCTATTAATCATTTTATAGTCCATTAATAAATACAAAACAACTTAACAATACTAAAAATAATAATTCCTTATTATTTTCTGTTAATGATTTTATAGTCTGTTATTAAACACAAAACAACCTAGCCACAACATTATTATTATTATTATTATTATTATTATTATTATTAGTAGTAGTAGTAGTAGTAGTACATTATAGGAATTTATTATTTTAAGTATCATCATCATCATCATCATCATTTTACAGTCTATCAATAAACACAAACATAGTTACTGTATAATATTAATTCCTTAAATGTGTTCTTCTTCTTTTCTTATTTATTATTATGATTATGTGTTTTATAATATACTATAAAATGATCAATATAAATTAAAAATAATAATAATAATAATAATAATAATAATAATAATAATAATAATAATAATGTATTAGTAGTAGTAGTATTTATTTTTCTGAATCATTTTAGTCAGTTAATTAAACAAAACAACCTAACAATAATAATAATAATACTAATTAAATGGCTCCTTATTATGTAACAGTATTATTATTTCCTTCTATTAATAAGGTTATAGTCCATTATTAATCATAAAACAATACACCAAAAATATTCATATTATATTAATAATAATAATAATAATAACAACAATAATCCCTTATAATGTAACATTGTTATTATTTCCTTCCATGAATCATTTTCTCGCCCATTAATAAACACAAATCATCATACCCATAATGAAATAATAATAATAATAATAGTTTGTCACGCTCGGACTGACCGCTGTGTTTTTATGTAATTTATTCATTGCTTTTTGGAACCACAAAATTGTTTTGTTTTATTTTTTTCTGTAAAGACGGCAGAACTCAGCGGAGCCCGTGGAGCCCGTGGAGCGCGTACCGCCGTCCTGCGCCACTAATGAGAGAATCCCCGGTATTTAAGATGCGTTTGGCACTGGTGCGTTCCAGTAAGTCCTCGGTCGGCGTAGGTAATGCGCGGCGTTCCACTTGGCGCTCTCGGCGCTCTCTGGTGCGTCTGAATATTTTCAGGCTTTGCTGTTCTGTAAACGTGTCTAATGCCGAGCCCCGCACGCCGCCCCGCCATTCATTTCACGCCTCTTTTCTATCCGATTCCATGGAGGAACGTCAGCGCCCCCTGCTGTTCGCTCTGCAGAATTACCAGTGAAGTAGATTGTATGTACAGCGGGGGGCTGATTTACTAAAGGAGTAGTTCACCCGGCATAGAGACTTCTCAGTTCATATTCACCCGGCATAGAGACTTCTCAGTTCATATTCACCCGGCATAGAGACTTCTCAGTTCATATTCACCTGGCATAGAGACTTCTCAGTTCATATTCACCCAGCATAGAGACTTCTCAGTTCATATTCACCCGGCATAGAGACTTCTCAGTTCATATTCACCCGGCATAGAGACTTCTCAGTTCATATTCACCCGGCATAGAGACTTCTCAGCTCATATTCACCCGGCATAGAGACTTCTCAGTTCATATTCACCCGGCATAGAGACTTCTCAGTTCATATTCACCCGGCATAGAGACTTCTCAGTTCATATTCACCCAGCATAGAGACTTCTCAGTTCATATTCACCTGGCATAGAGACTTCTCAGTTCATATTCACCCGGCATAGAGACTTCTCAGTTCATATTCACCCAGCATAGAGACTTCTCAGTTCATATTCACCCGGCATAGAGACTTCTCAGCTCATATTCACCCGGCATAGAGACTTCTCAGTTCATATTCACCCGGCATAGAGACTTCTCAGTTCATATTCACCCGGCATAGAGACTTCTCAGTTCATATTCACCCGGCATAGAGACTTCTCAGTTCATATTCACCCGGCATAGAGACTTCTCAGTTCATATTCACCCGGCATAGAGACTTCTCAGTTCATATTCACCCGGCATAGAGACTTCTCAGTTCATATTCACCCGGCATAGAGACTTCTCAGTTCATATTCACCCGGCATAGAGACTTCTCAGTTCATATTCACCCGGCATAGAGACTTCTCAGTTCATATTCACCCGGCATAGAGACTTCTCAGTTCATATTCACCCGGCATAGAGACTTCTCAGTTCATATTCACCCAGCATAGAGACTTCTCAGTTCATATTCACCCGGCATAGAGACTTCTCAGCTCAGTGAAAGAAGCTGCACTGACTTCAATCACCGCATCATATGCAAGAAAATCAAATCGCGCTTCTGTTTAATTTTATTTGCAAGTGATCGAGTGATCGAGTACTCAATGGGAATTTTCACTTAAAGGATAACTCCACTTCCATGGAATAAACATTTGCCACTGACAGGGGTGTTTACAATGATCAGCTTTTATTTATTTAAGTGAAACTTTTATCCAAAAAGAAAAAAAAACTGTTACTGTAACTGATTATAAAATGTGAGTTTGGCTACAATTTCTTAGTTCACACTTCATTCAGCACATTGAAATGAGGGGGGGGGGGGGCTTTGTTCTGGGTTGGGGGGATGTTGCAAGGGGAGATGATTCGAGCTGAGAGGGGGGATGGGGGGGTAACGATTTTTGCTGGAAGGGGGGCTTTCAGCAGGGAGGTGGGCTTGACCTGGGAGGGGGGTGGGGGGGATTTATGATTAGGGGGTAAGCATGCAGATTAGTGCTTCATTTTTTTTAGGGGGGGATTTTGGGGGGGGGATTTTGCATGATTTGATGTAGTGCTCATACATCTTGGGGGGGATTGTTACTGACATTTAGTGCTCATACATCTGGGGGGGATTTTTGCTGACATATAGTGCTCATACATCTTGGGGGGGATTGTTACTGACATGTAGTGCTCATACATCTGGGGGGGGATTTTTGCTGACATATAGTGCTCATACATCTGGGGGGGGGATTTTTACTGACATGTAGTGCTCATACATCTGGGGGGGGATTTTTGCTGACATATAGTGTTCATACATCTTGGGGGGTTGCTGACATATTGTGCTCATACATCTGGGGGGGAGATTTTTGCTGACATATAGTGCTCATACATCTGGGGGGGATTTTTACTGACATATGGTGCTCATACATCTGGGGGGGATTTTTGCTGACATATAGTGCTCATACATCTTGGGGGGGTTGTTACTGACATGTAGCGCTCATACATCTGGGGGGATTTTTGCTGACATATAGTGCTCATACATCTTGGGGGGGGGGTTGCTGACATGTAGTGCTCATACATCTTGGTGGGGGATTTTTACTGACATATAGTGCTCATACATCTTGGTGGGGGATTTTTACTGACATATAGTGCTCATACATCTGGGGGGATTTTTGCTGACATGTAGTGCTCATACATCTTGGGGGGGGGTTGTTACTGACATGTAGCGCTCATACATCTGGGGGGATTTTTGCTGACATATAGTGCTCATACATCTTGGAGGGGGGTTGCTGACATGTAGTGCTCATATATCTTGGGGGGGATTTTTGCTGACATATAGTGTTCATACATCTTGGGGGGTTGCTGACATATTGTGCTCATACATCTGGGGGGGAGATTTTTGCTGACATATAGTGCTCATACATCTGGGGGGGATTTTTACTGACATATGGTGCTCATACATCTGGGGGGGATTTTTGCTGACATATAGTGCTCATACATCTTGGGGGGGTTGTTACTGACATGTAGCGCTCATACATCTGGGGGGATTTTTGCTGACATATAGTGCTCATACATCTTGGGGGGGGGGGTTGCTGACATGTAGTGCTCATACATCTTGGTGGGGGATTTTTACTGACATATAGTGCTCATACATCTGGGGGGATTTTTGCTGACATGTAGTGCTCATACATCTTGGGGGGGGGGTTGTTACTGACATGTAGCGCTCATACATCTGGGGGGATTTTTGCTGACATATAGTGCTCATACATCTTGGAGGGGGGTTGCTGACATGTAGGGCACAGTTTGTCACATTCACCCTGGGCTATAGATGACCTTGTCCAGGCACTTTTGGAGTTCCCCCTTTAAAATCCACAGAATGCATTGGGGGGGGGGGGGGGGGCACGCTGTTTTCTTTTGCCCTCTTGGATCTTTACCAGACTCTCATCCTTGAAGGGTCGGATATCGGTGGTGAGGAGAACCCTGGGGCCCTTTTGCTTGCAGGGAAAGCCGGCCGGTACAACATCATTTAGCAGGAATTGTTTCTTTTGCTGTAGTAAATCATCCAATCATTTTATTTGTAGCAGTTTTGTATTTTTAATGTTGCCCTCATTACTCCTGAATGTTTTTTCTCCCCCCCCCCTTGGTTTGTGTCCCCCATGGAAAGCCTGAGAATTAGCCAGGAAGACAAATGACAAGGTTCGGCCCCCATAGACTTCGGTGAGGTCCGGGCGCTTGGCTCGGCTTGCTTATCACTAATTACAACTCTAGGAGAACTTTTTCGAGTTGGATATTTCCCATGGAAGAACTGAAGTAGAAGTGAGACATCTTGTTCTGCTTAAGGCTGCCCTGATTGCGGCTCTTCCTGTCCGCACTCCTCTGACAGCTGTCAGCGGCTGTCTCAGAAGCTCGGTACATCTCTATGATGAATGGAGGCTCCTTCAGGACATGGCGGATGACAGTACATGTCCGTATATCAATGGACCAAAAAAATAAAGTCTGCTGATGTGCCATCCACAGCGTCCTGCAAGAATATCCAGTCATCAGATACAATGTATGCCGGATTCTGGGCTTCTGATCCATTAGATGGGTTTGGTGATCGGAGATTGTTTCTGATTTATTACCTCTCACGGAGATCACTTCTCTCTCCAGAAGGACGGAGACATATTCATTCAGGCATCATCCAGGGTCACCATCTACTTCCTGGGCTGAGGTGCTGCCCCAGAGATGACGCAATCATGGAAACCCTTGTACTGTGCTTGTTGGGTATCTCTTCACTTGGCGCAACCTCATCCCTTATATTTTACCAAATATTGCCTATGTGTGCCCTAAAATCAGTCCCGGACTGGGGCAAAAAATAGGCCAGGGCAATTTACACTAAACAGCTAATTTTTCCTGGGGGGGGGCGCATTCACAGGGGTGGTTGGAGATGGGATATTCGTGGAGTCAGTCCTCCGCACTATGACATTTTGCATCAGTGTCCCCATCATTAGAGGTCCCTGCATCAGTGTCCCCTCATTAGAGAACCCCCACCAGTGTCCCCATCATTAGAGGTCCCCCACCAGTGTCCCCATCATTAGAGGTCCCTGCATCAGTGTCCCCTCATTAGAGGACCCCCACCAGTGTCCCCATCATTAGAGGTCCCCCACCAGTGTCCCCATCATTAGAGGTCCCTGCATCAGTGTCCCCTCATTAGAGGACCCCCACCAGTGTCCCCATCATTAGAGGTCCCCCACCAGTGTCCCCATCATTAGAGGACCCCCATCAGTGTCCCCATCATTAGAGGACCCCCATCAGTGTCCCCATCATTAGAGGACCCCCACCAGTGTCCTCATCATTAGAGGTCCCCCACCAGTGTCCTCATCATTAGAGGACCCCCATCAGTGTCCCCATCATTAGAGGCCCCCCACATCAGTGTCCCCACCATTAGAGGTCCCCCACTAGTGATCCCATAATTAGATGCCCCTCCATCAGTGTCCCCATCATTAGAGGTCCCCCCAGCAGTGTCCCCATCATTAGAGGTCCCCCCATCAGTGTCCCCACCATTACAGGTCTTCCATCAGTGTCCCCATCATTAGATGTCCCTCCATCAGTATCCCCACGCTTAGAGGTCCCCCATCAGTGTCCCCATCATTAGAGTTCCAACATAAGTGTCCCCACCATTAGAGGTCCCCCACCAGTTTCCTTATCATTAGAGGTCCCTCCATCAGTGTCCCCATCATTAGAGGTCCCTCCATCAGTGTCAGCCTCATTAGAGGTCCCTCCATCAGTGTCCCCACCATTAGATGTCCCTCCATCAGTGTCCCCATCATTAGAGGTCCCTCCATCAGTGTCCCCATCATTAGAGGTTCTTCCATCAGTAACCCCCTTATTAGAGGCCCCCCATCAGTGTCCCCATAATTAAAGGTCCTTCAATTAGTGTCCCCATTATTAAAGGTCCTTCCATTAGTGTCCCCATCATTAAAGGTCCCCCATCATGTCCCCACCATTAGAGATCCCTCCATCAGTGTCCCCATCATTAGAGGTCCCCCCATCAGTGTCCCCACCATTAGAGGTCCCTCAATCAGTGTCCCCATCATTAGAGGTCCCTCCATCAGTGTCAGCCTCATTAGAGGTCCCTCCATCAGTGTCCCCACTATTAGATGTCCCTCCATCAGTGTCCCCATCATTAGAGGTCCCTCCATCAGTAACCCCCTTATTAGAGGTCCCCCATCAGTGTCCCCATAATTAGAGGTCCTTCCATTACTGTCCCCATCATTAGGTGTCCCCCATCAGTGTCTCCCTCATTGAAAGTCCCTCCATCACTGTCCCTCTCTTTAGAAGTTCCTCTATCAGTGTCCCCCTTTTATTAGAGGTCCCTCAATCAATGTCCCCATCATTAAAGGTCCCTCCATCAGTGTCCCCATAATTAAAAGTCCCTCCATTAGTTTCCTCCTCATTAGAAATCCCTCCATCAGTGTCCCCCTTATTAAAAGTGCTTCCATCAGTGTCCCCCTCATTAGAGATCCCTCCATCAGTTTTCCCATCATTAGAGGTCCCCCTATCAGTGTCCCCACCATTAGAGGTCCCACATCAGTGTCCCCATCATTAGAGGTCCCCCATCATTGTCCTCATCATTGAAGGTCCCCCATCAGTGTCCCCATCATTAGAGGTTCCCCCCATCAGTGTCCCCACCATTGAAGGTCTCCCATCAGTGTCCCTATCATAAGAGGTTCCCCCCATCAGTGTCCCCACCATTAGAGGTCCCCCATCAGTGTTCCCACCATTGAAGGCCCCACATCAGTGTCCCTATCATAAGAGGTTCCCCCCATCAGTGTCTCCACCATTGAAGGTCCCCCATCAGTATCCCCACGGTTAGAGGTCCCCCGCGATGAATTCCCTTACTGAGGGCTGGATGGGTGGCTGGGAGGCGGGACCCAGTTGCCAGAACTCTGTGGGTGGGACTTGATGGGTGGGATTTGGTGGGCTCGGGAACATAGTGCAGCAGATAGGTCTGGAGGAGGAAGTTTGGTTAACTTCCTCTTCACTGAATGGTGGGGGCAGACCAATCACAGACGCCAAGCAGCCCTAGCAACCAACCACTAATGCTGGCAGAGACAGGTGGAAGGTGGGACTGCAGTGGTGCAGCCACAGAAAAATCATTGGCACCGGGAGTGACACCTGACCTAGATTTGGCTGTCTCCCCCTGATGGCAGTCCCAGCATAGCGGGGCTGCCATTCCTCAGTCCCCACAGAGGGTACTACAAGTCCCAGCATAGCAGGCTGCCATTCTGCAGTCCCCACAGAGGGTACCACAAGTCCCACCATAGTGAGCAGTCATTCCTGGGACTGGGACTAACCGTGCCTAGTGTTATCCTATTTGTCCATTTACGCTATTGGGGTTTTCAGGAGTTTGGAGGCAACCCCCTCCCCCCCCTCCACCAAAGCCATATTCAGAAGAGCATAAAAATGTTCAAAGGTGACTAAACACACATAAACATGCAAAAAATGTGCGTTAATGCGTGTTTTCCATTAAGGGAGCACAGGGGCCGCCCCCCCATCCATTCGTCCAGGCCCCATGCAGGATGCCGGATGCTTAGATTACAATGGCGTTTTTTTTTTTCTAAAGCACCTGATTAGAGGCAGAGGCTCTAATAGACTTCAAAATAGGGTGGTCTCGGGACACAGAGCACTGCACTACGAGCCCACCCAGGTTTGGTACAATAGCAAATTAATATTCGCTATTGAAACACTGATCCTCCTCCCGGTCAAACAGGAAGCGAGTCTGAGACCCGTTTCCCGATTGGCCGAAAGGAGAAGCGTTCCGATTGGCCACCGAGGAGGAGGGAGGAGGTGGAAGCCGCCTTGATGCCCACAGAGGAAGATGAAGCCGCCTATGATGCCATCTAGACGTGTGTAATTCGTGTAGTTCAGAATTCGTTTTTTTTTAACAAATTTTGACAAATTAGTTCATTCTGAAATATCCGAATTAATGAAAACACGTTTAACTTATCTTTACGAATATTCGTAAATTTGAAAATCTGAAATAATAACTAACTAATAGTAATGTAACTAATACAATTAAATTATAGGTATTGGATTTTCCTTTCAAGTTTGGCTATTAGTAAACGCAACGAATACGAATCTATCCGAAGTTACAAATTATCCGAAATAATGAATGTCGCTAAATGAATGGAACATAATAAATTAATAATAATAAATAACAATAATAATTATAAAACCTTTTTATTATTATTATTATTTATTATTCATTTGTTCCGTTCCATTTGTTTCGTTATTTCGGATAATTCGTAACTTCGGACAAATTCGTATTTGTTAAGTTGACTAACAGCCAAATTTAAAGGGAAATTCCAATACCTATAATTTCATAGTTAGTTATTATTAGTTAGTTAGTTATTATTTAAAATTTTACGATTTTCGTTTTTTTCAAATTTTCCAATTTTCTTTCTGAATTTCTGGATTTTCGAATTTATGAATTTACGAATTTGCGAATTTACAGATTTCCGGATTTATAAATTTTCGAATTTTCGAAATTACGGATATTTAAATTTATGGGTTTTCGAATTTACGCATTTTCGGATTTTCGAATTTACGGATTTTCGAATTAACGGATTTTCGAATTTACAAATTTTCGAGTTTATGAATTTACGAATTGACGAATTTTCGAATTTAGGAATGTGCAAATTTATGAATTTCGATCATAACGGATGACTCGAAAAACAAAAAAGTAAAATAAAAACGAATAAAACGAAAACAAACACATTTTTTCGGCAGTGCACATGTCTAATTCCCGCCGCCGCCACAGATGGGGTAAGTGCTCCAACCCGACCAAGCGACTGGCGCCTGTGGGTGCACTGTTTGCCACCCCCCCCCAAAAAAAACAAAATTACCACTGGTCGGTGTGTTAATACATTCTAATGGGCAGAATAAATGAACATTCTAATGGCCATAAACGCCCGGGAATGCTCATGCAAAAAATGCGTCTTTTTTACCGCGTTTTCCTTCTGCTAAACTTCTGTATGAAGGAAAAAGCGTCAAAGAGAATACAGCGTGCACGGGGCCTAATCCAAGAACGCCCCTGTTACGGCAAATCGCTTAACGCACCGGCAGCCACCACCCGATATTATACCTCAATAATCGCATTCGGACTCGAATGTAATTTCTACAAACAGCGCGGGATATTAGCGGTAAGAATGTTATTAGTACGTACGGCGCCGACTGTTAAAGAAAAAGATTTATTTCTGTCGAGGAGGCAAAACGCGGAATACCGCCGGTGATAAAAATGGAAATGAAATTGTTCGGAAAGTCGTGTAGCTGTTGACTTTTAAATATTTTAAAGAGAGTTCTTTAAGAACACAGCGGGGGGCGCTCCGGCGTTCCAGAAAGAGGGCCGCCAATGGCCGGGGAGGAAGGAGAAGGTATCTCCAACTACAAACAAATAATGTAAAAGAAATAAGCTTCCCGGGGAGCGTACGCACGGGGGGGTTGGGGGTAGGGGGGGGTTCTCGTCATCTTCACTAAACATTTGAGGCTTTGTTGAAGGATGTCAAATTAAATGCTACTCCAAAGGAAAACGCTTTTCGTGTTTTGAAAGTCAGCAGCGCGCCGCGGAAATGAATAATTCATAAGAGACTTTAAGATGAGTGAGCGCCCAGCAGGCAGCTGTGCAAAAAGCGAGATTGCTGCATTCAAAGAGCGCCGCCGCCGCCAAAGCTTCCTTGACACATGAAGAAGAAAAAAAAAAAAGGGATGACCTTCAAAGCGAAAGAAGAAAAAAGGTCGTTGGACCTTCAAAGGTGCTCGGAATTCTTATCGCTTCGCCGCGATGCTTTCGCCAAGCGATTAGCATGGAGTTAAGTGCTGGAAACCGAACCTTAGAGGGGATGGGGGGGGGATCACGGAACCGGCGGCGAAGAAGTTAAACGTATTATGTCGGACTAAGCCGTCGCCGGCAACCTTAGTCGGCAGCATTCAGAAACAACCAGCCTCGTGACTAATGACCATAAAATTGGGAGGAGAGCGGCACGCGCGGCGCCGCCTGTGTCTACTCATCACTTCGCCCAGTAAAACCAAAGCAATTACGGCGAGTCACCGGAATTATCTTTCCGCGATTCTGCAAAAAGGGATGGCGATTACTGCGCCGCGTCAGGCAGACCATGTAATGGCCCACATTGCCGATCACGTAAAGTCTTCCCATTAAATTTTATCTCTTCTATCGGCAGACCTGGAGGTTATTTGTTACGCTTACATACGCAACGCCGACTTCATATCGCGGCTATACCGTATTAAGAACCATTTTTCAGGGTGGGGAGACAATAAAAAAAACAGCTGGAGGTGTTTCTCTGTGAAATCAATCCGTGAGCGGCAAATGCAGTCCATGATTATGGTAAAATGATTCTATAATTCTCCTACCATGGGTCCTATGAGAGGGGGCGGGGCCAGAACCTGGGAACGCTCTGGCCACTTCTGATTCGGGGTCATTCAAAAAAGGGGTGTACCCGGGTCCGGGACGAGGGGAGGCAGGACAGGAGGGCAGGTGCCTGGGCTTTTATATGAGTGGGGGGCACCACATGGCATCACATTCAGGAGAAAATGTCCCGGCTGTCAGTAGTTGTTCTGTAGCCCACAGCTCCGATCACCGTCTTCTTCCAGCAGTCTCTACCCCTCGCTGCACTCTACACTCTCATAGTTGCCAACACTGTAAAAATTATGTTAGGAACCATTTTTGGCTGTAGGCGGAGTCTTATTATAATTAGGGGCGGGGCATGCTTTTGTAGGCGTGACAGCAAAAATGGGCATGGTTTACGTGAAATAGTGGGCGTGGCTTATATGGGCGTGTTTCAAATTGGGGTGTGGTTAGAGTCTGAGATGAATGAGAGATGGAGAAAGAAACAGGAAAAGAGGGAGAGAGGGAGAGAGAAAGAAGGAAAGAAGGAGAGAGAAGGAAGGAAAGAGGGATGGAGGGACAGCAGGCCCAGATCCTACACCACAATAGAAATGTGTATTCCAGAGTTTAACAAATCAGCAGGTAAAGACACTCCAAACACCTGGTGTTAGCGCTTCAATCATCCCAGCACCATAGTTGTTATGGTGTCAGGATGATTGAAGCGCATTATTTCTATTATTACATTGTAATATAGAATGAAATCATTCAACTCACCATAATCCAGAATCAGTGGGACCCCTGAGCGTGTCACCTGCCATGTCGCCTGCCACCAGATGCCATCAGGTGCCCCCAGCAGAGTCTGTCCTTACTTCAGGTTCCCCCGGAAGCAGAGGCCCTCCTTACAGATCTGTGTCCCTGGCAGTGGGGCCCCTCCTTACATCTGGTGTCCCCAGCAGTGGAGCCCTCCTTTACATCTGGTGTTCCCGGCAGCAGAGCCATCCTTTAAATTTGGTGTCCCCAGCAGTGGAGCACTCCTTTACATCTGGTGTCCGTGGCAGCGGAGGCCTCCTTTACATCTGGTGTCCCCCAGCAGCGGAGCCCTCCTTGACAGATCTGTGTCCCCCAGCAACAGAGCCCTCCTTACTTCAGTGTCCCCAGCAGCTGGCAGCAGCGGAGCCCACCTTACAGAGCGATCTGTGTCTCCAAGCAACAGTGCCTCTTACATAAGGTGTCCCCAGTACAGTACCTCTTACATCAGGTGTTCCCAGCAAAGTGCCCCTTACATCAGGTGTCCCCAGCAGAGTGCCTCTTACATCAGGTGTCCCCAGCGGAGTGCCTCTTACAGCAGGTGTCCCCAGCGGTCAGTGTCCCCAGCGGAGTGCCCCTTTCATCAGGTGTCCCCAGCGGAGTGCCTCTTAAATCAGTGCCCCCAGCGGAGTGCCTCTTAAATCAGTGCCCCCAGCAGAGTGTTGGCTGCAGATGGAGTGTTGGCTGCAGTCTAGCTACATCTCCTCTCGTTCCTCGTGTTCAGTGGAGAGGGGAGGGTCCGATCTGTGCAGCTAACCCCGGCTGGAGAATTGTGAAGAGAGAAGCCGATTCATTGGCTGCACGGATCGGCCCCTCTCCACCGAACACGAGGAATGAGAGGAGATGTAGCTGAACACAAGAGGAAAGCTCTCGCAGTGGCGCCGGTGGCCATTTTGTTGGAGCCAGGAGCCAGAACTGCTGCAGAGCCAAACATTCCCATTTTTCCATGGACAAAAGGCAAAATCCCGATTGTCCCGGGAAAATCGGGATTGTTGGCAACTATGCATTCTGTGCGTTACACACTCCTGACCCCTTCACTATGTATATTGCATACTCCTGACTTCTACACTATGATCGCTGCGCTGTGTGTTAGTTTTCCTCCTGACCCCTGTACTCTGTACGTAACACACTCCTGACCGTAACATTTACACCTGATCTCTTGACCCCTTTTACACATGTATGTTATACACTCCTGACCCCTACACTCTTTTCATTACACACTCCAGACTTCTATACTATAACTGGGCTGTGTGTTACTTTTCCTCCTGACCCCTGCACTCTTTCTATAATACACTCCTGACCCCTGCACTCTGTATGTTAAACACTCCTGACCCCTGTACGCTGTATATAATATACTCATGACCCCTACACTCTGTACATTACACACTCCTGACTATGACATTTACACCTGATCTCTTGACCCCTTTTACATATGTATGATACACCCTCCTGACCCCTTCACTATTTACATTACATACTCTTGACTTCTACACTCTGATCACTGCACTGTGTTACTTTTCCTCCTGACCCCTGCACTCTGTATATAACACACTCCCACCACCAGACTGAACCGGTAATACCCCATCCCCCACACCATTACACCCCCACCACCAGCCTGAACCGGTGATATTCCATCCCCCACACCATTACACCCCCACCACCAGCCTGAACCGGTGATACCCCATCCCCCACACCATTACACCCCCACCACCAGCCTGAACAGGTGATACCCCATCCCCCACACCATTACACCCCCACCACCAGCCTGAACCGGTGATATCCCATCCCCCACACCATTACACCCCCACCACCAGCCTGAACCGGTGATATCCCATCCCCCTCACCATTACACCCCCACCACCAGCCTGAACCGGTGATATCCCATCCCCCACACCATTACACCCCCACCACCAGCCTGAACCAGTAATACCCCATCCCCCACACCATTACACCCCCACCACCAGCCTGAACCGGTGATACCCCATCCCCCACACCATTACACCCCCACCACCAGCCTGAACCGGTGATATTCCATCCCCCACACCATTACACCCCCACCACCAGCCTGAACCGGTGATACCCCATCCCCCACACCATTACACCCCCACCACCAGCCTGAACCGGTGATATCCCATCCCCCACACCATTACACCCCCACCACCAGCCTGAACCGGTGATATCCCATCCCCCACACCATTACACCCCCACCACCAGCCTGAACCGGTGATATCCCATCCCCCACACCATTACACCCCCACCACCAGCCTGAACCGGTGATATCCCACCCCCCCACACCATTACACCCCCACCACCAGCCTGAACCAGTGATACCCCATCCTCCACACCATTACACCCCCACCACCAGCCTGAACCGGTGATATCCCATCCCCCTCACCATTACACCCCACCACCAGCCTGAACCAGTGATATCCCATCCCCCACACCATTACACCCCCACCACCAGACTGAACCGGTGATATCCCATCCCCCACACCATTACACCCCCACCACCAGCCTGAACCGGTGATATCCCATCCCCCACACCATTACATCCCCACCACCAGCCTGAACCAGTGATATCCCATCCCCCACACCATTACACCCCCACCACCAGCCTGAACCGGTGATATCCCATCCCCCCACACCATTACACCCCCACCACCAGCCTGAACCAGTGATACCCCATCCTCCACACCATTACACCCCCACCACCAGCCTGAACCAGTGATACCCCATGCTCCACACCATTACACCCCCACCACCAGCCTGAACCGGTGATATCCCATCCCCCTCACCATTACACCCCCACCACCAGCCTGAACTGGTGATATCCCATCCCCCACACCATTACACCCCCACCACCAGCCTGAACCGGTGATACCCCATCCCCCACACCATTACACCCCCACCACCAGCCTGAATCGGTGATATCCCATCCCCCTCACCATTACACCCCCACCACCAGCCTGAACCGGTGATACCCCATCCCCCACACCATTACACCCCCACCACCAGCCTGAACCGGTGATATCCCATCCCCCACACCATTACACCCCCACCACCAGCCTGAACCGGTGATACCCCATCCCCCACACCATTACACCTCCACCACCAGCCTGAACCGGTGATACCCCATCCCCCACACCATTACACCCCCACCACCAGCCTGAACCGGTGATACAAGGCAGGATGGATCCAGGCACCAAATTCTGACCCCACCATCTGAATGTTGGAGCTGAAATCCAGACTCATCAGACCAGGCAATGTTTTTTCATCTTCTATTGTCCAATGTTGGTGATCCTGTGCCAATTGTAGCCTCAGTTTCCTGTTCTTAGCTGACAGGAGTGGCACCCGGTGTGGTCTTCTGCTGCTGTAGCCCATCTGCTTCAAGGTTCAATTTGTTGTGCGTTCAGAGATGGTATTTTGCATACCTTTTGTGTAACGAGGGCTTATTTGAGTTACTGTTGTCTTTCTATCATCTGGAACCAGTCTGCCCATTCTCCTCTGACCTCAACAAGGCATTTTCCTCCACGCAACTGCCGCTCACTGGATATTTTCTCTTTTTCCCACCATTCTCTGTAATCCCGAGAGATGGTTGTGTGTGAAAATCCCAGAAAGCCTCAGACCGGCCCGTCTGCCACCAACCACCATGCCACGTTCAAAGTCACCGAGATCCCCTTTCTTCCCCGTTCTGATGCTCGGTTTGAACTTCAGCAAGTCGTCTTCACCACGTCTAGATGCCGAAATGCATTGAGCTGCTGCCATGTGATTGGCTGATTAGCAATTTGTGTTACCGAGCAACAGAAGAGGTGTACCTAGTATATGGGTCACAATGTGTGTTTCTTGTGTCTGACATATGGCGGGTCGGAGAAGGAAGGTGTTGGGTGGGATTACCTTTTCAGAGAAGAGAAGATGTTAATTAAAAGTCAGAGTAGGAATGAAATAAACATGATGCCTAAATATGAGCCCCTTTAATAATTAAGTAGAACGTGCCGCAGATGATCCGGGAACGCACATCTGTCCGATCGGCGATGGAAGGAAAACTCCGCTCCCCATATATTCATTTTAATGTCTTGTTACCGCGGGACGGACTGGCAGAGGATTAAAGATAATAGGAAAACAAATGATAAATCAGGTTCTAGGCATTAATTCAAAGTGCTTTCCACGGCCCCAAATTTATGTGCAATTTTTATGAGCGGAATGTCACCGATACATGTGTAGGAGACGCAGATCCGGCTTCAGCCAAAGAAAAAAAAAAAAGTCTGATTAGATAATAAAACGATCTTTATTCTCCACCATTAGATACCGACCCGAGTTTATGAGGATCTATGGAGGCAACTCAACCAAGAACTTCAAGGATTTCAGATAAGGGTGCAGAGAGCAGAGCAGCCCTCAGTGACGCCCTCATCAGGTCAGACCTACAAATCATGGACCACTATGGATGAGCCTTCAGTCTCGGGTGGGTTTGACCTCCTTTACTGAAGTGCTGAATTCGAACCCCATTGAAATCTAAGAGAGCCAAATGTTAATAAACATTTCTGGACTAATAGGAATGGCATAGGTGGACGGGCTCTGTACCGAAACAAAAAAAAAATTAAAAAAGTAAGTACACCCCACAGTCACATATTCTGACGAAATATATATATATATACACACACATAAATGCATACAGTATCTCACAAAAGTAAGTACACCCCTCAGTGACATTTGTGTAAATTTTTTCTTCTATCTTTTCATGTGACAACACTGAAGAAATGACACTTGTCTACAATGTAAAGTAGTGAGTGTACAGCTTGTATAACAGTGTAAATTTGCTGTCCCCTCAAAATAACTCAACACACAGCCATTAATGTCTAAACCGCTGGCCACAAAAGTCAGTACACTCCTAAGTGAAAATCTCCAAATTGTCACTGGAGTCCTCTTCCCCTCCTCCATGGCGACATCACGGAGCTGGTGGATGTTAGAGACCTTTTGCTCCTCCACCTTCCATTTCGTCAGTGGCTGCATTTTATGGGGCGCAGTGGCTGCATTTTAGGGGTGCAGTGGCTGCATTTTATGGGGCACAGTGGCTGCATTTTATGGGCACAGCGAGGCTGCAATTGACGTCTTTTTCAGTATTTGTCAGAATTGTTCAGTTTGTTTGCACCCCCCCAAAAAATTTTGAGCACCAGCCGCCACTGCAGGTGACTCACAGGTCTCCATAATTAAGTTGCAATGGATAAGGAGGGCCTAGTCATGGAGGTCTCCATAATTAAGCCCCATGGGTGGGGGGGAGCTTAGTCATGGAGGTCTCGATAATCAAGTCCCAATGGATCAGGAGGTCTTAGTCATGGAGGTCTCTAAAATTAGGCCCCATTATATGGGGAGGGCTTAGTCATGGAGGTCTCCATAATTAGGCCCCAGGATGGGGAGGGCTTAGTCATGGAGGTCTCCATAATTAGGCCCCATGGATCAGGAGGGCTTAGTCATGGAGGTTTCCATAATCAAGCCCCATGGGTGGGGAGAGCTTAGTCATGAATGTCTCCATAATTAGGCCCCAGGATGGGGAGGGCTTAGTCATGGAGGTCTCCATAATTAGTCCCCATGGATCAGGAGAGCTTAGTCATGGAGGTCTCCATAATCAAGCCCCGTGGGTGGGGAGAGCTTAGTCATGAATGTCTCCATAATTAGGCCCCAGGATGGGGAGGGCTTAGTCATGGAGGTCTCCATAATTAGTCCCCATGGATCAGGAGAGCTTAGTCATGGAGGTCTCCATAATCAAGCCCCGTGGGTGGGGAGAGCTTAGTCATGAAGGTCTCCATAATTAGGCCCCAGAATGGGGAGGGCTTAGTCATGGAGGTCTCCATAATTAGTCCCCATGGATCAGGAGGGCTTAGTCATGGAGGTCCCCATAATCAAGCCCCGTGGGTGGGGAGAGCTTAGTCATGAAGGTCTCCATAATTAAGCCCCGTTGGTGGGGAGAGCTTAGCCATGGTGGTCTCCCTGACTAAGCCCCATGGGCAGGGTGGAACGCTTTGAGAGGCATGGCCTGGATGAAGTTGGACTAAGGCTGATTTTACTCAAGTTACTGACAGGCTTTTTTGGTGTGCGGTACTCTGGGCTTCCCTACTTCATATTGCAGGGGTTCTAAAGCTTATAGAAAGTGACCCCCCCCCAGGAGGGAGGGTTTTTGACACCCTGCACTCTTAGGAAGTAGACTGAATCATGATAAGTGCAATTCCACTCGGAAGAAGACCATGCTGGATCACATGGTGGGACAGCGCTGCATAGGAGGTGGGTATTGCAGCAAGAGTTGATTTTTTCTTGTCATTTCTACAAATACAAACTATAAAAAATGAATTATGTAGACTAGTCCTGAGCTTTAGTTGGTGGTGTAAGATGAACGCGTCAGCCTAGGACTAATGATGGCGAAATGCGTATTTTCAGGATGGAAAAGCTCAATTTGAAAATGTATGATAATATTGACATAAAGCAGAACCATAAAATGTATTCCAGGCCATTTCCAGAAAAGGCATTTTTGATTCGATTCATGGAGCGCAGGACGCATGCGCCTTTTTACTTTTTGTCCTCGCAGGAGAGATTTTTATTAACCGCTGTAATGCAAATTGGATTTTCTATGCATCAGAGCTCAGGAAATGAAATGAATTCAGCAGCAAGGCTTGACAGACCTGCAAAGACGCTGACCCCTGTCGCGGCTCGGTGTTTGCGTGCGGCGGGGCGAACGCATCGTAATTAGGAAATGGAGGCGTAGAGCGACAGAAGGTCAGAAACACAAGACAGTCGGTGCGACATCAATTGTTTTATCGCAGAAGAAGGTATGAGAGGCAATTAGGAGACAAAAACCGCATTTTCCATTTAATTACTTTGTTTATTACCAGCGCAGGTTCAGCGATGATAGCGGAGGAGGAGGTGGATTTTAATTTACTCAAATTAACATGTATATTTGATAACAGCCCGCTCATACTTTAGCTTTGCATTGCTTTGCTTGTTAATTTTTCTAATCAGCATCTTGGGTGCAATGTAGGGAATATAAGTTGGACTTTGGCTCCCCCAAGTGGCAGGAAAACAAACTGCAAGCTTGCAGAATCGCATTTAGGGTCAATGCTTTATATTTCTTATTTTCTTAGTGGGAAACTTAAATGGCCGCTGAACATAAGCAACATAGGTTATAAAAATACTTTTAATAACAATGATGAATAAACATTGATGAAGTCGTTGGTTTATGGGATGCCGGTGATCACCCAGACATTAGTTGTTATGACCAACCATTGACACTGTGCAAAAAAAAAAAAAAATCTTTATTCTACATGGCGGTCCGGTATGGATTGTAACCATTTGAAGACCCAGCCTTTTAAATCAGTATTTTTTTTGCTAGAAAATTACTTAAAACCCCCCAAACATTATATAATTCTTTTAGCAGAGACCCTGGGAAATAAAATGGCGATTGTTGCAATGTTTTATGTCACATGGTATTTTGGCAGCGGTTTTTCAAACGCAATTTTTTTGGGGAAAAAAATATAGTTGAATGAATTAACCACTTCAGCCCCGGAAGGATTTGCCCCCTTAACGATCAATCATTTTTTTGCGATTCGGCACTGCGTCGCTTTAATTGACAATTGCGCGGTCGTACGACGCTGTACCCAAACAAAATTGACGTCCTTTCTTTTCCCCACAAATGGAGCTTTCTTTTAGTGGTATTTGATCACCTCTGCAGTTTTTATATTTTGCGCTATAAACAAAAAAAGAGCGAGTTGCAGGACAGCAGAGGAGCTGGGACTTTAAATGAGGCCCGCCATATCAAATAAAATGAAAATAAGTACATACATGTGTATATATATATATAGATAGATAGATAATTTATTTATTTGTTACAAGCTAAAATTCATTCAAAATCTTAAAAATGCATTGTATCAAATAATTTAGCAGTCACATGACTTACACTTAAATTATACTGATAGCATAAGATACAATAATTTACATTATTGATACATACATACAATAAGATACATTCATTCATTCAGATAAGATAATTATTGATACAATTATGTTGGGCATAAATAGTAAAATGGATACATGGAAAAGATATGCATATGCACATAATAAAGCCAGATGTGTCTTGGTATTAAGTAGCACTCGACGCGTTTCATGGCATTATAGCCACTCATCAGGAGTGTAATAGGATAGTTTACTGTGAAGAAATATCAATTATTAATAGTGCCCTCTGAAAAACGAGCGACAATTTTGAAAAAGAAAAAACTATTTTTTTTTTACTTTCTGCTATGATACATATCCCAAACAAATATTGATCTGGTCCTCCAAGGCCATAGAGGCAATTAAAGACAGTCTTTTATCATCTCTGTAACCAGCCAGATGCACCGTCAAACCCTTTCTCTGGTGAGCCGGTGGACACCGGCGAACGGCGGGAAGGGGGGGAGGGGGGATGGCAGCGTCCCCTCTCGCTGCTTCTGAAAGCATTCCAGCTGTTCACGAGCCTCTTTGAATGCTTTTATGGGAAAGCAGGCCACTGGCTGAAAAAAAAAACAATACAGAAGTTATGGCAGATATCTTCAGCTATAATCCCAGTAACCACTTGCAAACCGCAACATATATACTGTGTAGATATTGTGGTTAAAGGGGGAACCCCTTGCAAAAAAAAAAACAGAAAAAAAACATCATGGGGATCTCTAAAACTTTCATACTAGACTCATAGCCAAGCATGCAGACTGGCAGGCAGTGAGTGAGTTCCCACCCGCTGAATCATACCAGGCCACATGCCCTCAGCATGGAGAGGGTGCTTTGCCATGGCAGCCCCTGGCAAAGCAAGTTGTCCCTTTGTTGATAAGTAAAAGGGGCCTCTTCACCACAACCCTGACCTGGTGGATGTGGGGGGGTCTGTGGGTGAGGGGCTTAACAGAACTTGGAAGCCCTCTCTATAGTAAAGAGGCCCCAGGTTCCCCCTCTTCACATGTAAATGAGTAAATGGTACATAGTACCAATGGTGGTCGCTCCATTAGGGGCGAAGGGGCACCTCCCCCCTAAACCATGTGCCCTGCCCCTAATCTACATGCGGGGCGCCGGACGCATGGATTTCAATGTTTTTTTTAAAGCACCTGATTAGAGCCTGAGGCTCTAATAGGCTTCAAAAAAGGGTGGGCTCGGGGGGGGGGGGGGCAGAGTACTGTGCTCTGAGCCCACCCAGTTGTGTGACAGTAGCAAATTAATATCCGCTATTATCTTCCTGATTCTCCTCCCAGCAAATCAGGAAGTGGGCCTTGAGACCCGATTGGCCGAGAGGAGAAGCGTCCGTATTGGCCATATTGGCCGCTGAGATGGCGATGCTGGGGGAAGCCGCCAAGGAGGAGAAGCAGGCCCGCGACCGACCTAGATGGGGTAAGTGTGGTAAGAGTGACAGGGGGGTTTTGACCGACCGAATGTGGGGGGGGTTGACTGACCGACTGGGGTGGGGGGGTGTTGGTGGTGAGTGGTTTGTTTGCTGCCCCCCCCAAGAAAATAGAGCACCAGCTGCCACTGCAAAGAACCCCTACTTAACCCATTTACAAAAAAAGATACAAATGAAAGATACACACAAACATTGTAGCAAAGTTCTCTATTTAAAAAAAGTCCCACCATGTAAATCTGCTGTCAGTCATATCATCCCGTCATGTAGAATCACATCAATAAGGTTAAGTGGCACTCACCGGCCCACCAAACAAAACACGCCTACCCATCAAGGTGGTCAGAGATGGGCTTCCCCCAATGGTGACATTTTACCAACCGGCACCGTCTCCGCCCCCCCTCCCCACTTTGTATCAGCTGAGAGGAAGACAGAACTCCTCTACAGATCCTGCGCCTCTCTGTGCAGCCGTAGCGCCCCCTTCTCTCCGCCTCCCCTGGACTCAGCATTCAGCAGGCTCTGGCAGCTGGCTCCAGCCCTCCTCTGGTCCTCCTCCAGACCCTGCACTGTCTGCTTCCCAACTTCGCCCCCAACCACTTCCCGGCATCAGCACAAGATAAGGGGGTGCACCATGATGTAAGAGAGGGTGGGGGTCTTTTAGGTTTTGATCGTGGGGGGTTCTTGACATCTGATGTAAGGGGAGGTGGGGTGCTCTGGACAACTAGTCTTACAGATACAACCGATCCTTTGAGAACAACCTCATGATAACAAATGAATGGAAGGTGGATAATAAAATATTTAATAATCCATAAATACATGTTTAGATACATTAAATGTCATATACTTAGAAATGTACAGTACACTTCCATAGTGCCAATTTCTGAAACAGTAATATCTGATAATAAGATACTTATAAACATCAATCACGTGATAATATTGAGGGATCCACCAAGATTCAAGATTGGATGTACACATATAACGAGATATCACCCGCATGGTCAGTGGTCTTTCTAATCCCTGACACAATATAAAATTGTATGTACAAGGGCGCATATCTTCATAGGTGTGTAATTGTGGTACACGACATCTGGTAGCTCAACGCGTTTCGCGGTTTTAGGATGTTCTTCAGGAGGAAGTGTGTGATGCATCTGCAATGGGAAAACAGATTGACTAAGTAGATTGGCATGTATCAGTATAGGGGAGGATCAAAAACACCCCTCCCCCCCTACAAGATCACTTACAAGTATATATGTGCACTAGATGGCACGATGTCAGGGACCATGAGCCACCCGAGGGCATCAGTAATGGGAGCTTTTTTTTTATTATCCACCTTCGATTCATTTGCTATCATGAGCTTCATTTAAAGTCCCACCCCTTTTGGTGATTTTTCCTTGTAATGATAGGGATGGAGGCACATGACCTTACCCGGCCATGGCTTCATTTAAAGTCCCAATTTCCCCAATTATCCCTCTTGTGACATCTTGGAACATTCTTCCCACTGATCACCAATGTAAGGAACATTCTTCCCACTGATCACCAATGTAAGGAACATTCTTCCCACTGATCACCAATGTAAGGAACATTCTTCCCACTGATCACCAATGTAAGGAACATTCTTCTCACTGATCACCAATGTAAGGGACATTCTTCTCACTGATCACCAATGTAAGGAACATTCTTCTCACTAATCACCAATGTAAGGGACATTCTTCCTACTAATCACCAATGTAAGGAACATTCTTCCCACTGATCACCAATGTAAGGGACATTCTTCTCACTGATCACCAATGTAAGGAACATTCTTCTCACTGATCACCAATGTAAGGGACATTCTTCCTACTAATCACCAATGTAAGGAACATTCTTCCCACTGATCACCAATGTAAGGAACATTCTTCCCACTGATCACCAATGTAAGGAACATTCTTCCCACTGATCACCAATGTAAGGGACATTCTTCCTACTAATCACCAATGTAAGGAACATTCTTCTCACTGATCACCAATGTAAGGAACATTCTTCTCACTGATCACCAATGTAAGGAACATTCTTCTCACTGATCACCAATGTAAGGAACATTCTTCTCACTGATCACCAATGTAAGGAACATTCTTCCCACTGATCACCAATGTAAGGGACATTCTTCTCACTGATCACCAATGTAAGGAACATTCTTCCCACTGATCACCAATGTAAGGAACATTCTTCTCACTGATCACCAATGTAAGGAACATTCTTCCCACTGATCACCAATGTAAGGAACATTCTTCTCACTGATCACCAATGTAAGGAACATTCTTCTCACTGATCACCAATGTAAGGAACATTCTTCTCACTGATCACCAATGTAAGGGACATTCTTCTCACTGATCACCAATGTAAGGAACATTCTTCCCACTGATCACCAATGTAAGGAACATTCTTCTCACTGATCACCAATGTAAGGAACATTCTTCTCACTGATCACCAATGTAAGGAACATTCTTCTCACTGATCACCAATGTAAGGAACATTCTTCTCACTGATCACCAATGTAAGGGACATTCTTCTCACTGATCACCAATGTAAGGAACATTCTTCCCACTGATCACCAATGTAAGGAACATTCTTCTCACTGATCACCAATGTAAGGAACATTCTTCTCACTGATCACCAATGTAAGGGTCATTCTTCTCACTGGTCACCAATGTAAGGAACATTCTTCTCACTGATCACCAATGTAAGGAACATTCTTCCCACTGATCACCAATGTAAGGAACATTCTTCCCACTGATCACCAATGTAAGGAACATTCTTCCCACTGATCACCAATGTAAGGAACATTCTTCTCACTGATCACCAATGTAAGGAACATTCTTCTCACTGATCACCAATGTAAGGAACATTCTTCTCACTGATCACCAATGTAAGGAACATTCTTCTCACTGATCACCAATGTAAGGAACATTCTTCTCACTGATCACCAATGTAAGGAGCATTCTTCTCACTGATCACCAATGTAAGGAACATTCTTCTCACTGATCACCAATGTAAGGAACATTCTTCTCACTGATCACCAATGTAAGGAACATTCTTCTCACTGATCACCAATGTAAGGGTCATTCTTCTCACTGGTCACCAATGTAAGGAACATTCTTCTCACTGATCACCAATGTAAGGAACATTCTTCCCACTGATCACCAATGTAAGGAACATTCTTCCCACTGATCACCAATGTAAGGAACATTCTTCTCACTGATCACCAATGTAAGGAACATTCTTCTCACTGATCACCAATGTAAGGGTCATTCTTCTCACTGGTCACCAATGTAAGGAACATTCTTCCCACTGATCACCAATGTAAGGAACATTCTTCCCACTGATCACCAATGTAAGGAACATTCTTCCCACTGATCACCAATGTAAGGAACATTCTTCTCACTGATCACCAATGTAAGGAGCATTCTTCTCACTGATCACCAATGTAAGGGACATTCTTCTCACTGATCACCAATGTAAGGAACATTCTTCCCACTGATCACCAATGTAAGGAACATTCTTCTCACTGATCACCAATGTAAGGAACATTCTTCTCACTGATCACCAATGTAAGGAACATTCTTCTCACTGATCACCAATGTAAGGAACATTCTTCTCACTGATCACCAATGTAAGGAGCATTCTTCTCACTGATCACCAATGTAAGGAGCATTCTTCTCACTGATCACCAATGTAAGGAACATTCTTCTCACTGACCACCAATGTAAGGAACATTCTTCCCACTGATCACCAATGTAAGGAACATTCTTCTCACTGATCACCAATGTAAGGAACATTTTTCTCACTGATCACCAATGTAAGGAACATTCTTCTCACTGATCACCAATGTAGGGAGAATTCTTCCCACTGATCACCAACATAAGGGGCATTCTTGTACCTTGTTACAAGGTTACAATGTTGCAGCCAGGTCATTTATGGGGGGAAGAGACTAAGGAAATGCTTCCTTACCTGCAGCAGACTGATGACATCATAGCAGTCTTGGCTAAGTCACTGACTCAAGAGCAACTTTTTTAATGATAAAAGGGTGAGCTCTTCTGACAAATGCTCCTGTTGCTGAATATTGTGACCTATCAGGAACGGATCCATGTAGACCTGTGCTGTCATGTAGACCTGTGCTGTCATGTAGACCTGTGCTGTCATGTAGATCTGGGATGTCAGTGACAGGTACACTTTAAGGAAGAGTTGTTGGTTAGATTCTTCAGTTGAAAAAACATCTTATTTCCAAAGCCAGAATTCAGCTGACATAAAATGTGACTTAGTGTTGAACAATAACAGGTAATCGGGATGTTTGATGATTTATTCATATTCTAGCAGTGGCTGGAAGTACATCTTCTTTTTGTAGTTACATTCTAAGTTATGTCCCTCATTATACTTTAACAAGAATAGGTGTCATGTCTGGAATTCTAAAGAATGTCACGAGCCGCTTCTTATTCCTCCCGTTAGCCAACAAGTAACAAATCAACGTGTGCAACCAAAGCTCAATTATACCACTCACAGTACATTCACCGGAACAAACACCGGGAGGGATCTGCAGCCAAATAGGAATTTCCTTGTGACATTTAAGGGAAATGTTTGAGGAATGGTTTGAGGTTGATTCTATTTTTTTTTCTTTTACAGGTTTTTAAAGTCTTGTTTTACCATTTATTTATTTTTTTTTGTATTTTTGTGTTAAGTGGAACTAAACCCATAGATTTACCGGTTTCAAAAAACAGTTGCATTACCGAAACATGCCAGTAATGTAGCTGTTTACATTACAGGCCAACTTTTCCACATTGAGGGGCGACAATGGACGGGGCCATGTATTGTAAGATCTTGGATGAGAACCTTCTTCCCTCAGCCAGACACTGAAAATGGGTCATGGATGGGTCTTCCAGCATGACAATGACCCAAAACATGCCGCCAAGGCAACAAAGGAGTGGCTCAAGAAGAAGCACATTAAGGTCATGGAGTGGCCTAGCCGGTCTCCAGACCTTAATGCTATAGAAAATGTATGGAGGGAGCTGAAACTTCGAGTTGCCAAGCGACAGCCAAGAAGAAACCTTAAGGATTTAGAGAAGATCTGTAAAGAAGAGTGGACCAAAATCCCTCCTGAAATGTGTGCAAACCTGACCACCACCTACAAGAAACGTCTAAGCGAACCTTGATTCATGAAACACGTTAATCTTGCCATGCCTGCATAGAGGTCTCATGATGTCTTATGATGTATCTTGATGGATTTTTATCTTCAAAATAGAAGATAAAAAGACAAAAAGAGTACAAAATCTGGTTGAGCTTCTCACTTCAGCTTGTTCAATTAAGCTTTGAAAAAAAAAAATCTGGAAGCTGGTTGGTTTGTATGCAGAGTTGCACCAGATTTCGCACTCTCCAGTTTTAGTATATCAATCCCTATGAGTTCTCTGAAGGGAGAGCACAGCAGGAGGGGGTTTGCTCTCAGAGAAACTTCATACAGAGCTGTACAATGCACAGGTTAGGATAAGACACTCCTCTAACTCATTCAGATGTTTGTTTGAATGTAAGCTTGAGCTATTGAGATCTGCCAACAGTAGACTTTTTTAAAGATAAAATTAAGAACATAGGCCCAGAATTTAGGGGGAGTTTATCTTGAAAAATTTGCACATAACTTAAAGCCCAACTCCAGCAAAAACATATAGTTTTTAATTTTAGATAGGACAAGGGAGGGTTAGAACTAGACATGTGCATTGCGTTTAGTTCCGAATCGAAATTCAGACAAATTTTTCATTATTCGGAAATTCGGATCCATCTGAATTTCCGAATTACAAAAGTAATGAATTTAAACGAATCCGAAAAAAAGCGAATGAATTTGAAAACAAATTTGAATCCAATTCGAAAACAATAGAAATCGATTTTCTAAAAAATACTATAAAATATAATATAATTTCATAAAGCAATAGAATACATATATATAATATATTTTTTTTTATTCTGTTTTATTATGCTTTTCTTTTCTTTTCTATTATTTTCTATTCTATAATAGTCTTTTCTATTCAAATTCAAATTCATTCTATATGAAATTCGAATTTCGGAACATTTGAAGATTTCGTATAGAATAAATTTGAATTAGAATAGAAAAGATTTGAATAGAAAAGAATAGACTAGAAATTCAAATATCATATAGAATGAAATTGAATTTGAATAGAAAAGATTAGAATAGAAAAGAAAATAATAGAAAAGAATAAACTAGAAAAACATATATATTGTATTTTATACTATTCTGTTCTATTGTTTTTCTATTCTATTCTTTTCAATTATTTTGTATTCTATTCTAATCTTTTCTATTCAAATTTAAAATCATTCTATACGAAATTTGGATTTCGGAAAATGGTTTTTATATATAATATATAAATATTTTCATTTTTTTTTCTATTCTGTTCCATTGTTTTTCTATGCTATTCTTTTCTATTCTATTCTAAACGTTTCTTTTCGAATTTGAATTCATTCTATGTGAAATTCGAATTTCGGAAGATGGCTTCCGTATAGAATGAATTAGAATTTGAATAGAAAAGATTAGAAAAGAAAATAATGGAAAATAGACTAGAAAAACAATAGAACAGAATAGAATAAAATATAATATATATTATACGAAATTCGAATTTCGGAAGATGGTTTATATACCGGTATATATATATATAATTTTTTCTATGCTGGTCTATGTTTTTTATATGCTATACTTTTTTATTATTTTCTATTTTATTCTAATCTTTTCTATTTGAATGCAAATTCATTCTATACGAGATTCGAATTTCGAAAAATGGTTATATAGAAATAGAATGGAAATCAAATTCTAATAGAAAAGACTAGAATGGAAAAAACAATAGAACAGAGTAGAAAATATATATAATTATAATACCATCTTCCGGAATTGGAATTTGGTACAGAATGAATTTGAATAGAAAAGATTAGAATAGAAAATATTATATTTTTTTCTATTCTGTTCTATTGTTTTTTTATGCTATTCTTATTTTCTATTCTATTCTAAGCTTTTCTATTGGAATTCGATTTCATTCTATATGAGATTCGAATTTCGCAAAATGGTTATATATAGTTTACTTTTTCAAATTCGGTCAAATTTTTTCCAATGCGGTAGAATTTTTCCGAATTTGATAGTTTTTTTCGAATGCGGTCAAATTTTTTAGAATTCGAATACAAAACTAAACGAATCCCGAAAATGAATGTAACGAATGCAACGAATTTAACCAAACAAATTTATTTAAATAACGGATCAAAACGAAACTAAACTAAACAAATTTTTTCATCCTGCACATGTCTAGTTAGGACTTTTTAGAATATCTCATATATAGATACAGTATACAGCTATGGGGCTACAGAACGGGGGGGGGGGGGCTAGGCACAGGAAGTGTGCTGATATTAGGAGTGCCTTGGCACAGGAAGTGCACTGCAATTTTTTGAAGAGGAATTTAAGACAAAAGTTTGATTTTTATGGGTACTGCACACTTTATATTTCTAGATGTTTCCTATTAGACGGGAAAAGTTCTTTTTTTTAAATTGAGGCCCACTTTAAAGTGATATTAAAGTTATCCCTCAAAATTTCCACTCGCCTGCTCGCCATTGGCGAGTGGAAATAAGCTGTGGGCGAGTGTAGAGCCGCATCGGAGTGGGGGGTAGGGCACAGCTGGCAGGCAGGGCTGAACGGGAGCCAATTCTTCTCCCAGCCAATGGCCAGGAAACTGTGGTGAAGGGAGAGGAGGGAAAGAGGAGAGCCGGCCGGATCACACAGAGAGGGGAACTCCTTCTGTGACACAGCTTGGTCTGAAACGCTGGCCGCTGTCCAATGCTGGGAAAGTTAAGTAGTGTGACATCTCTCATACGTGCTGGTCCAGGAGGCGGGACTTTGATTGACAGCAGCCTGCGCTTCAGATCCAACCTCTGTGTGATCCGGCCGGCTCTCCTCCCGATTCCTCACTGTGATCCCTGTGCAGTGATAGGCTGCTTTGATGGGCACTGATGAGGCTGCATTGATGGGCACTAATAGCTTGCACTGATCAGCAATGATAGGCTGCATTGTTGGGCACTGATGAGGCTGCATTGTTGGGCACTGATGAGGCTGCATTGATGGGCACCAATCAGGCTACACTGGTGGGCAGTGATGAGGGCAGCACTGATGGGCACTGATAAGACTGCACTGATGGGCACTGGTAAGCTGCACTGATGAGGCTGGACTGATATGCTGCACTTAGGGTTGGAGTTAGGGTTAGGGTTAGAACTTAGGGTTAGGTTTAGGGTTAGGGTTAGGCTTAAAACTTAGGGTTAGGGGTTAGGCTTAAGGTTAGAACTTACCTGCTCTGTGCAGTGATTTTGCACAGTGCAGCCCAGATCCTCCTCTTCTCAGGCCCCACGGCGGCGCACCTGGCTCCTCCCTCCTGCCCAGTGCCCCCACAGCAAGCAGCTTGCTCTGGGGGGTACAGAAGCAGGCACACTCCGGACCTACGGCTCAGTGTGTCCATTCACATATGGAGCCGTGGCTCAGCCCCGCCCCTTCCATTTTCTGATTGGCTCACTGGCTGTGGCTAAAAGCCAATCAGAAGTGCGAGTCCCCGGAGAGGGAAGACTCTGGTGGACATCGCTGGATGGAGTGGGGGCTCAGGTAAGTATTCTGAGTGGGGGGAGGGGCGGCTGCACACAGAAGGTTTTTTACCTTCATGCATAGAATACAACCTTGTGCCTTTACAACCACTTTAAGGGGTCTATGTGTAAAACATTTTCTGAGTGAATGTTCAACACATTCCTGAATGCTACACAAATTTTGGTTGTAATTTCTTTAAAAGATCAATTCCTATGATCAGCAGTTTTATTTAGTGGCCAAAATGTAATAAAGTTTTCTGAAATTAGAATATATACAGGATTTTGGCCACTATATGGAGCCAATGACAATAGGGATTACTCTAGTAGAGAAATGACAACCAAAGTTCGTGCTGCATGTTCAAATGTGTTTGTCATTTGTTGAACCAAAGGTTTTATAAATCGACCCTTAAAGAGGAACTGAAGTCTGCTGACATAATTTGTAATAAAAACATCTTTGCCATTCTGAAGCTTCCCTCAACCACTTTGCATATTATTTTATATATACTGAGATTCTGTACTTGCCAGATATGCTGCAGAAATCTCCCTCCGCTGAGTCTGGCTGCAGCCATTTTAACTGTGGGCAGCTGAAGCTGCTGCCTGTTCACTTCCTGGATTAACACAGAGGCACGCCTCCAGCTCTGTAGCTCTCATTGGCCCTCTTATGACTCACCCCCCCCTCCCTTCCTGGCAAACTCTCATGAGAGTGAGATGAGGAGCTGTGCATGATGTCATAAGCCTAGGTGAATGACCAGACAGGAAACAGGAAGTGGGCTGTATAAGGGATTTACTGCAGAAAAAAAAAATGTTTTCCTATCCAAATTTATAACAACAACAGCAATAAGGGCAGAAGATTTAATAGATGGAAAGATGAAAAAAATGACTGAAGGTCCGCTTTAAAATTAAAAAAGCCTGCCTGGTAAAATTAAAAGCAGAAAACTGTTCTTTGCAACAAGATAAAGCCCAAGGCTTCCTGTAGAAGATGTGTGCTGCCCCTAGAGGCCCCTACAAGAATTCAGACAGAAGACACCTTCATTCATTTGTTATATCTTTTCATTTTATGCTTATATTACAAAAGGGTGGATAATACTATCACAGGGCCTTTATATGATCGTTTGTACAAACCCGCACCTTGATGCAACTTGCTTGCACATTGATTGGGGTAAGATGCAACGTTATCAACCTAAATGCATAGCACTTGACATTCCATATGCAAACATACCCAACAATTATGTTTTAGATCATTAAAAAAAAAAGAAACACGATGTTCTAAATTCACTGGTGAGAAATGTTTTCTTCCCAAACTATGATTAATGCCCCTGAGAGAGCCGATGCTGAGCATGATGTTCACCCCAGGGAAGGTGTTTGCTGAGGTTGTAAAATTTCTGTACCTGGAAAGGTTGGAATAAATCCCATTCATTAAACTTGGTAAGGTGTTGGGTGTATCTACCTATATTTTGATTATGTGTTGTAATATGGGGGATGTCTAGCTCAGTGGTAGATGCGTTTTCAGTGAGTTCACAACCAACAGGAACTTCAGTTTAAGGGCGTGGTAGCCCACTTTTATTGAAAGTAACAAAAATGAAAGTTCATACACATATGGATTGCCCCCACAGGGGTTCTTCTCCAGAAGAAATACACTGAATGAAAAATGCCAATCCACCTGGCTCTTAAGGCTCACTCAGCCTTGGGTACAGTACCTTGCTGCACAGGCCCACTCCTGGCCTCTAGGAAGGGGCTCTCCTGATAATCCAGGCTTTCACACTCCTCTAAGACTCACGGTCCCCTCTGGTCCCCTCTGGTCCCCTCTGGTCCCCAGGACTCTCTCTTCCAGTTGTCTCAGCTATGGTCTCCCCGACTCTCTCAGCTGGCCCAACTCTCACAGTCCACTGACCTGGAACCTCTCCCACATGGAGTGCCATCTCAAGGATATTGCCTGGGTTTTTAAACATTAACGCACTTCCCTCCTGGCTGCAGAACCTGCTCCAACACCAACTCTCCTGAGCTATGCTCAGATCTGCCTTATAACGGGTGTGTGCACCTGGACACAACCTGCAGAACTTCTGGAAATCCTCAGACACGAGACTTAAGACTCCATCTCTCCCAATGCTCTTTGAAGTCTTCAAGTTTCCAGCCCCAATCCAGACTTACAAAATCCAGAGGAGACTTAAAGCATAGTTTTCTCTGCTCACCAATCTTCTGCTGGAACTTCTCAAACTGCCTCTTTGAGAGTCCTGTCTCCATTTTACACTCATTTTTACCGAGACTCGGGGCTCTCACTCTCACAGTGTGGATATTTACATGGATAAATGTGTTGCTTTTTTTGTCACCAGTTAATGACTCTGATGAGGAACCTTAGAGACACGTCTAGATGTATATCTGGTGGGCCATCATCCATCGCCCACTAATACAACCTTTCTGGAAAGAGGTTCACCGCCTTGCACATTACAACCTATTCACCTGACTACTCGCCTGCACTCTACTCCACCAAAAATCCATACCCCAGTCAGCCTATAAAAGGTCCCTGCCCCTAACTTAATAAATGCAGCTAAAATGTGCATTCCCTCACACTGCAGAAACAATACCCCCCTCCCTGAGGAATGGCTTCAACGGGGGTTAAAAAAAAAATTCAGAAATGGAAGACCTAGAGCACCAAGCCAGAGAGACTCCAGACAAATTTGATAAAACTTGGGCCTGTTAGTTGAACTTCATAGACCCGGCGAAAGGTCACAGAATGCTAAACACCCGAAGTGGTAGAAGCTAATAAAAGCTTGACCCTTGGGAACAAAGGTTAATAAAAAGGGAAACACCCAGCTTCACAATGACATATCCTAGTGGGACATGACAAACCCTCAATTCCATCGGTCGTTACACTGATTTGGTGTCTCATTTCTCAAGTCGGGTCACAGTGCAACTTTATAATCCGCCCTTAGACACACTGGACAACAAGTTCCTACCTGTTAGATATGCACTGCTGAAAAATGTGTTTGTTTTTGTTTCATTCGTTTTTTTTTTTTTTCGTTTTTTGGGTCATTCGTTATGATCGCAATTCGTAAATTCGTAAATTCCTAAATCTGGAAATTCTAAAATCAGAAAATAAGAAAGAAAATACAAAAATTTGAAAGAACAAAAATCTAAATGATAACTAGCTAACTAACTAACTAACTAAATAACTAACTAACTAACTAATATTAACTAACTATTAAATTATAGGTATTGGAAATTTTTTTTTTCGTTTTTCGGGTCATTCATTATGATCTCAATTCGTAAATTTGAAAATCAGAAAATAAGAAAGAAAATCAGAAAATTCGAAAGAACAAAAATCTAAATGATAACTAACTAGCTAACTAACTAATAATAACTATTAAATTATAGGTATTGGAATTTCCTTTCAAATTTGGCTGTTAGTGAACGTAACAAATACAAATTTATCCGAAGTTCTGAATTATCCAAAATAACGAATGCCACATCTAAACAAATGGAACGGAACAAATTAATAATAAATAATAATAAAATGTTTTTATTATTATTGTTATTTATTATTTTTCATTAGTTCCATTCCAATTGTTTATATATGGCATTCTCTATTTTCGGATAATTCATAACTTTAGATAAATTCATAATCGTTACGTTCACTAACAGCCAAATTTGAAAGGAAATTCCAATACCTATAGTTTAACCACTTCCCTACCCGCCCATAGTCATATGATGTCCTGGGATGGGATCTCCCATCCTGGGTGGGCGTCATATGACGTCCTGGGATTCCCGGCCGCCTAGGGGGCGCGCGCGCGCCCGCCGCGTTCCTCGGGACCCGGTGCGTGTGCCCGGCGGCCGCGATGTCCGCCGGGCACCCGCGATTGCCCGTTAACCGGGCCGGCATGTGGATCTGTGTGTGTAAACACACAGATCCACAGCCTGTCAGCTCTGAGGAGAGCGATCTGTGTTCCCAGAATGGAGGAACACTGATCGGTCTCCTCCCCTTCAGCGTCCCCTCCCCCTTCAGTTAGTAATCACTCCCTAGGAAACATATTAACCCCTCCCCGCCCCCTAGTGGTTAACCCCTTCACTGCCTGTCACATTTACACAGTAATCAATGCAATTGTATAGCATTGATCGCTGTATAAATGTGAACGGTCCCAAAAATGTGTCAAAAGTGTCCGATGTGTCCACCATAATGTCGCAGTCACGAAAAAAAATCGCGATCGCCGCTAAAAAAATAAATTTTTTTTTTTTTTTTTAAATGCCATAAATCTGTCCCCTATTTTGTAGACGCTATAACTTTTGCGCAAACCAATCAATATACGCTTATTGCGATTTTTTTTTACCAAAAATATGTAGAAGAATACGTATCGGCCGAAACTGAGGAAAAAATTTGTTTTTTAAAAAAAAAATTGGGATATTTATTATAGCAAAAAGTAAAAAATATTGTGTTTTTTTCAAAACTGTCGCTCTTCTTTTGTTTATAGCGCAAAAAATAAAAACCGCAGAGGCGATCAAATACCACCAAAAGAAAGCTCTATTTGTGGTGAAAAAAGGACATCAATTTTTTTTGGGTACAACGTCGCACGACCGCGCAATTGACGTTCAAAGTGCGACAGCGCTGAAAACTAAAATTTGGCCTGGGAAGGAAGGGGGTGAAATTGCCCTGTATTGAACCGGTTAATAGTTAGTAGTAGTTAAGTTATTATTAGTTATTTTTTCAGATTTTCTAATTTTCAGATTTTCGAAATTCTTTATTTTAGAATATTAGGAACAATTTGTTAAACGTATTTTCGTTAATTCGAATATTTCTGAAATAAATTTGTTGAGATTCATTAAAAAAATGAATTTGGAACAAAACGAATTGCACACGTCTACTACCTGTCTTAACCACTCATTTTGTTCTATACTTGATTTATAATGGCCGAGATGGTCATCAGAGTTAATGGTTTCTTCTGTTACAATTTTCATTGTATCACAGTTCTGCCTCAATATATGTTTTTTCCAAAAAAAACCAACAAAAATCATTAGAAACAGAATGTTTTATAATAGTGTGGTGGATGGGATCTACTCTGTCACAGTTTGTTCCCATCTGGGGTCGCGGGGTAGTTTTGGTCATCAACTTCCATCTAATGCTTAATATACAGAATAGACATAATCTGATAAGTGTTCACACAATTAGAATATTTTTGTCCTGTATTCCCTCCCCCCATCCCCCCTCCACTTAATACTCTTTTCTTAGTTTTTATTATTGAATTTTTTTTTTTTTTATTGTTTGTTAAGACTACTTGAATGTGCATTGCATGTTACCGATTACTATACCTGATGTCTGATATTTTCGTATCTTCTTTGAAAAACTTCAATAAATCATATGGAAAAAAAAAGAAGACATGTGGCTTTGTGTAATTAAAAGGCAGGTTTCATGCACCCACCAGCTTGTTTACAATTTTGGGGCAATTTTTAGGCATTTTGCCAAGACACCCCTGAAGAGACCTCAAGAATTCTATATGCTAATTGCTGTAAAGGGGTCTCGGAGAGGATTCCCACATCCCTAATTGTTCAGTCTTCGAAAATAAAAAACCCTTTAATGGGACTTTTTTGACCCCCTTCAGACTGAAGGCGGTTTTTTAGACATTTTAGCGCTAAAAATAGTGCCTGTAAAGCACTTGAAAAGCACCTCTCATACCTTCCCAATGTGAGACCCCGAGTGCTTTCACCCTGGGGTGGTGCGCTTGCAGGACAGGAAAAAAAGTCCTGCAAGCAGCATCTTTGGGGAGGGTTGGTGTGTGCACTGCTCCCAAAGCGCCCCGCCCATTGAAATGAATGGGCAGCGCTGCCGAAGCGCCTGCAAAGTGCTTCTGCAGCGCCGCAACACGGGCGCTTTTAACCCTTTGTTCAGCCGTTAGCGGGGGGTTAAAAGTGCACCGCTAGCGGCTGAAAAGCGTCGCTAAAATGACGGTAAAGCGCCGCTAAAACTAGCTCCACTTTACCACTAACTCAGCCCCAGTGTGAAAGGGGTCTTAGGGCATGAACTCCAGCAAAGATAAGATTTGTAGTAAAAAAGTATAACAATTTCTTTAGCAGAAAATAAAAGACAAAAAAAGTGATGATAACAATACATAATGATTACAAAGTAACAACTACAGTTCTCTGTCAATGAAGCAACCAAGATCAATGCATTTTGAAAGATTGCGTAATTCATCTGCTTCAGGGGTGAGATGTTATAATTACACAATAGTATCATGTGGATATACAGTACCTTACAAAAGTGAGTACACCCCTCAGTCACATTTTTGTAAATCTTTTCTTCTACCTTTTCATGTGACAACACTGAAGAAATGACACTTTGCTACAATGTAAACAAAAGTGTGTACACCCCTAAGTGAAAATGTCCAAATTGGGCCCAAAGTGTCAATATTTTGTGTGGCCACCATTATTTTCCAGCATGGAGGTCACCAGAGCTTCACAGGTTGTCACTGGAGTCCTCTTCCCCTCCTCCATGATGACATCACAGAGCTGGTGGATGTTAGAGACCTTGAGCTCCTCCACCTTCCGTTTGAGGATGTCCCACAGATGATCAATAGGGTTTAGGTCTGGAGACATGCTTGGCCAGTCCATCACCTTTACGCTCAGCTTCTTTAGCAAGGCAGTGGTGGTCTTGGAGGTCTTGGGGCGGTTATCATGTTGGAATACTGCCCTGCAGTCCAGTCTCTGAAGGGAGGGGATCATGCTCTGCTTCAGTAGGTCACAGTACATGTTGGCATTCATGGTCCCCTCAATGATCTGTAGCTCCCCCAGTGCTGCCAGCACTCATGTAGCCCCAGACCATGACACTCCCACCACCATGCTTGACTGTAGGCAAGACACACTTGTCTTTGTACTCCTCACCTGGTTGCCGTCACACACGATTGTCACCATCTGAACCAAATACGTTTATCTTGGTCTCATCAGACCACAGGACATGGTTCCAGTAATTCATGTCCTTAGTCTGCTTTTCTTCAGCAAACTGTCTGTGGGCTTTCTTGTGCATCATCTTTAGAAGAGTCTTCCTTATGGGACGACAGCCATGCAGACCAATTTGATGCAGTGTGCGGTGTATGGTCTGAGTACTGACAGGCTGACCCCCCACCCCTACAACCCCTGCAGCAATGCTGGCAGCACACATACGTCTATTTCCCAAAGACAACCTCTGGATATGACGCTGAGCACATGCTCTCAATGTCTTTGGTGGACCATGGCGAGGCCTGTTCTGAGTGGAACCTGTCCTGTTATACGGCTGTATGGTCTTGGCCACCATGCTGCAGCTCAGTTTCAGGGTCTTGGCAATCTTCTTATAGCCTAGGCCATCTTTATGTAGCGCAACAATTCTTTTTTTCAGATCCTCAGCGAGTTCTTTGCCATGAGGTGCCATGTTGAACTTCCAGTAACCAGTATGAGAGAGTGAGAGCGATAACACCAAATTTAACACACCTGCTCCCCATTCACACCTGAGACCTTGTAACACTAAAGAGTCACATGACTCCGGGAGGGAAAATGGCTAATTGGGCCCAATTTGGACATTTTCACTTAGGGGTCTTCTCACTTTTGTTGCCAGTGGTTTAGACATTAATGGCTGTGTGTTGAGTTATTTTGAGGGGACAGCAAATTTACACTGTTATACAAGCTGTACACTCAATACTTTATATTGTAGCAAAGTGTCATTTCTTCAGTGTTGTCACATGAAAAGATAGAATAAAATATTTACAAAAATGTGAGGGGTGTACTCACTTTTGTGAGATACTGTATATTCATGTCCTGACAAGCCGCATCATTTAAAAACAAAGACAATTGCCACCATGAAACATCAGAAGTCCATAAGGGTGGGGGGGGGGGCAGTGGGCCCAACCTTAAAACTACCCAGAAGGGGCACAGGACCCAACCCCAGCATGTCACGTCACAACATAGATCAAGGGACCAAGAAAATCTGTGCCTTTAAGGTATGGTCGACTGATTAACTAGACTCCAAAACATCAATAGATCTGGGCAGTAATTGAGTAATTGGGCTTGAATAAATGCCATCAGAAAAACGAAATCAAATTAGATAAGTCAATAAGCTTCTGATGTATAAGTCCAAAGAGGTCTCCAAGTGAGTAGGGATCAGTGGCGGCTGCTGGGTTCTTCTTTTGGGGGGGTGGCAAACAAAGAACATCCCTGGTGGCATGGCACAGCACTGAAACACCCCCTGGGTGGTCCACACTTACCCGCGGGGGTGTGGTGTCCTCTTCTCCTCTCCTGGAGAGCAGGCAGGGGGCGCGGCGGCTCAAATGTCCGCTCCTCCAGCTGCTTCCTCCGCCGTGTGTCTCCTCTTCCGCTAAAGCGCTAGACATCCAATAGGATCACCTGACACTTTGGCCAATCGGGAAACAGGTCTCACAGACCTGCCTCCTGATTGGCGAGGTGGAACTTTAGTGTGAAAATAGTGCAAATTCATTCGCTATGGTCACACAACTGGGTGGCCTTGGAGCGCAATGCTCTGTGCCCCGAGGCCACCTTTTTTTGAAGCCGATTAGAGCCCCTGAAGAGTGCCTGATGTCACAGAAGACAGAATTCATCCGGCTGCTTCTGTCTTCTGTCACATCATCAATAAACACCAATGGCCCAGTACCACTGGAAGCCATGCATACCCATGCGATCACACTGCAAGCTTCACCATGTGACCACAGGTGACGTTGCGTGCTTTGGATCATGAGCTGTTCCAAGCCTTCTCCACACTTTGTTCTTCCCCTCATTCTGGTACAGATTAACCAGAGGAAGCAGAGGAACTGGTCTGGCTTTTTTAGATTTTTTTTTGGCAAAGTCTTATCTAGCTTTTCTTTTCTTCAGGCTTATGAATGGTTTGCACCTTGTAGTGAAACCTCTGTATTTGCTCTCATGAAGTCTTCTCTTGATTGTAGACTTTGACAATGATACGTCCACCTCCTGGAGAGTGTCCTTCACTTGTCTCCACCTCCTGGAGAGTGTCCTTCACTTATCTGGACATTGTGAATGGGTTTTTTGTTACCATAGAGAGGATCCTGCGATCATCATCCACTGTTGTCTTCCGTGGACATCCAGGCCTTTTTATTTTTCTGAGCTCACCAGTGCATTCTTCTTTCCTTCACAATGTACCAAACTGTTGATTTGGCAACTCCTAATGTTGCTGCTATATCTCTGATGGATTTGTTTTGTTTTTGAAGCCTTACAATGGCCTGTTTCACTTGCATGGACAGCTTCTTTGAACGCATGATGTAGGTTCACAGCAATAGATTCCAAATGCAAATAACACATTTAGAATCAGCTCCAGACCTTTTACCTGTTTAACTGATAAAAGAAATAACAAAGGAGTAGCCCACACCTGGCCATGAAACAGCTTTTCATTCAATTGTCCAATTACTTTCGTTCCCTTTAAAAAAGTGGGATGGCTATTCTTAAGAGTTGTAATTCCTAAGCCCTTCCTCCGATTCGGATGTACCTACCCTCAAATTAAACTGAGAGTTTGACCTTTCAGCCCATATCCATTGTATAACTATAGCTTGAATATGTTTTGGTGAATACCTGAAAAAAAATGAAAATTGTGCCTGTGTCCAAATATATATGGACCTAACTGTATATAGACAAAATTTGTTTCAACGTAAGACCCCTTTCACACTGAGGCAGTTGTTAGGCATTTTAGCACTAGAAATAGAGCCTGTAAAGCACCTGAAAACTGCCTCCCATTCATTGCAATGGGTGCTTTCACACCCCGAGCGGTGCGCTTGTGGGACGTAAGGAAAAGTCCTGCAAGCAGCATCTTAGTGGCGGTTTGGGAGCGCTGTATACAGTGCTCCCAAATCTCCCCTGCCCATTGCAATAAATGGGCAGCATTTCCAAGGCGCCTGAAAGGCGCCTTGAAAGCGCCGCAAAACGGGAGATTTTAACCCCTTCTTTGGGGTTAAAAGTGCCCCGCTAGCGGCTGAAGTGCAGCGCAAAAGCATTGCTTAAACAGCGGTAAAGGGCCGCTAAAACGAGCAGCGCTTTACCGCAAACGCGGCTGTGGCCCTAGTGTAAAAGAGGTCTAAGGTTCTTCGATACTGATAAGCTCATTAATTATTCACTTTGCTATGCGAACAGACTAGACATGTGCAATTCGTTTCCTTCCGAATAATTTTTTTATTGAATTAGGCCAATTCGTTAATTCGGATAATTAAACCCATTTAACAAATTTTTCCGAATATTCGCAAGTTTGAAAATTCATAAATTCATAAATTCGCAAATTCGTAAATTCAGAAATTCAGAAATCTGAAAACCCGGAAATCGAAAATCTGAACTAAAAACTAACTAATAATAACTTAACCATTACTAAATATTAAATTATAGGTATTGGAATTTCCCTTCAAATTTGTCTGTTAATGAACATAACAAATTTAAATTTATCCAAAGTTACAAATTATCCGAAATAACGAATGCCGTAACGAATGGAATGTAACAAATTAATAATGATAAATAACAAAAATAATAATAATAAAAACTTTTTATTATTATTATTATTATTATTATTATTATTATTATTAATTATTATTATTATTATTATTATTATTTATTAAATTGTTTAGATGCAGCATTCGTTATTTAGGATAATTCATAACTTTGGATAAATTTGTAATTGTTAAGCTCACTAACAGCCAAATTTGAAAGGAAATTCCAATGCCTATAATTTAATAGTTAGATATATTATTAGTTAGTTAATTAGTTATTTATTCTGTCGATCTTTTTGATTTTCAAATTTACGAATTTATGAATTTTCAAATTTATGAATTTATGAATTGTGATCATAACGAGTGACCCAAAAAAGAAAAAAAAAAACGAGAAAAAAAACGAATGAAACTAAAACAAAAATATATTTTTTTTTTTGCGGCAGTGCACATGTCTAGAACAAACCCTACTTCTTATCCTCCACAATCATACCGGCATGTGTGTGTAAATATAAAACTAGAATAGAAGAAACATGTAATAAATGATAATGTCACATTAGTTTGCATATACTGTAAGTCCAGCAAAAAAATAAATAAGTACATATCCTCTTCTCTTTTACACAAATATCAGAAAAAAAGCATAACTTTGTCTTTCCCTGTAAAACAAATATAAAACAAACATTGTTTCTTTTGTAGCAAGGCTTTTTTTAGTAGTATAATCTTCCAATGGTTATTTAATGTTTAATATATTTTGAATACAAAAAGAAGTAAACTGTTTTTTTCTCCAATGACCGGTTATCATATATTTTTATTCTGTTAGTGCTACTAAAAGCGTAAAGTTCTAATTGTATTCTGTGATTTATCCAATTTAATATCAGTCTAAAATTATGTATTCAGTTTAAAAATAGGAGCATTTAAGAGAGTTTTACATATAAAGTAAAGCTCATATTTAGCATAAAAATGCCAAATGTGGTTTTTTTTTGCAATAAATGCATGAAACAAACAGAAAAATAAAAACTTTATTGTGTTCACAATATTAAAATTGTAAAAACAAATTTGATGAAGAAATAAGCAAAGCAAGGGGAGGAAGAAGTGAATTGGGGCTAGTCAGGGATAAGATAAAGAAGATAAGAATTTTAATTATAGAACAACCATAAACACAATTAAATATCCGTGGCTAAATCCCTAGTTTCAGGGTTGTAACACCATCCCTGGTTAGAAGTCATATACAACCGAAAAAATAAAAATTGTGACTTTTAATGTACACAAATTGAATCTCATAAAGTCTGTCTTTTTTTTAACTTGTAAAAAAAAAAATCTATATAAAAACAAATATATATATATAATGAAGCTGGTAATGTTTATCGCAGTACATATATATCCACGCATATTTTACACCAACAATATTTTAAGTATGAATAATAAATATGAATATTAACACATTGATTATCTCATCATTTCCTTATCATATGCTTATGGAAAGCAAATGATGAAATAACGCATGTATTAATTAGTCATACTTATGTATTCTAGATTTCTTCCAATGTATCTGTACCTTCCTGAAGAAGTGAATGTTGTTCATGAAACGCGTAGCGTGGCCCCCGATCCTCGACCTCTGGGGTCCCCCGGCGGCGCTGGTAGCTCCCTCCTGCATTGTATAACCCCTAGGAGAAGCGCTCTCCCGGGGAGGTTACGTTGGGGGCACGCTCCTGAGTCTAGCATTTGGCGTCCATAGACAGCGAATGTAGGACTCAGCCCCACCCCCCCGGCGCCCACGTCATTGGATTTGATTGACAGCAGCGGGAGCCAATGGCTGCGCTGCTATCAATCTATCCAATCAAGAGCCAAGAAAACAGGCAGAGGGGAAGAGCACGTCTCCAGTGGGGAAATACAGGACTGGGGGGGCCGGTCAGTGACAGAAGTTTTTTCACCTTAATGCATTGGATGCATTAAGGTGAAAAAACATGAGGGATTACAACCCCTTTAAAATCTCAAATATAGAGGTAACTTGTGATGACTCACCCTACGTAAAACAAACCTCCAACCAACCACCAGAAAAAAAAAGGAAAAAAAAAGGCCATTTTTTGCGACACGGCGCTGCGTTACTTAAACTAACAACTGTGCGGTCGTACGACGTCCTTTTTTTTTCCACAAATAGAGCTTTCTTTTGGTGGTATTTGATCTCCTCCTAGTTTTTTATTTTTTGCGCTATAAACAAAAAAAAATGTCAGGAACCATGAATCAGACTGAGACAGAAGTGCAGTAAAAATCACACTTTTTAATAAAATGGCACAAACAGAGCAAACATAGTCAAAGCCAGGGTTCGGTAATCAGAGCAGGTAGTCGGAAGAAGCCAGTGAAACAGGAATCCAGAGATCAGCGTAGTAGAGGCAGCAAACGGGATCAGGAACCAGAAGAAAAGTCAGCCAGGCAAAAGTCTTTAACAGGAAAACACAGCAGAGAGTATCCGGATATGTTGACCAGGTGAAGGTCTGATCCAGGCAGTTTAAATGGCCAGCAGGGCTAGCTGACGAGCATGAAATGAAGATCAGGGAAGTCACTGTGGAATAAAGAGTACTGGCAATTAACCGACAGCTGAGCACAGAGCTCTGAGAAGGAAGGGCTGACAGTACCCCCTCCTCAACGACCCCTACCCCTCTGGGGACCACCGGGTTTGAGGGGAAACATCTATAGAAAGCACAGAGGAGGACAAGAGCATGTACATCTGAGGATGAGACCCAAGGGCGTTCCTCCGGACTGTACCCTTTTCAATGAACCAGGTATTGTGTGCGCTCATGTAACCTACAGGAATCAGTGATAGATTGTATTTCATACTCCTCATGATTCTCAACCTGAACTGGGTGAGGATGTGGAACCGAGGTGGTGAAGCGGTTGCATAACAAAGGTTTTAATAAGGAGACATAAAATACATTAGAAATATGCATATTAGAAGGAAGGTCTAAAGCGTAAGCCACTGGGTTGATCCTCCGGAGAATATGGAAAGGCCCAATATACCATGGTGCCAGTTTCAGTGAGGGAACACAGAGTCGGAGGTTGCGAGATGATAGCCAGACCCTCTCCCCAACTTGGTAGGAAGGCAAACTACCGGCTTGAACTTTGTCAAAGACATTGCTAGTACTCTTCCGGCAGGGAGGAGAGTGAAGAAGTGCACAAGACCTTAGTCACTTTCTGAACACATCTTCCTGCATAGTGGTGACCAGGAAAGAACCTCAGCACAAAGCCAAGCAAAACAGGGGTTGTGCGTCTGTAACCAAGGATAACCAATAACCACCTGGAAATGAGGCGAGGAAATGATTTGGAATTGGATTATCTCATGGTGAAGAGCCCCTACGGCCATGGTCAACAGAGCAGTCTCATGAGTCACATGGGCAGGTTGTAGAGGTCTCCCATCAATAGCCTTAATGGCAAGTGGAGTGGCACAAAGCTGCAGCAGAATTGTGTGCTTCAATACAAAGGCACCATCTAGGAACAGGCCTGCAGCCCCAGAGTTGACTATAGTATGTATCTCGATGGACGACTCAGACCAAGAAAGGGTAACTGGAACCAGGGGCTTATCCTTCTGGATAACTGGGGACGTAACAACACCACCTAAGGTCTGTCCACTACAGGACCTCAGGTGCAAGCGTCCTCCCAGATGGGTAGGGCAGGACTTCAGGAAGTGACCTGCCTGGCCACAATAAAGACACAATCTCTCCTTCCTTCTAAAGGCCCTCTCCTCCACAGAGAGATGTGTGAAGCCCAACTGCATGGGTTCTACTTCACTGGCAGACTCGGTACCAGGAGGCATGGGAGGTGAGGGAGGCAAGGGTGGGACTGCAAAGCTCGGAGCCAAACATACAGGAGGTTTCCCCAAGCGCTCCTTAATGGAAGGTCTCTCTCAGAGTCTGAAGTCAAGAGAAGAGAATGGCAAACGTGATCAACTTCGCCAGCTCAGTGAGTATATCTCGGGCTGCTATCTCATCTTTGATGGTATCCGAGAGACCATGAGAAAAAGCAGCCACGAGAGTGGCTTACCTGTTAACCTTCATTGTAACGCAATGTTATTTCCTTTGACATATGTCTCACAATTAAAGAAAAACAAAGTGTAGATTTTAAATTAAAATGATTAAATAAAATATATATTTAAGTTGTCAAGGTTAAAAAAAAAAGTGGGTGCTTTGCTTTCAAAACGACGCCAATTGTTCAAAACATAATTTTCACAAGAAATAAAGCAGATGGCAATATAAGAAAACTCCGCAAATCTGTATTCACATTTAGAAAATGGAAAAGACTGCAGATTTGTTTGTTACAAAATAAGTGGCTCTCAACCCTCAAGTGACAAATGCGCTTTACATGAAAGGTCCTCAGACATTTGTTAAGATATTCAGGTTTTGTGTTCTTCTATCAGAGGAGAATGTCCTTTGGGACGGTAAAGATTTTATATTTCGATGTTGGCAGCTGGAGAAAATGTTCCTAAATGTGTGGCCACATGAGATCTGCATTCCTTTTATTATTTCTATTATTTTATTATTTCTTAGACCATCCACCAACCATTTATTGTCCTCTTCTGATAACATATCATACACCATCCTTTTTTTCTTGGTCTTCATTGTCTAAATGAAGAGGAGAGAAATGAGGAGAGACGTAAGAAAACTTGAGCTGATCGTTGACAAAAATAAATAAATAAAAAATAATGTATCATTATTTTTTTTTTTTTTGTCAATGACTAGCCCAAGTTTTCTTATTTCTCTCTTTGCTGGCAAATGTATTTTAGATCCCATTTTTTTTTTTTGACATTTACCAAGATATGTGTTTGTGTCATAACGAGCAGCTGCTAAGCAGAGGTGTGTTTAAAATAAAAATGTGATTTACTTTAATGGTTTTGGTTTATCTGGCCACTGTTAGGGATTTTACATGTCCTTTTTTTTTATAACATTTACATTATTGCTTGGTTTTAATATAACATCGGCAGCAGCAGCACACCAATCTGATTTATTATATTATGAACATAAAAAAATTGCTCTTTTAGTAGTAGATGTGGCACCTGATTTTTTAATATGTGGTAAAAGGCATGAATTGTCTGATGGGGTTATCAGGCAGCCACAAAAAATCTAAAAGCTATAAGAAACTGTATTCTTATGTATTCTTATGAAATAAATATAAAGAACAAAATGAATTAAAAATAAACATTAAATAAATGACCCGACACAAACTGTACCGATAAAAACAGATCACACATAAAAGATGTACAATAAATAGAAAACAATCCTATACAATTTCTAGTAAAATAAGCATACGGATGCTTCAGAGGTTTAACTCCTAACCTATTTCTGTCTCTAGATTCATTTGTTTTTTACACACATGTAATTATACGTACCTTGAGATATTGTATATCACATATTAATGTCTGATACTTTTGCTTTAGCGCTGCATTTGTTCTTTTCAAATTTTTAGAAAAACGAACGATTTTCTAATCAATGAGGGGAGAATCGTGCGAGAAATGTAATAAGAAAAGACAATTTATGGAGAGAAAAGAAGGCCACGAAAATTCTTTTCTGTAGCAACATGAGGTGAAATTAAAGGCTTGGTCGGCCGAATTTCGAAAATCAATGGTGGCATCATCGGATCACAAAAAAAACAAACTTTCTGATTTTGAAAAGAAAATTTGTTCGAAATTCGACCATGTATGGCCTGCCTTAAACCTGCAAACAACAAGAAAGCCGGGCGCATGGATGTGTCCAAAGATACCATGTGGTTTGGGGGATATTAGACTCCGGCCGCCTCTCCCATACTCTATAGACCAGATGAGAAAAAATCAAGAAAATCAACACAAGGAGACTTGTTTCCATCAATCCACCAGAACAGAGCTCCTTGTGGAGATTTTCTTGTTAATAAACCTGTACAGATCATCACAACTACTCTGTGCATCCAGGTGAACAGAGATCTTGGGACGCCAGTGTAATAGATCAATGGGAAGGCAGCCCAAATCAGCGCATCAAATGTCCAGGTGGTAGATTGTGTCTGACCGAAGACAACCAAAACAATATATACTGATTCCAATATTCCTCCAAAACCTCAAAGAAGATCAGAAGCCCACAAAACTGCTATGTAAGGGGCGGCCATACACTTGACATTAGCTTGATTCCCCCATCAACATAGGCAGTGTGGGAATTCCTCCTGCCAGCCATTGTCTTCTCTTGGTGGGGGGGTGGGGGAGAAGACAGCGATTATCACTAGCAGCTATAGCAGCCACTACCGATAATCGCAAGCGAATCTCACAGGTTGGTTGCACCCATGTTGATCTATCGATCAGCTTGGTACATTATTAAGCCTACCCATCAACGGTTCGATTCTCGGATGGTTTCTGCTAAGAGACAAGCATGAAACATCGCACAACTGGCAGTCAGCGGGTGTGATGACGTCACTGATTAAGCCCCACCCAACATGTTTCATTGACACAGAACCTCGTCATCAAACTCCTATCCCCTCCCCACAAATGTGTGACATTTGACAATGTGCGGAAACACATGTAAATCACCCTTAAAAAAATCATGAGCAGGAATGCTTGTTCTTGCTACACAAGATCTGAATATGGCCTTAGGTGACACACCTGTCCCCACAAGTTGGCTAGCTTACATACAAATGGGGCTATTTTGTAAATCTATGCAAAATCTCAAAGCTGCCCAGTCAAAAATATGAAAGAAAAACCCATAAATGTTACTTATCCATGGGAAACCTGAGGCTGGTACAATGTACAGAACCATCAAAGCACACTGGCTCGGTGATAAAGAATGGGCCGGCCCAATTAAATGTAGGTCGTTGCCTGTGGAGAAGGTTGCTGGGTCATATAAAGTAAGGAGAAGGGGTAGAGTAGAGTTATCCCTTAAAACCTGTGCGTTAATTCAATAAAGTGTAAGTCTGCCCCCCACCCCAAAACATCTTGTCCCCATGGTGATGGGGACAAGGGCCTCTTCCCGGTAACCCTGGGCTGTGATTGTGGAGGTCTGTGGGCAGGGAGATTTATCGGAATCTCAAAGCCCCCTTTAACAAGGGGGGCCCCAGATCCCAGCCTCCCCTATGTGAATGAGTATCGGGTACATCAAAAAAAAAAGTGGCAAAAAGTAATAAACATAACACAGTTTTTGACAAATCCTTTATTAAAAAATAAAAAAATTGTTTCCCTAGTAAATCCATCGTCAATCACGCTGCCCGTGACCAGAAAAATTAAAAAACAAAAAAAAGCACTCTGCCTCCTGGGAGGCCTCCCTCCGAATGTCTCCTCTGTGCTTTGACATTTTTTATACACGAAAGGGACGGGGCCATCTAGCTACGTCACCTTGTGGCACCGCCCCCTTCTGATATCACAAACTGGTGCATGCTGAGCATGTGATGTCATGTGGGGGCTGGGCCACCGAGTGACGTAGCTAGGTGGCCCCGCCCCTTACCTTTATAAGAAATGTCAAAGCGCAGAAGAGGCACTCGGCAAGAAGCCTACCAGTAGGCAAGAGCGTTTTATTTTTTTAAATTTTTCGGGTCGGCAGGCAGCGTAATTGATGATGGATTTACATCGAGGGACACTATTTTTTATTTTTTAATAAAGGGTTTGTCAAAAACTGTCTCTTGTGTACGGATGAGCCGAACACCCCCCCGGTTCGGTTCGCACCAGAACCTGCGAACGGACCAAAAGTTTGCGCGAACTTTAGAACCCCATTGAAGTCTATGGGACTCGAACGTTCGATATCAAAATTGCTAGTTTTAAAGGCTAATATGCAAGTTATTGTCCTAAAAATGGTTTGGGGACCCGGGTCCTGCCCCAGAGGAAATGTATCAATGCAACAAAAAGTTTTAAAGACAGACGTTTTTTCGGGAGCAGTGATTTTAATGATGCTTAAAGTGAACAAAAGTGAAATATTCCTTTAAATATCTTACCTGGGGGGTGTCTATAGTATGCCTGTAAAGTGGCGCGTGTTCCCCATGCTGAGAACAGTCCCTGCACAAAATTTAATTTTTAAAGGAATACAAGTTATTTAAAACTGCTTGCGGCTTTAATGTAATGTCGGGTCCCGGCAATATAGATGAAAATCAGTGAGACAAACGGCATGGGTACCCCCCCATCCATTACCAGGCCCTTTGGGTCTTGTATGGATATTAAGGGGAACCCCGCACCCAAATTAAAAAAAGGAAAGGCGTGGGGCCCCCAGCAGCATACAGGCGATGCAAACAAGACAGGGACTGTAGGTTTGTTGTTAAATAGAATCTGTTTGTAATTTTGAACTGGTACATTTTTAAAGTGTAGCTCCAGCCAAAAAATCTATTTTTAGGCTTTTTGGAAAACATAGGGAAGGGTTATCACCCCTGTGACATTTGTTTTGCTGTCTGTGCTCCTCTTCAGAAGATTTCACCTCACCTTTTCTCCCAATGACAAATGTTTTTTGAAAATTTGGGGTGTTTAGTGAAACAAGGATTGGTGATAAAGCATCAGTGAAGAGGAGACACGTTTTTCCCATATTAACTCTTACAGGAGAGAATTTCCCATACTAGAGGTAGATTTCATCTCACTTCCTGTTGTCTCCTTCCGTTTGCAAGTAGGAGTCGTTTGTAAGTTGGATGTTTGAAAGTATGGGCCTGCCCTATATACTCTGCAGAAATTGGGGCCTTAGGTGTTGGTGTTGCCACAACACTGTAAGCCCACACAGTTACTCTTGGTGGGCGCAGGAACGGGCTCTGCTGTAAAATATTAGATCAAGAATTGTAATTACATGCCATGTCCCTGTTGAACAGGGGCAGAAAAATTGGGCCTTAGGCACTGGTGCCATAACACTGCAACCCCTCAAAGATACTCTAGTTGGGGCGCAGGAATGAGCCCTGCTGCAAAGTATTGCATCAAAAATTGTAATTACACTCCCCTGTTAAACAGGGGCAGAAAAATTGGGCCTTGGCCACTGGTGGCGGTGCCCAGAACCAAAAGTGTTCTTACAAGCTATCAGCATGAAAATTGAGGAGGAAGAGAATTGTGACTCAGCATAACAGTATAGTCACTCAACATCAGCATAGGCAGTCTTGAAGGGATCTCACATTAAAAAAAAAATCAATCGGTTACATCAGCATCAGGTGCTTGGTAGCTGGTGATCCAAGACTGATTCATTTTTATGAAGGTCAGCCGATCGACCAAATCGGTGGACAGGTGCACCCTGTGATCGGCTACAAAGCCTCCAGCAGCACTGAATGTGCGTTCCGAAAGAACGCTGGATGCAGAACAGGCCAGTAGCTCAATTGCATACTGTTCAAGCTCTGGCCAGTGATCCTTCCTCAAGACCCAGTAATCCAGAGGATTTTCGGTGGGAAAAGAGTCCAAGTCTGATCTTGCCCCTAGGTAATCCTGCATCATGTGAATCAGATGGTTGCTGGAACCGATCAGACATGGGGCTGCGGACTAAAATATTGTCTGAACGCAACGGTCAGATGGCCACCTTCCCCACTGCTCCTTCTGTAACTGACCGAAGCCTCAGCAACACATTGTCCAGGAGAACCAGGAAATTGTAACCTCCCAGGTTCTGGGAACGCATTGCACAGACCTTTCTGCAAGGCCTCCCGAAGTTGTTTCATCCTCTGCTCCCTCTGCGACGGCAACATAAGGTCCGCAATCTTACCCTTGTAACGTGGATCAAGGAGGGTTGCCAGCCAGTAATCATCCCTCCCCTTTATACCACGAATACGAGGATCCTTCCGCATGCCTGCATGATCAGGGAGGCCATGCAGCATAGGTTTGCTGAGGCATTCAGTCCGGAGTCCTCTGGGTCACTAAGGACAACATGATCCGCAGCCACCTCATCCCAGCTACGTACAAGTCCATGGGTTTCTTCGGATTGTAAATGATCCCTTGAAGACTGCTGCTGATGCTGAGTGCCAGGCTCCACCTCCATGCTGACACAATCCTCCTCCTCTTCCTGTGTGATCAGTAGGCATGCAGGAACACTGTCTCGATAAAGGGGGCCTTGAGAGGTAAGGAAGTCCTCCTCTTCCTCCCTTTGTTCTGCCTCAAGTGCCCTGTCCATTATTCCACGCAGCGTGTGCTCCAACAGGTGGACAAGAGGGACAGTGTCACTGATGCATTCACTGTCACTGCTCACCATCCTCGTGGCCTCCTCAAATGGTGACAAGACAGTGCATGCATCCCTGATCATAATCCACTGGCGTGGGGAAAAAAAACAAGGTCCCCTGACCCTGTCTTGGTGCCATAGTCGCATAGGTACTCATTGATGGCCCTCAGCTGTGTGTGCAGCTGCTGCAGCATGGCCAACGTTGAGTTCCACCTGGTGGGCATGTCAAAGATTAGGCAGTTCTTGGGCAGGTTAAATTCCTTTTGGAGGTCAGCCAGCCGAGCACTGGCATTATATGACCTGCGGAAATGCACACAGACTTTCCTGGCTTGCCTCAGGACGGAGGAGGAGGGAGAGGAGGTTGGTGCCCTTGTCACAAAACCACCATTCCTGGCTGATGCTGGCGTGGCATCAACCACCTCTGAACACGCCCCTGCAGAGCTGACAGAATCTCTGCCCCAGTGTGGCTCCTGTCCCCCAAGCACACCAGCTCAAGCATCGCATGGCATCTTTTTGCCTGCATGCTTGCGTAGCCCCTTGAATGCCTACGGAGCAACGCTGGTTCCGAGGACAAATCAGCACAGGAAGAGGCCATGGAGGAAGAATAAGAGGAAGGGGTGGAGGAGAGAGGTGTGGCAGAATCACCACTAGTAGAATTTTGGAAGCGTGGTGGCAGAACAACCTCCAACACTACTGCACCCTGTCCTGCATCCTTCCCAGCTGCCAGAAGAGTCACCCAGTGCTCGGTGAAAGATAGGTAACGTCCCTGTCCATGCCTGCTGGACCATGAGTCAGCAGTAATATGCACCTTACCACTGACCACCCTGTCCAGCGAGGCCAAGGCATTGCCTTCCACATGCTGGTAGAGAGCCAGAATCGCCTTCCGTGAGAAAAAGTGACATTTGGGAACCTACCACTGAGGTACCGCACATTCCACAAACCCACGGAAGGGGGCTGAGTCTACCAACTGAAAAGGCAGCAGTTGAAGTGCTAGCAACTTAGCCAAGCTAGCATTCAACCGCTGGGCATGTGGATGGCTGGCAGCGAGACAGCAGCGCCCTGCACATGCGGAGCTATGCTGTGTGATGCAGTTGGTGTGCTGCCCTTAAGCTGGCCCCTGGAGGGCATCCTGCCTCATCGGAGATGTGCCTCCTCCTCCTCCTCTCTCCTATCAGGCACCCACGTGGAGTCGGTGACCTCATCATCCCCTCCCTCCTCATCACTGGAGCAAACCTGGCAGTATGCTGTAGCTGCGGGAACACGTTTGTTTCCCCCGGCTACTATTGGTTGCATATAAATTAATTGCTTACTCTACTATACCCCATAGATATGTTTGAGCACCGTGCCCCTGATGAGTGGTTTACACGAAACGCGTCGGGCATTTGTTACGCAGATACATGCTCACATCACACTATCAACTCAGAACATCCTTCTTCAATCAATTATGGGTTTATTTTCATGACTATCGTCCTATGCTGCTTTTATGTGTATATATATCTTTTATCATTGTATGTATCCATTGATCACTTGTGACTATCATGTGGCCTCTAGTTTGACATATTGATGTATTCTTGATGCTTTTCGCATGCGCTCATACTAATGTGCGTAGGTATACTGAATGACATTTATTACAATGTTCTTCTTTTACATGCAGTCTATAATTGTGATATGTTTTTGACACATACTTCATGATCAATAAACAATACCCTTTTTTTACCTCCTGATGTCCGTGGGCCTCATTTAAAGTCCCAAACTCCCTTCTTTTTTTCTCTGAATTAGGGATGGAGGTGCATTCCCCATGCACCTCATTTAAAGTCCCAAAAACTCCAATATTTTTCCGCTATTAGGGATGGAGCTCCACGGACAGAGCCAGCAGTGTTCCCCTGCTACTCACAGGCTAGGTTCTTTCTTTTCAGCCCTGGAAGGTTTTTTCACCTTGTCCAGGCCCATACACATTCTCAATGGACACAACCATGTGTGTCCATGGGATTAGGCAGCACAGCTTATTACTTTTTTCTTTGGGGAATGATGTGGTTTTTGAATCACCAGGGCTGTCTTGTTGTCCGGTTTCCGGGAGCTGCGATGCGCTCTGTGTGTCCCCCTTCCCCCCCCCCGTCACTCCCTCCTGTCCTATCAGGATCGTGGGGAGTGGATGTGTGCGGGGGGCGGGCGGGCTCTCACAGCGCATCGGCGCCACGCATCCTGCCGCACGGGTGATGTCAACCGACGTCACGGCGTGCGGTCATCAGGCTTGTCATCTTGGACGGATAGCGGGGTCATGTGGGCATCCCCTGTGGGCGGCGCCTTTCGCCCACGCTGAGGCCCCTCCCTGCACACACCGTGCCTGCGTGACGCTGGTGTCCGATAGCGTGCACGTGGTTTAGGGCGGGTGTACATATATGGCCCCTCCCGACACAGTCTGGGCGCCGCACAGAGATGATGACAGATCTCACCATAGCACATGTATACATCCTGGGAAACATGTAAGCTCCTACCCAGCCACTCCATCCATATATTAATATTTTTTCACCACCAGTCACCATTTCTTTTCCTACTATCCTTGCTTTACCCCCCCTCCTTCTTTTCCCCCCTGCCTTTTTTGGTTTCATCTACCAATCAGGTCTGCGTTTGTTACCTTTTTACTTATACTATATCCCATTTAGGGATGTTATTCACCCCTTCACTTTTTATTCATTTTAGTCCAATTCATCACTCATTCCACTTATTATTTTCCACTTATTCATCACCATTTATTATTCAATATTTTTTATTTTATTTCCAATCCTCATCTTTTTCATATAATTTTCTTTTCGTTTTTCATTTATTTTCTCTTATCCCCAGCTGGGTTTCCCTTGGTTGCTTTGACTTCCCTAACTCAGTTCCTACGCATCTGATACATAGATCTTTCCTAATTACCTTATCAGTATAATATGGCTTACTGATTATGTACCTTCCCTCTTTCTCAGACCCCGCTTGGCAGTCATTACTGGCAGATCACTGTCTCATCTCAAGATCCAGTGCTCCGGGTTCTGTGTATGGTTTGGGGGGGCTTTGTGCATGCGCCCCGCCAGTGCATGTTCCGGTCGCCTCAGCTCCCGGTACGGACTACTAATATGGCCCTGGCTTCATTATCACCACATCTCCCCTGCAATGATTCTATGTAAGTACTCTGGGGTGCACGTTTGTTTCCCCCGGCTACTATTGGTTGCATATAAATTAATTGCTTACTCTACTATACCCCATAGATATGTTTGAGCACCGTGCCCCTGATGAGTGGTTTACACGAAACGCGTCGGGCATTTGTTACGCAGATACATGCTCACATCACACTATCAACTCAGAACATCCTTCTTCAATCAATTATGGGTTTATTTTCATGACTATCGTCCTATGCTGCTTTTATGTGTATATATATCTTTTATCATTGTATGTATCCATTGATCACTTGTGACTATCATGTGGCCTCTAGTTTGACATATTGATGTATTCTTGATGCTTTTCGCATGCGCTCATACTAATGTGCGTAGGTATACTGAATGACATTTATTACAATGTTCTTCTTTTACATGCAGTCTATAATTGTGATATGTTTTTGACACATACTTCATGATCAATAAACAATACCCTTTTTTTACCTCCTGATGTCCGTGGGCCTCATTTAAAGTCCCAAACTCCCTTCTTTTTTTTTCTCTGAATTAGGGATGGAGGTGCATTCCCCATGCACCTCATTTAAAGTCCCAAAAACTCCAATATTTTTCCGCTATTAGGGATGGAGCTCCACGGACAGAGCCAGCAGTGTTCCCCTGCTACTCACAGGCTAGGTTCTTTCTTTTCAGCCCTGGAAGGTTTTTTCACCTTGTCCAGGCCCATACACATTCTCAATGGACACAACCATGTGTGTCCATGGGATTAGGCAGCACAGCTTATTACTTTTTTCTTTGGGGAATGATGTGGTTTTTGAATCACCAGGGCTGTCTTGTTGTCCGGTTTCCGGGAGCTGCGATGCGCTCTGTGTGTCCCCCTTCCCCCCCCCGTCACTCCCTCCTGTCCTATCAGGATCGTGGGGAGTGGATGTGTGCGGGGGGCGGGCGGGCTCTCACAGCGCATCGGCGCCACGCATCCTGCCGCACGGGTGATGTCAACCGACGTCACGGCGTGCGGTCATCAGGCTTGTCATCTTGGACGGATAGCGGGGTCATGTGGGCATCCCCTGTGGGCGGCGCCTTTCGCCCACGCTGAGGCCCCTCCCTGCACACACCGTGCCTGCGTGACGCTGGTGTCCGATAGCGTGCACGTGGTTTAGGGCGGGTGTACATATATGGCCCCTCCCGACACAGTCTGGGCGCCGCACAGAGATGATGACAGATCTCACCATAGCACATGTATACATCCTGGGAAACATGTAAGCTCCTACCCAGCCACTCCATCCATATATTAATATTTTTTCACCACCAGTCACCATTTCTTTTCCTACTATCCTTGCTTTACCCCCCCTCCTTCTTTTCCCCCCTGCCTTTTTTGGTTTCATCTACCAATCAGGTCTGCGTTTGTTACCTTTTTACTTATACTATATCCCATTTAGGGATGTTATTCACCCCTTCACTTTTTATTCATTTTAGTCCAATTCATCACTCATTCCACTTATTATTTTCCACTTATTCATCACCATTTATTATTCAATATTTTTTATTTTATTTCCAATCCTCATCTTTTTCATATAATTTTCTTTTCGTTTTTCATTTATTTTCTCTTATCCCCAGCTGGGTTTCCCTTGGTTGCTTTGACTTCCCTAACTCAGTTCCTACGCATCTGATACATAGATCTTTCCTAATTACCTTATCAGTATAATATGGCTTACTGATTATGTACCTTCCCTCTTTCTCAGACCCCGCTTGGCAGTCATTACTGGCAGATCACTGTCTCATCTCAAGATCCAGTGCTCCGGGTTCTGTGTATGGTTTGGGGGGGCTTTGTGCATGCGCCCCGCCAGTGCATGTTCCGGTCGCCTCAGCTCCCGGTACGGACTACTAATATGGCCCTGGCTTCATTATCACCACATCTCCCCTGCAATGATTCTATGTAAGTACTCTGGGGTGCACGTTTGTTTCCCCCGGCTACTATTGGTTGCATATAAATTAATTGCTTACTCTACTATACCCCATAGATATGTTTGAGCACCGTGCCCCTGATGAGTGGTTTACACGAAACGCGTCGGGCATTTGTTACGCAGATACATGCTCACATCACACTATCAACTCAGAACATCCTTCTTCAATCAATTATGGGTTTATTTTCATGACTATCGTCCTATGCTGCTTTTATGTGTATATATATCTTTTATCATTGTATGTATCCATTGATCACTTGTGACTATCATGTGGCCTCTAGTTTGACATATTGATGTATTCTTGATGCTTTTCGCATGCGCTCATACTAATGTGCGTAGGTATACTGAATGACATTTATTACAATGTTCTTCTTTTACATGCAGTCTATAATTGTGATATGTTTTTGACACATACTTCATGATCAATAAACAATACCCTTTTTTTACCTCCTGATGTCCGTGGGCCTCATTTAAAGTCCCAAACTCCCTTCTTTTTTTCTCTGAATTAGGGATGGAGGTGCATTCCCCATGCACCTCATTTAAAGTCCCAAAAACTCCAATATTTTTTAGCTGCGGGAACATGACTGCCAGATTGCTGTCCTTCTTGGGCACCCCCTCTGTCTGGGCTTCCGTTACTGCCTTCCTCTAGCTGGGTACCATCATCGGAGCCTTCAAAACGCTGGGCAAACAGTTCGGAGGGACTCTTCAGGAGGACATGGTGGGGCTAGGGAAGGAGTAACTGATGCCATTGAGCTGAGGGAAGAGGCCGTGTTGGCAGCTGCTTTGCCAGACAAAGTGAATTATGGGCCACTCGAATTTGGTGCGAACGGCCCATATCGTTCGCAATTCGATGAACAGTCGAACATGCGATGTTTGCATCGAACATGGGTTCGACTCGAACTCGAAGCTCATCCCTACTCTTGTGTTTATTACTTTTTGCTACTTTTTTAGTGAATGGGTAGAGGTATGATGTACCTGATACTCTTTCACACGGGGGGGTGCCGGAATCTGGGGCCACTTGTTAAAGGGGGCTTCCAGATTCCCAATAGCCCCCGCCCTCAGCCCCCGACCACCACAGCCCAGGGTTGTTGGGAAGAGGCCCTGCCCCAAAGCACACACACCCCCCAATGTTGAAGGCATGTGGCCTGATATGGTTCAGAAGGGGGGACACTCGCTCGTCTCCCCCCTTTTTCTGCCCTACATACCCAGATAAGGGTCTGATATGGATTTTGGAGCGGACCCCATGCCGTTTTTTCTTTTTTAATTTTGGCGTGGAGTTCCCCTCCTAATCAATACCAGACCCTAAGGGCCTGGTATGGACTGTGGGGGACCCCATGTGTGTTTTTTTTTCTTTCTGTTTAACCAGCACTTTTTTTATTATTCAGCTGTCAGCGGGGAAACCTTTGACAGCTGATGACTCACCAGTTGCTAAGGATGCTGCTGCCGGCTTCCCGGCCCCTCTGCTTAACAACCAGCATACACTGTGCCCTGATTGGACAAAGCTTTGCCCAATCAGGGCACAGAATGCACTGTGCAGTGCTCAGTGCATTGCAGGGTGTTAGTCGGGGTGAACACCCTGCAAATTCGAGCCAAACTAATGTTCAGGCTGAACCGTTCGTCCTTCCCTAATCTTTAATAAAACTACTAAGTCAAGGTGGCCTGCTGGATTGAAGGCTACTAAAAGTAAAACAGAAGGCAAAAGTAAAGTGAGATTAGAGCCCCTGTCAGGTTTTTATTGCTGTCTGTGACCCCATTAGGGAGAATCACGCTCTCTATTTTTTCCTGGTGACAATTATCATCCCAAGTAAATGTAAAAGAAATTCCCAGAACAGAAATAGAGGGGAAATCTTCCAGTGGGGGACACTAATTCAAGTGAATACCAGAGGTCTCCCTCACTTTTGAGGGATTTTCTCTCGTTTCCTGTTGTCACTACGGGACAGGAAGGGAAGGAAAATCTCCCCAATATGATATAAACGAGTAGAAAAAAAATGACAGGGCTTATAACCCTCCCCTACTCTATCCAATGCTTTTGTCATTAATGTCATAGTCTTCATAGCAGACGCCGAGTCTCTAAAAATTCCTATCCAAATGATGACTTTTAGCATTTCCCTATCCTGGTGGTGCCTGAGGTCTTCAGAACCCATTCGTTCCCCACAGACCAAGAGTCATTTTTTGTGGTCTGCTGAATTTTATGATTATAATGATTGTTATTATTATTATTATTATTATTAATAATAATAATAATAATAATAATAATAATAATACTTATAATATTATTATTTTAATATTATTGTAGAATTGTTATTACAACATATTTTATTATTATAACATTTTGTCCTCTGATATTATTATTATTATTATTATTATTATTATTATTATTATTATTATTATTATTATTATTATTTTGCTATTATTGTAGAAATGTTATTACAACATATTTTATTATTATTATAACAAGTTGTCCTCTGATATTAATTATTTTATTATTTAACATTATAATTTGAATTACTATGACAAAGTTATAAGAGCAAAAACAAAAGAACTTATTGTTTTCTTTTTTTTAAGTGTTTTGTACTTACTTTGTCCTACAACTAATAAATAAAACCAGAACTAAAAATAAAATTAGAACCTCAGTAGAGTTTTATTCAGAAATGATTTTATAAACTGTAAACTTATTTTTATATAAGAAATTACTCTCAAGTGACAAAGGTGTTTTAAATGAGATCTTTAGAGACATTTAACAAGACTTAAAGCTTTGTATTCTTACAACACAGCAGACTGTCCTGGGGGAATGCCAACATTTTATATCTATATAAGATATTCACTGAATCAAATGTCTGCATAGAATGCCGAATATAACATCTGGGCACACCTTACATGTTTTCTTATTAATAATTTCTAAGATTGATATTTTTCTTACTGTTTATTGGTGATACATTTACACAGAGAGGGAATAAATAATATGATGAATCTTACAAAGATTACCACTCTTATTCTTGTGGGTCTATCAGACCATCCACCAACCATGAATGGACTTTTTGTGCTCTTCTTTCTGATCTATCTGATGACTCTTATCACAAACCTCATTATATTTTTCTTGATCATCACTGACTACCATCTACACAACCCAATGTATTTTTTTCTCAGCAATTTGGCATTTCTGGACATGTCTTATTCGTCAGTGAGTGGACCAAGGATGCTCTTTGACTTGGTCACCAAAAAACGATCAATAACCCTCCCTGCCTGTACAGCCCAAGTCTTTTTCTTTGCCTCTTTTGCTTGCTCTGAGATCCTCTTGCTCTCGGCTATGTCATATGACCGGTATGTCGCCATCTGCCACCCTCTATATTACACACAAATTATGTCTTGGAGGATGTGCACTCATTTAGCTGTTATAATTTGGGTCTTTGGGTTTACTTATTCCTTGGTTCATACACTTTGTTTGCTCCGGTTGTCCTTCTGTGGTCCAAATTCCATCCACAGCTTCTTCTGTGAACTCCCACACTTGTTCCAGATTACATGTACAGACCCAACAATAAACATAATGCTCGTTTTTGCATTGGGCGGCAGTGTGGCATTAACTGCTTTTCTTTTCACATTTCTTCCATATGTTAGAATTATCAGTACAATTCTCCACATTCGTGGCAAAACTGGAAAGCTGAAAGCATTCTCTACCTGCACATCGCACCTCTTGGTGGTCTTCATCTTCTATAGCTCCGTAATTTGTATTTACTTGGTTCCCACTTCCAAAAATATGTTTGGCGTAAACAAGCTGTTTTCAGTCATAACTGCCCTCATTAACCCTTTGCTTAATCCTCTGATCTACAGCCTGAGGAACAACGACCTTAAGGCAGCATTCAAGAGGACTTTAAATCACTGAATAATAAGTCAATCCAGAACTAGATTTAGATAGAAATAACTTTCATGCAATACAGTTGGATGTTTCCAACTTACAAGCCGATCTCAATGCACTTTTTAATTGGGTGACTATGTGTCAAATGAGGTTTAATGTTGATAAATGTAAAGTTCTGCACCTGGGGGCTAAGAATATTCATGCATCATACATACTAGGGGGGGTACAACTGGGGGGAGTCAATGGTGGAGAAGGATCTGGGTGTTCTGGTAGATCATAAGCTCAATAATAACATGCTATGCCAAGCTTCGGTTTCCAAAGAGAGCAAAGTCCTTTCTTGTATAAGAGAGGTATGGACTCCAGAGAGAGAGAGACATCATCTGTACAAATCATTAGTAAGATCTCATCTGGAATATGAAGTTCAGATTTGGTTACCACTTCTCAAAGAGGATATCGGGGAACTGAAGAAAGTGCAGAGAAGGGCAACCAAACTGATAAGAGGCATGGAGGAGCTCAGCTATGAGGAAAGATTAGAGGAACTGAATTTATTCTCTCTTGAGAAGAGGAGAGTAAGGGGGATATGATCTCCATGTATAAATACATAAGGGGGGATATGATCTCCATGTACAAATACATAAAGGGGGGATATGATCTCCATATATAAATACATAAGGGGGATATGATCACGAGGTATAAATACATAAGGGGGGATATGATCACCATGTATTAATACATAAAGGGGAATATGATCTCCATGTACAAATACATAAGAGGGATATGATCTCCATGTATAAATACATAAGGGGGATATGATCACCAGGTAGAAATACATAATGGGGGATATGATCTCCATGTATAAATATATAAGGGGGATATGATCACCATGTATAAATACATAAGGAGGGATATGATCTCCATGTATAAATACATAAGGGGGATATGATCACCAGGTAGAAATACATAATGGGGGATCTGATCTCCATGTATAAATATATAAGAGGGGATATGATCTCCATGTATAAATATATAAGGGGGTGTTGCCTTGTGAGTTTATGTGAAATCTCCATTAATAGCTGTAAAATATTGTATTTATAAATATACTTCATTTAGCACAATTCGGTGCCTAAGCTTGTCTATATAAACAAAGGGACCCAAACCTTATTGTTCTGCACATACTCACTTCAAAGGATCCCATGTTTGAATATGCAATGAGGGGCCGTGGCCAGTCCATCATGTATACTTCATTTCCCTGAAAATGAAAATGAAAATGAAAATCTACTTACAAAGTGAAGTTTCCTGCTCAAAATAGTCTGGGACAAGGATTTGCATTAAAGGGGGCTGAATTATGCAAAGTATAGGGATTGGAGATGTAGCCAGTCCTTAACCAGGAATAGGGAAGCCCACCAATCAGAGCCACGCCATGCCAAACAATGAGGCATCAGCCTGTAATGATATACACAGACTAGATGGGAGGGAAACACACACTCTATGGTAGAGCAGTCACGTGAATGGAACCTCTATGGGAATGGTAAATATGGGAAACCTCCCTTCTACTTGTATCTAAATATGTTGATCTTATGTATTTTCTGTCCTACTGTTTGTAGATTAATGTTTTTATGAATATACTCTGTATTCCTTCATGTAAGCCATGACTTTTATCCTTTTCCTGTACAATTAGATAGCTTGATGTGTATTAGTCTAGGCCTACATTATTATATACCATTAAATTTTTGTTATTGTCTTAAAGCTTTCACTCATGGTCAAAGAACTCTCATTTAACCCAAATAATATCTGAGAGATGTTAAATCTCAAATACAGTATACGGGTAACAGAGGATATGATCTCCATGTATAAATACATAAGGGGGATATGATCTTCATGTATAAATACATAAGGGGGATATGATCACCATGTATAAATACATAAGGGGGATATAATCACCATGTATAAATACATAAGGGGGGATATGATCTCCATGTATAAATACATAAGGGAGGATATGATCTCCATGTATAAATACATAAGGGAGGATATGATCACCATGTATAAATACATAAGGAGGGATATGATCTCCATGTATAAATACATAAGGAGGGATATGATCTCCATGTATAAATACATAAGGGGGGATATGATCTCCATGTATAAATACATAAGGGGGATATGATCACCAGGTAGAAATACATAATGGGGGATATGATCTCCATGTATAAATATATAAGGGGGGATATGATCTCCATGTATAAATATATAAGGGGGGATATGATCTCCATGCATAAATATATAAGGGGCATATGATCTCCATGCATAAATATATAAGGGGCATATGATCTCCATGTATAAATATATAAGGGGGTGTTGCCTTATAAGTTTATGTGAAATCTCCATTAATAGCTGTAAAATATTGTATTTATAAATATACTTCATTTAGCTTGTATCTATGGAGGGTGTGTAACATAGCTTCACAGAAGTGTCTGTTAGACCAGACAATTCGGTGCCTAAGCTTGTCTATATAAACAAAGGGACCCAAACCTTATTGTTCTGCACATACTCACTTCAAAGGATCCCATGTTTTAATATGCAATGAGGGGCCATGGCCAGTCCGTCATGTATACTTCATTTCCCTGAAAATGTCATCTACTTACAAAGTGAAGTTTCCTGCTCAAAATAGTCTGGGACAAGGATTTGCATTAAAGGGGGCTGAATTATGCAAAGTATAGGGATTGGAGATGTAGCCAGTCCTTAACCAGAAATAGGGAAGCCCACCAATCAGAGCCACGCCATGCCAAACAATGAGGCATCAGCCTGTAATGATATACACAGACTAGATGGGAGGGAAACACACACTCTATGGTAGAGCAGTCACGTGAATGGAACCTCTATGGGAATGGTAAATATGGGAAACCTCCCTTCTACTTGTATCTAAATATGTTTTCTGTCCTACTGTTTGTAGATTAATGTTTTTATGAATATACTCTGCATTCCTTCATGTAAGCCATGACTTTTATCCTTTTCCTGTACAATTAGATAGCTTGATGTGTATTAGTCTAGGCCTACTTTATTATATACCAATACATTTTTGTTATTGTCTTAAAGCTTTCACTCATGGTCAAAGAACTCTCATTTAACCCAAATAATATCTGAGAGATGTTAAATCTCAAATACAGTATACGGGTAACAGAGGATATGATCTCCATGTATAAATACATAAGGGGGATATGATCTTCATGTATAAATACATAAGGGGGGATATGATCACCATGTATAAATACATAAGGGGGATATAATCACCATGTATAAATACATAAGGGGGATATGATCAACATGTATAAATACATAAGGGAGGATATGATCTCCATGTATAAATACATAAGGGAGGATATGATCTCCATGTATAAATACATAAGGAGGGATATGATCTCCATGTATAAATACATAAGGAGGGATATGATCTCCATGTATAAATACATAAGGGGGATATGATCTCCATGTATAAATACATAAGGGGGATATGATCACCATGTAGAAATACATAAGGGGGGATATGATCACCATGTAGAAATACATAAGGGGGGATATGATCACCATGTACAAATACATAAAGGGGGGATATGATCACCTTGTATGAATACATAAGGGGGATATGATCTCCATGTATAAATACATAAGGGAGGATATGATCACCATGTAGAAATACATAAGGGGGGATATGATCACCATGTATAAATACATAAAGGGGGGATATGATCTCCATATATAAATACATAAGGGGGATATGATCGCCATGTACAAATACATAAGAGGGATATGATCTCCATGTATAAATACATAAGGGGGATATGATCACCAGGTAGAAATACATAATGGGGGATATGATCTCCATGTATAAATACATAAGGGGGGATATGATCACCATGTATAAATACATAAGGAGGGATATGATCTCCATGTATAAATACATAAGGGAGAATATGATCACCATGTATAAATACATAAGGGGGGATATGATCACCATGTATAAATACATAAGGGGGATATGATCACTATGTATAAATTCATAAGGGGGATATGATCTCCATGTATAAATACATAAGGGGGGATATGATCACCATGTATAAATACATAAGGGGGATATGATCTCCATGTATAAATACATAAGGGGGATATGATCACCATGTATAAATACTCTATTATTTTTTATTCTATTCTATTATTTTCTATTCAAATTTATCCTATTCGAAAATCAAATTTCAGACGATGGTTATATTCTTTCTATTATGTTCTATTCTATTCTGTGTTTTTTTCTATAATGTTTTCTATTCTATTCTAATATATTATTTTCAATTCTATTTGAATTTTGGGAAATGGTTATATTCTTTATATTCTATTTTTTCTATTCTTTCTTTTCTATTCTATTGTTATGTATTCAAATTTGAAATTTGAATTTCAGAAGATGGTTATATTCTTTCTATGTTATTCTATTATAGTTGTTTCTATTATATTCTAGTCTATTCTGTTCTTTTATTTTCTATTCTATTTTATTCTCTTTGGAACTTTGAAAATGATTCAAATTCAAACACTAATCGAATTAAAAAACTATTCGAATTTAAAAACTATTCGTAAAGTATTCAAAAACGATTCAAATTTTGTCCTAATTGTTTTTTTCGTTATTTCAGATTCTTTTAAATTTAGTACTATTGTAATTCAGAAATTCGGATATATCCAAATTTCCGAAAAACTAAAATTTGTCCAAATTGAGAGGTGGCAGTGATCAGAAAAATGATGACGCTGCATCTGTTGGGGGGTCCTAAAAGGCAAGTACTGTAAGGTATCAAGTTAGCTGACCCTGCTAACATTACATTTTTGGGGACACTATACTATTGGGGACACTATACTATTGGGGACACTAGTGTAGTTCTGTTCATGATCAAGATAATGATCAATTATTTCCCACTATAATTCGCTGATCACTGCCATTACCAGTTATATTACCATTATAGTGTCAAAGCTGCAAAACCTCATTAACACCATTATATCATAAGAAATTTACAGGACTGATCCTGAATAACCCCTTATTCATCCACCAATGAAATGCCTAAATATCCTGGTCAGGGGGGAATCTGGGGTTGTGGAAGAGATGCTCTAAAGGGTGTAATGCCCCGTACACACGGTCGGACATTGATCGGACATTCCGACAACAAAATCCTAGGATTTTTTTTGACGGATGTTGGCTCAAACTTGTCTTGCATACACACGGTCACACAAAGTTGTCGGAAAATCCAATCATTCTGAACGCGGTGACGTAAAACACGTACGTCGGGACTATAAACGGGGCAGTAGCCAATAGCTTTCATCTCTTTATTTATTCTGAGCATGTGTGGCACTTTGTGCGTCGGATTTGTGTACACATGATCGGAATTTCCGACAACGGATTTTGTTGTCGGAAAATTTTATAGCCTGCTCTCAAACTTTGTGTGTCGGAAAATCCAATGGAAAATGTGTGATGGAGCCTACACAAGGTCGGAATTTCCGACAACAAGGTCCTATCACACAAAATCCGACCGTGTGTACGGGGCATAAGTCCGAATAATAATATATAGTCTGCCATATATATAGTCAGGTCCATAAATATTGGGACATCGACACAATTCTAATCTTTTTGGCTCTATACACCAACACAATTGATTTGAAATGAAATAAACAAGATGTACTTTAACTGCAGACTTTCAGCTTTAATTTGAGGGTATTTACATCTAAATCAGGTGAACGGTGTAGGAATTACAACAGTTTGTATATGTGTAAAGTAGTGAGTGTACAGCTTGTATAACAGTGTAAATTTGCTGTCCCCTCAAAATAACTCAACACACAGCCATTAATGTCTAAACTGCTGGCAACAAAAGTCAGTACACCCCTAAGTGAAAATCTCCAAATTGGGCCCAAAGTGTCAATATTTTGTGTGATCACCATTATTTTCCAGCACTGCCTTAACCCTCTTGGGCATGGAGTTCACCAGAGCTTCACAGGTTGTCACTGGAGTCCTCTTCCCCTCCTCCATGATGACATCACAGAGCTGGTGGATGTTAGAGACCTTGTGCTCCTCCACCTTCCGTTTGAGGATGTCCCACAGATGCTCAATAGGGTTTAGGTCTGGAGACAGCAAGGCAGTGGTGGTCTTGGAGGTGTGTTTGGGGTGGTTATCATGTTGGAATACTGCCCTGCGGCCCAGTCTCTGAAGGGAGGGGATCATGCTCTGCTTCAGTATATCACAGTACATGTTGGCATTCATGGTTCCCTCAATGATCTGTAGCCCCCCAGTGCCGGCAGCACTCATGCAGCCCCAGACCATGACACTCCCACCACCATGCTTGACTGTAGACAAGACACGCTTGTCTTTGTCCTCCTCACCTGGTTGCCTCCACACACGCTTGTCACCATCTGAACCAAATACGTTTATCTTGGTCTCATCAGACCACAGGACATGGTTCCAGTAATCCATGTCCTTAGTCTGCTTGTCTTCAGCAAACTGTTTGCTGGCTTTCTTGTGCATCATCTTTAGAAGAGGCTTCCTTCTGGGACGACAGCCATGCAGACCAATTTGATGCAGTGTGCGGCGTATGGTCTGAGCACTCACAGGCTGACCCCCCCACCCCTACAACCTCTGCAGCAATGCTGGCAGCACTTATACGTCTATTTCCCAAAGACAACCTCTGGATATGACGCTGAGCACGTGCACTCAACTTCTTTGGTGGACCATGGTGAGGCCTGTCATGAGTGGAACCTGTCCTGTCATACCGCTGTATGGTCTTGGCCACCGTGCCGCAGCTCAGTTTCAGGGTCTTGGCAATCTTCTTATAGCCTAGGCCATCTTTATGTAGAGCAACAATTCTTTTTTTCAGATCCTCAGGGAGTTCTTTGCCATGAGGTGCCATGTTGAACTTCCAGTGACCAGTATGAGAGAGTGAGAGCGATAACACCAAATTTAACACACCTGCTCCCAATTCACACCTGAGACCTTGTAACATTAATGAGTCACATGACACAGGGGAGGGAAAATGGCTAATTGGGCCAAATTTGGACATTTTCACTTGGGGTGTACTGACTTTTGTTGCCAAAGGTTTAGACATTAATGGCTGTGTGTTGAGTTATTTTGAGGGGACAGCAAATTTACACTGTTATACAAGCTGTACACTCACTACTTTACATTGTAGACAAGTGTCATTTCTTCAGTGTTGTCACATGAAAATATTTACAAAAATGTGACTGAGGGGTGTACTTACTTTTGTGAAATACTGTATGTATGTATGTGTGTGTGTATATATATATATATTCGTCAGAATAATAAAAATAATAAGAATACAAATAACCATTTTTTATTCTCTGTGGGACCCCTTACGGCAAGCCATTGCATCAGTAAGCTGGAAATGCCCTCAAGATTCCATCTGCACCAAATTTGGCATTTTATGATTTCTCTATGGACTTCAAAACCCAATCCAAAGGGAATCAATACCTACAAAAAATGGTGCTCCGGTAACATGGATCAGAGGGGACGGAATATCTATGATCTATTTTTCACTGATGGAGAAGCCTGATAAACCATCTTATCCATTAACCTGGGAACAGGATGTCACAGTTGGGTGGGAGGCAGACACATGGTTCTCTTGCTGTTAGAATTCTTTTCAGGGTATAGTAAATATCTCCCTCATAGAAGCAAAGTGTCAGATTACTCACACGATGGTATCGTGTACCCACCTGCCTGGCCAAGATTTTCCCAGGCACGTCACCACTATGTTTTAGAGGATGCGGGCTTCTGGGATCCTTCTTTTTACACATGGTGGGAATGCCCTCGCGTTCAGGGCTTCTGGAACAGGATCTTTTGCTTGCTGCGTAAAGTGACTGGTCTGGCTCTACCAAAAACACCGGAGACCACTTTATTGAATAGTAGACTGACCAGATGTTCCAGGTCCCTCTGAAACCTAATTCCTTTTATACTGCTGGGCGCCAATATCACGGTAGACCCAAGCATGGAAACAACCTACTGTATCCTTTCCCGTAGCAAAAACGGAAAATATCCTGGATAATGGTTCAGGAAAAGATGGTCAGTATTCTACAGTCCACTACAGAAAAATCTGATCTGGTCTGGGAACCATGGAATACCTATTACAACGGCCTTTGTCACCTTTTACAACGCGTTTTGATCTATGGTGCCTTACCTCTCTCCTTTTTATACACTTTTTTCTTTCCTCTTTCTTTCCCCCAATTACTTTAAACCCCCTGGGTTCATGTTTTCAAACATTTTTGTCAGGGTACTTTTTATTAAGGACGCAACGATATGGGTATCTCAGGTATATTATAGACCTTCGATTTCTATGGCTTTACATACAGAACTATTCTGTTAGATGATAACACCTTTTTAGTTCTAAAAATCATCACTTGTTTCTTACTTGGCTCACTATGTTCTCATTACTATTTTCATGACTTTCAGTATCAGGTCGAGTATCTCCCTACTATGAGGTTTGTTTATGTTCCATACCCTGACTGACATACCATAAGACTAATGAAAGTAAATTAAAGTTCGGCAGTATTGCCTCCCTCCCTTTCACACAGTGTGATCCCAGAAGAGGGGTCTAAGTGTGGGGGGACAAAACCCCCCAATACTAGATCAATGCAAATTCTGCATTCTCTGTTTAATTATCTATTGTGACTCAGGTCCTGTTATGTTACTCATATACACAATTCTCCACTATTTGGCAGAATGTTAGACACGTGGAAATTAATTTCGTTCCGAATGAGTTTTTTTAACAAATTTCGACAAATTTGTTAAGTCAGACGTTTCCAAATTAACGAAAACCTGTTTTATGAATTTTTAAGAATATTCGTAAATTTGAATCTTCGAAAATCTGTAAAATGGTGAATTCGTAAATTTGAAATTTCGAAAACCCGAAAAATTTGAATATCTGAAATAATAACTAACTATTAAATTATAGGTATTGGAATTCCCTTTCAAATTTGGCTGTTAGTGAACCTAACGAATACAAATTTATATGAAGTTACGGATTATCCGGAATAACGAATGCCGCATCTAAACAAATTAATAATTATAAATAACAATAATAATAATAAAAATGTTGTATTATTATTATTATTATTATTAATAATTACTGTATTTATTGGCGTATAACACTCACTTTTTCACCATGAAAATCAGGTGCAAAGAGCGTGTGTGTGTTATACGCCGATACTTTAATTTTAGCTGCCTCGGAGGGGACAGGGAGGGGGGCGGGACGAGTGCTGTCAGATTACATACAATGAGAATCTTCTGTTTACTTGGCTGCCTCTGTAAAATCAAGTCCCATCTCCTGGGCCGCCATTGGACCACTGTTCTGTCTATCATAGGAGATTCTCATTGTATGTAAATTGGTCGGCGCTTGTCCCGCCCCCCTCCCTGTCCCCTCTAGGCTGCAGATGGGCATCGATCAGGCTGCACTGATGGCAATGGCGAGGCTGCTGCATTGAAGGTAATGGTGAGGCTGCCGCATTGATGGCACTTGAGAGGCTGCAGATGGGCACTGACCCTTATTTTGCTTCAAAGTTCCTTATTTAAAATGTAAGTTTTTTTCCTGAAACCTTCCTCTTAAAATGAATGTGAGTGTTATACGCCGATAAATACGGTAATTCCATTTGTTTAGATACGGCATTCATTATTTCGGATAATTCATAACTTTGGATAAATTCGTATTCGTTACTTTCACTAACAGCCAAATTTGATAGGAAATTCCAATACCTAGAATTTAATAGTTATTTATTATTAGTTAGTTAGTTACTATTTAGTATATAGGTTGGAAGGGTCCGCGCTTAGGACGTGTATGAAGGTTGCAGCCTCCCCAGATAGCCCCTCGTAGGAGGGCTCTAAAATATAGAAAAAAGAGGATGAAAGGGGTGAGTGGCGCTACCTACATGCCAAAGAGTGATCTAGCAGATCACTCTTCACTGGCTAAACATTTAACAAAAAACACAGTGGTAATGTGATAATTAATACAGCTCACCTACACCAGTAGGTAAGTACTAAGGTCCTATAAGTGTAGGCACCAATTCTACATAGGATATTATTTCACCAATAGTGTAAGTAAACTTTATAAATTAGTGAATCCCAAATACTGTGTAAAAATAATAATGAATCCTCTCCTTATGTCAATGCACTTAAAATCCAAACATGAGTTGCATGACAGTAGAGTGATCCTTTGCTTATAACAGTGCATATAATGTCCAAGCCCCAAATTCAAAATATATGCAAACCCAAAAAACAGTACAAAAAAACAAAAAAAAAAAGTGCAAAAAAATCGCACCAAAAACCAGAAAAAATGCAAAAAATCGCACCAAAATGCAATTTATCGCACCATGTATAAAAAACACATAGGTGCATTCATTCCAGTGAGAGTGACTGTGCTTAGAAGGGTTGTAGCAGGTGACTTTAGTGCTCACAGAATCTTGACAGGTGACTTGCGTGCTCCCCCTCAAAGGTCCCCACTCACCAGCTCCTACTACCCCTACAGGGGTGATACGCATGTAACTCCTTAGTGTAGACCGGTAGCCACAGGTGTCAGCCTCTGCAGTCCCTCGAGCAGCCTTGGGATATCCGAGTGGTAAATGCTTATGATCCTCATAAAAAAGAGAAATTGGCTCCCATAGTGCAGTATTTCCACAAAATCTGTTTATTAAAAATGTATAAAAATATATAAAAACAAGCAGACAAAAAATCCTGTTTGTGCAGCGTAATTCCTACTCCCATAAGGGGCTGCACTTGCCGTCACAGAGCATAAGGCGACCGAGCTATGGATGAGCAGCATGCGCTCCAACTGCGTTCCACCCACTCACTCAGCTTCCTGAAAGTCACGTGGTGTGCGTAGTGACGCTGTACGCGTTTCATCATAGACGTCTTCAGCGGCGGTGTCCCCCCACTGCACGCCACGTATTTTGTAAGGACGAGCGGCTGTAAACCCCGCCCACTTAACTCCGACCCACCCAACCAATGCTGGAAAACAGGAGCCCCACACATTACAAAGCAATGCTAGGTAGAGACCCAGCCCGGGGACGGACCAAATATAGTATGGTTTCAGGTGGAGGTGAATAATATTAAACCCGCTCTCCCTTAATAAACACCATAGGAAATATCATAACAACAAGTAAATTAATACAGAGACCGGGGTGAGTATAACAATATGACGTAAGCTTATAGCATTAGTATATATACTGATTACTCCAGGATCCCCCTAGTGGCAAATAACATTAGTATATATACTGATTACTCCAGGATCCCCCTAGTGGCAAAGGATAAAATTGCCTAGTTCAAAGACAGCAAATCCAGATATTACCCAGTAAACCTAACTAAATTGTCATCTGGCATAGCTGTAATCCACTGGTTACCCAGACCCTCTAAACCATGAGATATAAAAAGTGGCACAAGATAAAATAAAAATGAAATTAAAAATAAAAAAAAATTAAATAAAAACAAAAATAAAATTGCCTAATTCAAGGGGCAGCAAATTCAGATAATTACCTATTGAACCCAACTCAACTGGCATACCTGCAATCAGCTGGTTACCCAGACCCTCTAGCCCAAGAAGGTTTAAATATGGGTACCAGGAGGGTAGGCCAGATAGTGTTGTAAAGAACTGAGAGTTAAAAGCTTGGGAAATAAATTTTAAACTGAACCTTACTGGGTGTGTGCATCAGCAGATACCTCTAGAGCCCACGCCACAGGTCATGCACTACATGAAGAGGGGCATAGTGATGGGACCTCTATATAATCCCAAGCCCCTAGCATATTAATTTTCCCATTAGCCATCTCAGATAGAGCCCTCCATTGTTAGTATGAAAGGCTTAGCGGACGGCACAGATGCCCAGCACCCTGTATACACCATGATTAGTGTAATACCATAGACTCGGATTGGGGTGTAGGTCACATCCCAGACAGTACCGGAAGGGTGTGAGGTGGGCATCCAATCCCCCACATGAATAGAAATCCCTCTCCACGCCCCTAACTGGTATATATATAACAGGACCCCCCATCTAGGGGCAGCAACGCGGATGACGTTGTTAATATGGGGGAATAGAACAGAAGTATATGCATATCTCTCAAGTAAAAACCATAATGCAATATACCGGAATCAAGGATTAGCTATAAAGCAGTGGAGATCTATGTCTAGGTTGAGGCCTTGGGGGCAAGGGACCCCAATCGATAGATCCAAGCTGTTTCGTTTTGAGATACTAGAGTAGTTTTATTTCCTCCTCTCCAGTGATCTTTGATGAGGTCAATCCCATAGAATATTAAACCAGTAGGGTCCCTGTGAAGTACCTCATCAAAGTGGCATGATAGCTTGTGTTTCAGGAAGCCCTTCCGAATGTTAGTGATATGCTCCTGCATACGTACACAGAGTGGGCAGGTGGTTCTGCCCACATACTGAAGGTGGAACGGACATTCGATGACATAAGTCACATGGGTGCTATGACAAGTGATTAGTTCCCTTATCCGGTATTCTCTATGGTTAGTTTTTGACTAGTTTCCCTTTTGCGAGGTTGTTTTTTACTCACTCTACATGCCAGACACCTCTGCCATTTATAGAAGACCTTCATTTCTGGAAAGATTTTAATTGTTTTAGGTGGGTTAGCTACATTGTGGACTAGGTGGTTACAAAGGGTAGGTGCTCTCCTATAAACAAACTTTGGCTTGTTGGGCAGTATCTGTGAGAGGACACGGTCCTCCTTCAATATAGGCCAATATCTTTTCAGGATATGCTCAAAGGCCTTGTATTAAGTGTTAAACCCTGTAATGAAAGCCATCTCCATTTTGTTTTCTTTTCTAATTGATTTTTTAAGTAGAGTGTTTCTGTCCATACTCGCTATATTAATCTTCAATTTTTCCAGATGTTCACGCATGTATCCTTTTTCAAGGAACCGTTCAATTAGAATATCAGCCTGTAGTTGGAAGTCTTCTATTGTATAACAGTTTCTACACAACCTGAGCAGTTGACCCTTGGGTATATTCCCTTTCCACTTTGGATGGTGGCAGCTGGACATCGGGATTAGGGATGAGCTTCGAGTTTGAGTCGAACTCATGTTCGACTCGAACATTGGCTGTTCGCAAGTTCGCCGAACAGCGAACAATTTGGGGTGTTCGCAGCAAATTCGAATGCCGCGGAACACCCTTTAAAAGTCTATGGGAGAACTCAAAAGTGCTAATTTTAAAGGCTTATATGCAAGTTATTGTCATAAAAAGTGTTTGGGGACCCGGGTCCTGCCCCAGGGGACATGGATCAATGCAAAAAAAAGTTTTAAAAACGGCCGTTTTTTCAGGAGCAGTGATTTTAATAATGCTTAAAGTCAAACAATAAAAGTGTAATATCCCTTTAAATTTCGTAGCTGGGGGGTGTAGTATGCCTGTAAAGGGGCACATGTTTCCCCCGTTTAGAACAGTCTGACAGCAAAATGACATTTTGAAGGAAAAAACCCATTTAAAACTACCCGCGGCTATTGCATTGCCGACAATACACATAGAAGTTCATTGATAAAAAGGGCATGGGAATTCCCCAAAGGGGAACCCCGAACCAAAAAAAAAAAAAAAAAATGACGTGGGAGTTCCCCCAAAATTCCATACCAGGCCCTTCAGGTCTGGTATGGATATTAAGGGGAACCCCGGCAAAAATGTAAAAAAAAAAAAATTACGTGGGGTTCCCCCTAAATTCCATACCAGACCCTTCAGGTATAAAACAAAAACAAAAAATGGCGTGGGGTCCCCCCAAAAATCCATACCATACCGGGTGGCCCCGCCCCCCGTTATTTAAAAACTGTCAGACGAGGAGCGCCGTCACACAGCGGGAGCCTCCCTCCATGCCAGCATGGGTGCGGTGCGGCCCGGAGAAGAAAATGAAGAAGAGAAGAAAAGAAGAAGAGAAGAGCGGGAGCCTCCCCCCATGCCATGGGTGCGGAGCGGCCCGAGGAGAAGAAGATAGAAGACGCCGCGGAAGAGATGCTGGACTAGAATGCTGGAGGAAGAACCAGAAGAACCAGAAGATGAAGGAAGATAGAAGGAAGAAGAAGCATTTAAATAAAGGAATTGTCAAAAACTGTCTCTTGTCATTTTTAACATTTTTGACAGTTTTTTAGTGAAATGGTAGGAGTAAGTACCCCCTTACCATTTCACACGGGGGTGGCGGGATCTGGGGGTCCCCTTGTTAAAGCGGGCTTCCAGATCCCGATAAGCTCCCCGCCCGCAGACCCCCACAACCACCGGCCAGGGTTGTGGGGATGAGGCCCTTGTCCTCATCAACATGGGGACAAGGTGTTTTGGGGGGCTACCCCAAAGCACCCTCCCAATGTTGAGGGCATGTGGCCTGGTTCAGGAGGGGGGGGCCGCACTCTTGTCCCCCCTCTTTTCCTGCGGCCTGCCAGGTGGTGTGCTTGGATAAGGGTCTGGTATGGATTTTTGGGGGGACCCCACGCTGTTTGTTTGTTTTTTTTTGGCGCGGGGTTCCCCTTAAAATCCATACCAGACCTGAAGGGTCTGGTATGGAATTTAGGGGGAACCCCACGTCATTTTTTTAAAAAATTTTGGTTCGGGGTTCCCCTTTGGGGAATTCCCATGCCGTTTTTATCAATGAACTTCTATGTGTAATGTCGGCAATGCAATAGCCGCAAGTAGTTTTAAATGGGTTTTTTCCTTCAAAATGTAATTTTGCTGTCAGACTGTTCTAAACACGGGAAACATGCGCCCCTTTACAGGCATACTATAGACACCCCCCAGGTATGAAATTTAAAGGGATATTACACTTTTATTGTTCATGTTCGTGTCCCATAGACTTTAACGGTGTTCGCGTGTTCGAACGAACTTTTTTCCTGTTCGCATGTTCTGGTGCGAACCGAACAGGGGGGTGTTCGGCTCATCCCTAATCGGGATGTACCCATTTCAATCGCTTGCCTTAAAGAAAGTCCTGGTACTCAATCTCTCCCCTCTTTTAAAGATCTCCAAATCCAGGTATTCATTCTTATTACTCCATTTACCAGAAAAAGTGAGGCCATCTCTATTAACGTTCAGGTGAAAAAACACATAGAGTATGTTAAAAAACGTGCACAGATGACATGGAGTTTTCGACTAGTTTTGCGGGGTTACCGCTTCTTCACGAAATGCATCTGTGAATGAAATGCAATACAATAAAATAAAATGTGCATATATCCATGTGGGGAATAGTTACAAAACCATATGGTAGGAGAAGAATGAAAAAGGGGAGTTGTAACAATGCTGTGGGGCTGCTTACCCATGCTCCAGTGCAAACAATGCCTAAAACCTTATTCCAATTTAATTTGGATAATGGTACGTTCTATTATCATTTTTGATGTAGTGTATATTGTTTGGTGAGGCCACGCAACTTTTCTATAAACATAATACAACAATAACAAAAACATGTATGTAACTTGTATTATTTACTGCCCAAGGGTTGGCTCATATTACATAGCATTGAGTTAGAATTTCCAATTTATGTAGGTGGCAGTTACATACATTGGGGAGGCCAACATGTTTTTGGATTTACTGTACAGAGTAATGATTATATATATATATATATATATATATATATATATATATATATATATATATTTATTTATTTTTTTTCTCTGCTCAAGGCAGGGCAGTCCTCTCATGCCGGCCGGCTTTGAGCAAACAATGCCTCTGTTAGGTAGAAGGCAGCAGGGATACTGCAGGAAAGTCCCGTCTCTAAAGTTTCTAGAGAAGAAACAGATAACAGGCGATTTAAAGGGGTTTAAACCCTCATGCATCCTATGCATTAAGGTTAAAAAACTGTCAAAAACCATGAACCAGACTGAGACAGAAGTACAGTAAAATCACACTTGTTTATTATTAAAAATAAAAAGGTAAATAGAGTAAGCGTAGTCAAAGCAAAGCCAGAGTTCAGTAACCAAATCAGGTAGTCAGCCAAGCCAGAGTTCAGTAACCAAATCAGGTAGTCAGCCAAGCCAGAGTTCAGTAACCAAATCGGGTAGTCAGCCAAGCCAGAAGTCATGGATCCAAGTAGAGGAACAGCAAGAAGGATAAGGAGCCAGAAGGGATATCAGCAAAGCCAGTCTTTAAACAGGAATAAAGGAGATGGTTTCTTGTGATGTGACCAAGGCGAAGGCAGGAATGAAGTGAGCTTGAGATCTTTAAGTAGGCAGGACTGACGAGCAGATTCACAACAGCTGATAAACTGTGGAGAGAGATGGGAGCTGATCGGCCAGGTCAGAGAAGGAAGGGCTGAGCCAGCCCTGACAAAAACACCTGGCAGTGACCGGCCCCCTGTTTCACTTACCTGAGCCCTGGAGTTTCACCCGGCAGGGACTCGCTGTCCCTCTGCCCGGGGTTCTCAGCTCTTAATTGGATAGATTGATAGCATTACAGCCATTGGCTCCTGCTGCTGTCAATCAAATCCAATGACGCGGGCGCCGGGGGGCAGGGCAGAATACATGGCTGGACTCGGGAGCGGGCCCGCAAGGTAATCCCCCGGGAGAGCGCTTCTCCTAGGGGGTTATCTGATGAGGGGAGGAGCTGTGAGAGCCACTGGGGGACCCCAGAATAGGAGGATCGGGGCCACTCTGTGCAAAACAAGCTGCACAGTGGAGGTAAGTATGATATGTTTGTTATTTAAAAAAAATAATCAAAGCACATCATTTTACAATCATTTTAACCCAATAGGGCTTAATTCAGTGTTTATATAGGTTTCTGTTGTGTTCACCAGCCCACCTGACCCAGCAGGCTATGAATTCTGATGAATGATTGGCCCTGGATGCAGGCTTCCTCCAGGGTTGAATATTCGCAGGTAATCGCTCCACGGGTGGTTACATGTGAATGGCCGTGATTGGCTGTGGGAGTTGTCAGCCTTCCATTGCTTTCAATGGGACTACTTCCCACAGCCAATCACCAGGAACCTCTGCTGGGTCTTGTGCATGTGATCACTAACAGCCCCATTTGCAAGTGTGAATGGGGCCTAAAGAAGAAAAAAAACACTCCACATGTGATTACAGAAACAGGGAAAGGTTTGGAGGTACAAATATGTTTAAGGTGAAAGTACTGTAAGTCCATAAAGGGCAATAGTCAATATTCCTGATCCTTACAAAGTTTAACTGTGACTTCCACTTTCCCCTTTGTGTATATATAGATCAGTCCTACTTGGTTGGGGCAGGCTTGAGAAAGAGGCTGGACAGCCTTGAAACGTGTCGCCCCTGTGCATTCTTCCAGCTTGTGACATTTGAAACAGATACACTGCAGAAATAGCTTGGTGTCAGCTTAGGCACAGGCTAATGTGAGTTTTACTTTATTACCTTGTAAACCACATATTGCTTGGGATTGTTAGACCAAAGCGCAGGCAGACCTACAAAGTATTTGGGTCAAAGCATCTGGTGAGTGTCAGTGTGCTAAGGGGGGAGGGGTGGAATCGCAGGAGAACACGTTTTCCAGCACAGTCTATCACATGATTAAGATTGGAGCACAAATTGGAGTTTTTGGACTCATCACAATTCACACTGATGGAATATGGCGTCTGTACTGGACTGTCACATGGTCATTAAACATTTAGAGTTTGGTGTATTATTATAGTTCACAGTTTTAACCCCTTCGTGCCTATGGGGAAAACAAATCTTAATGCCTAAGCCCGATTTTGCAACTTTGACACAACTTAAAGTGAAAAAACACTTGGCGGTGACCGGCCCCCCAGCCCCCCCGTTTTACTTACCTGAGCCCTGGAACTTCACCCACCTGGGACGCTCTGTCCCTCTGCCTGGGCCTCTCGGCTCTTGATTGGATAGATTGATAGCAGCGCAGCCATTGGCTCCCGCTGCTGTCAATCAAATGCAATGACGCGGGCGTCGGGGAGCGGAGCCGAGTCATACATTCGGCGTCTATGGACTCGGTAGCTTGACTGCAAGGTAACCCCCTGGGACAGCGCTTCTCCTAGGGGGTTATCTGATGTGGGGAGGAGCCGCGAGAGCCGCTGAGGGACCCCAGAAGACGAGGTTCGGGGCCACTCTGTGCAAAACGAGCTGCACAGTGGATGTAAGTATGACATGTTTGTTATTTTTTTTTTTTTAATAATCGAAGCTTTACAATCACTTTAAACCTATAAACAACAAGAAAGCCAGGCGCATGGATGTGTCCAAAGATTCCATGTGGTTGGGGGTCATTAGACTCCGGCCGCTGCTCCCAAACTCTATAGACCAGATGAGAAAAAAACGACCTTGACCCAAACACTAACCCTGGGGCTGACCTAGATCAAACCTAGATCTAGGTATTTTTTCAATTATTTCTATTTAATTTTTTTTATTATGTGCACTGCAGAAAAATGTGTTCGTTTTCGATAATTTGTAACTTTGGATACATTTTTATTCGTTACATTCACTAACAGCCAAATTTGAAAGGAAATCCCAATACCTATAATTTAATAGTTAGTAATAGTTAAGTTATTATTAGTTAGTTATTTCAGATTTTCGTTCTTATTTTCGGATTTCCATTCTTATTTTTCGATTTTCGGATTTTAGAATTTAAAATTTCCAGATTTCCGAATTTTAGAATTTACGGATTTTCAAGTTTTTGAATTTACGAATTTATGAATATTTGGAAAAATTGGTTTGGTTAAAAATTGGTTTTCGTTAATTCGGATATTTCCGAATTTCCGATTTTGTCAAAAAAGGATTTGAAATGAAACTAATTGCACATGTCTATTCTACACACACTTTTCTTTCTCTGCAATGACAGAGAAATATACAATGTATCTCTCTTGTTCATTCACAAGGACAGAAAACATGGGGGGCGGGCTTCCCAGTGACTGATCACTGTGATAGCCATTCAGAGGCTATCACAGCGATCAGGTGACCCGGAATTGGGAGTCCTAGGTCCCGAGCGTTAGAACGGGGCCCTGAACTCTCTGTGGTCTCTGTACTGGGAGCACGCCATGCAGTGCACTCCCAGCAAAAAGGGAGATACGCAAATATGCGGCCCGGTGGAAAAAAAGCCCAGTCCAGTGGGGCCCCATATTTGCGTACGGTGAGCGTGAAGGGGTTAAGGTTGTGTTGATTGAATACTTTTGGCACCAGAGGATAATTAATACTTTGCACTTGTACTCTTTTATATTTTTGATTCACATCTGTGTTTGTAGCACGGGATATTTATGGTTCAGCTGCAGGGGTATCAGGGGCGGTCCGTCCATTAGCGCAGCCCCCTCTCTCCATGCCACCCTCTATATGCAAAGGATAGATTCCATGCATAGCATGAATCTATCCACGTCCACCGCAGCCGCCCCCTATTCATGTGTCCGGCCCCTTTCAGGGCACCGCGCTTATGAATTACAGCGGCGCGGGTGTTTTTTTGAAGCACCTGATTAGAGCCAAAGACTCTAATAGGCTTCAAAATAGGGTGGGCTCGGGTCACAGAGAATGCGCTCCGGTCCCACCCAGGTGTGTTACAACACTGATCCTCAATCCAGCCAATCAGAAGCGGGTGTGATTCCCAATTGCCTGCCGAGGAAGAGGGAGGAAATGGAAGCCACCGCCACCATGATGACCCGTGGAGAGCAGGAGAATGGGAGGCCACTGCCGCCGAGCAGGGGAAGCCTCTGGTGATGGGGTAAGTGCTACCAATAAACGGGGGGTTGGTATACTGTTTGCCGAACCCTAAAAAAATTTACACTGGCTGCCACTGGTTTTAACGGTGCTCCCTCCCCCCTCCCAATACCTATGCTGACTCTAAATAAAGAACGTTTTGCAGGAAATGGAAGCCGCCACCATGATGACCCGTGCAAAATAGGAGGCTGCTGCCGCCGAGCAGGGGAAGCCACTGGTGATGAGGTAAGTGCTACCAACTGACCGGGGGTTGGCATACTGTTTGCTGCACCCCAAAATTTACACTGACCACCACTGGTCTTAACGGAAATAAAGAACATTTTGCACTCAGTGTATCCCTAAAAATTCATGATGCTGCACACATCCAAAATGATCCGAATACCAGATAAATGTGAATCTGTGTAAACGCCAGTGGCGGCTGGTGCTCAATATTTTGGGAGGAGCAGCAAACAAACCTGGCCCCCTCACTCGCACTACTCCTCCCCCCTGCGCTCGCTCGATTGATCGATCGGGAAGGCGGCGATCCACTTCAACTACCCCCCAGCACTCGATCAAAAGACTGGGAAGGCAGCGATCCACACGCACTACCCCCCCAATGCTGGATTAAAAGATAGGGAAGGCGATTCATGGCCTTACCTTATGCTGTGGTAGAGGTGCGGGGAGGAGGACGATGATGACGAGGTGGTGGTGTTGGGCATTGCTAAATCCAGGGTAGGGCTCCTGGAAGAGGATGTTGCTGCTAGGGCTGTTGCTTCTCCTCCAAACAGGAATCGGGTCCTGAGAACCGATTGGCCCGGGCTCCACTGCTGCCATTATACATGTACCAAAAGCGCTGTTTATCTTCTCAAATGTGAGTTTTTTAACTATAATAAATATCCATTATTTTTAATGGAATCACGCTATGTGGCATGTTGTTCTCCTCTCCAACTATATATATGAATGCATGGGAGAATCTATCCATCTTACTCCATGAATATCTACTTTGGAGGTTACTACCCTTGAGAGCCATTTGAAAACTTGTGGGATTACCTGATTCCGTTATCAAAGGTCACCAGATTTGAAGCCTTCATCTTTGGTGTACACCACCACAAGCCTGTTTGACTCACTGGGCGTACGCCCTTCTGGGTTCAAACATTCTGGTAAGCCTTCATCTAATTGGTGGTGGATTATCTACTTGTAAACTCTCCTCACAAGTTATTTTCACTTTTGTCGTCAAGAGGATGTTATGAACATTTGGTTTCTCTTCATTTAATTTTTGAACTCACTACACATTGGGTTTCTACCACTCATGGATTTCACGTTTTATTTGTTTTTCAATATTGATGTAGTATCACTGTGAATGAACTTAATCAAGGTTATACACAATTCTTAATATTGATTGTGAGATTCACAACATTGTCTCAGTTCATTTTGAGTTATGTTTCTAGAGCTGCACTTTTATTTTTATGTTATTTTATTATTTTGACAGAGTTATAAAAGCAAAAACAAAAGCAGTTATTGTTTTTTTTTTAAGTGTTTTGTACTTACTTTGTCCTATAACCAATGAATAAAAACAGAATTAAAAAAAGAATAGAACTTCAGTAGAGCTTTATTCAGAAATTATTTTATGAACTGTAAACTTATTTTTATAGTTAAAAAAAGGACTCTCAAGTGACAAAGGTGTTTTAAATGAGATCTTTAGAGACATTTAACAAGACTTAAAGCTTTGTATTCTTACAACACAGCAGACTGTCCTGCGGGAATGCCAACAAATTATATCTATATAAGATATTCACTGAATCAAATGTCTGCATAGAATCCCGAATATAACATGTGGGCACACCTTATATGTTTTCTTATTAATAGTTTCTAAGATTGATATTTTTTTTACTGTTTATTGGTATACATTTACACAGAGAGGGAATAAATAATATGAAGAATCTCACAAAGATTATCACTCTTATTCTTGTGGGTCTATCAGACCATCCACCAACCATGAATGGACTTTTTGTGCTCTTCCTTCTGATCTATCTGATGACTCTTATCATAAACCTCATTATATTTTTCTTGGTCCTCACTGACTACCATCTGCACAACCCAATGTATTTTTTTCTCAGCAATTTGGCATTTCTGGACATGTCTTATTCGTCAGTGAGTGGACCAAGGATGCTCTTCAACTTGGTCACCAAAAAACGATCAATAACCCTCTCTGCCTGTACAGCCCAAGTCTTTTTCTTTCTCTATTTTGCTTGCTCTGAGGTCCTCTTGCTCTCGGCTATGTCCTATGACCGGTACATCGCCATCTGCAAACCACTTCATTACACACAAATTATGTCCTGGAGGATTTGCAGTCAGTTAGCTGTTATAATTTGGGTCTTTGGGTTTATTTATTCCTTGGTCCATACACTTTGTTCGCTCAGGTTGTCCTTCTGTGGTCCAAATTCCATCCACAGCTTCTTCTGTGACCTTCCACACTTGTTCCAGATCACATGTACTGACCCAACAATAAACATAGTGCTCATTTATGGATTGAGTGGCAGTGTGGGATTAACTGCTTTTCTTTTCACATTTCTTCCATATGTTAGAATTATCAGTACAATTCTCCACATTCGTGGCAAAATTGGAAAGCTGAAAGCATTCTCTACCTGCACATCGCACCTCTTGGTGGTCTTCATCTTCTATGGCTCCACAATGTTTATGTACTTGGTTCCCACTGCCACTAATATGTTTGGCATAAACAAGCTGTTTTCAGTCATAACGGCCCTCATTAACCCTTTGCTTAATCCTCTGATCTACAGCCTGAGGAATACCGACCTTAAGGCAGCATTCAGGAGGACTTTAAATCACTGAATAATAAGCCAATCCAGAACTAGATTTAGATAGAAATAACTTTCATGCAATGCAGTTGGATGTCTCCAACTTACAAGTCGACCTCAATGCAATGTTTAATTGGGCAACTATGTGGCAAATGAGGTTTAATGTTGGTAAATGTAAAGTTATGCACTTGGGGGCTAAGAATATGCATGCATCATACATACTAGGGGGAGTACAACTGGGGAATCAATGGTGGAGAAGGATCTGGGGGTTTTGGTAGATCATAAGCTTAATAGTAGCGTGCAATGCCAAGCTGTAGTATTAAAAGCGATTAAAGTCCTTTCTTGTATAAGAGAGGTATGGACTCCAGAGAGAGAGACGTCATCTGTCAACATAGTTTTTAAATGGAAATGTATACCGGTAACTAATCCAGTACCGCAACCTGGTCAAGGGCAGCAAACTACGGAAGTCTTACCTGTGGTACTGGTGGTACCTGGTGGTTTCTGGTGATGGTAGAGTATATCAAAATCATTCCTACTCTTACGGTTCATGTCACTCCTCCCCCAACCCCCAGAGGAGATGGGTGGGTCAACAACAGTACCCCAATGCCAATTGGGGATGGGGTGGCAGGGGAGACCACATTTATAGATTTCCATTAACCCACTCTAACTATCAGTCCCCTCATAGGAGGCCTCCTCCACCTTGGAGAAATAGAGGGGAACAATATACACACTGTGGTGATGGCGATTCACGTGGCCCTCAGAATAACGGTGGCTCCCCATATCACTATAGAGTGGATACCTAAAATAGGTTTGCACCCCTTACAAATGATAATGGAGGAATTGAACCCAGATGCTTTAGAGATCATTCAGGTCTACCTCCCTGGTATGATTATTACCCAAGTGATAACCATAATCAACAGGTTTTTCAGTGGGGTACGGGGGGGGGGGCACAAAAGAAATGGATACGCAAGAGAGGGACAAGAGGGGGGAGGCACCTTCACCCCAAAAAGCAGGACCTAAGTGACAGTGGTATGATTAATCTTAGTATCAAGGAACTATCTAAAGAAGAGGTCACAATCCTTAGAAAAGGACTTAAATTTGCACCCCTCGTAATCTAAACAAGTTCCAGACTTTTATAGTTATACAGAAATATACTCGTAGGCTGAATATTAAAAGATATCTCATAAGTAATTCCACTAGGCAACTAGTGAGGGGCACATCAGAATTTGTTCATTTTGGCCTGACTAACACATCTCTCTTTAATCCTCCTTGAAACAGTGCCCCTAACATTAAAGTTTTTCAGGATTTGGTTGTGAAAGACTTACAAAATCTGAGCATACGACTTGTACATCCTCAATGTGATGTCAGAATAGGATTAGATAGCTTGTGCAATAGGAAAGATATAGTTGTCAGACCAGCAGATAGAGAAGCATACTCACAGGAAATGGAAAGACTCTTATCAGATAGTGAGATTTATGCCCCTTAATCTATGGACCCCACGCTGAAATTTAAAAAAAGAACTTAAATCACTTGTGAAGGAGGGATTTACTATGAGCATTTTAAACAAAAAGGAGAAGGAGCATTTGGTACATCTGGCTCCTAGATTACCCACAATGTACAGTATTCACAAAACTTTAGTAAACCCTCCAGGATGACCCATCATCAGTGGTATAGACTCTATTACATCCCGAGTCAGCAAGTATATTGATCATTATTTGCAACCACTGGTGATGAGTACTCCTTCTTCTATCCTCAAGGGCACAAAACATGCCATTAATATTTTAAATACGGTTGAGTGGAAGCCCACATACCTACTAGTGAGTGCAGATGTTGCATCCCTGTACGCAGCCATCTCACATAAACTAGTGTATGAAGCAGTTCAATGTTTCCTCTCCCGAGATTCTGCTGTTCCCTCTGCACACAGTAACTTTATTCTAAAGTTGCTTAAATTGTCTGTCGCATAATTATTTTTAGCAAAATGGGGCATATTTTTTGCAAACAAAGGGTGTAGCCATGGGAGCAAAATTTGCTCCCAGTATGTCAAACCTTTTTATGTCAAATGGGGAAGAGGACATTGTTTTATGTAACAAACGTCCAGAGTTAATTCTATGGAAAAGATTCATTGATGATGTCCTCTTAATATGAGACGGTAAACTTCAGTGGATGCGTTTGTGTTTTTTTCGAATGCTAACAATAGGGGCACAGTCCTTAGTCATTAGTTGAGCCCCACTGATATCCATCTCCTGGATTCGAGAATTTCAATACAAAAGGATGTAATTGTTACCTCCACTTTCTTTAAACAGACAGACAGGAATGGGTACATTCCATTAGACTCTTGTCACCATCCCTCCTGGTTAAGGGCTTTGCCTAAAGGACAATTTTTGCATTTAAAAACGCAATTGTACCCATTTGGATGAGTATTTAAGGGAAGCATCTATTCTTAAAACTAGGATCCTGGCCAAGGATTATAATGAAAAAGCTTTAGATTCCCTTATACAAGAAGCTGGTAGCAGTGATCGTGAGCAATTAATAGGTGACAATTCTCATCTGGATGGTAATTCAAATGACTTTGGTTCAGCTTTTTTTTACTACCTTTTCGAGCCACCATTGGGCAATTAAAAGGACCATAAGGAGTGACCGTGTTCTTGACCCTCGAGTAAATGATCAACCTCGAGTTATCTTTAGGGGAGCACCTAATTTAATAATCATAATCCCCCCACAAGCCCTACTTTTTTTAGTGATCTGAAGGGTTCTTAGCTTTGTGGAAAATGTCAGGCCTGTAGAATAAATACACATAGGATGAGGAAAATAACTGAATTTACCTCAGTAGACACAGGAGTAACTTATCCCATTAAAGCTTTCATTTCTTGTATGGCTAAATGTGTTGTATATTTCCTTAGATGCCCCTGTGGCTTGGGATATGTAGGGCGTACTGTACGAATGCTACATATTAGACTGGCGTAACATTTAGCCAATATCCGAAAGGGTTTCTATAAACATAATGTTTCTAAACATTATGATTTTAAACACAACAGGGATCCCGAGGGCACCACTTTTAATACCCTTTCAAAAATATGTTCCCCATTGGCGAGGCAGTAACGGAAAGTGGAAATTTTCCAGGGCCGAAACCAATTTGATCTACAAAGTTAGGCTCTCATGTGCCCCATGGTTTGAATGTTGACTGGGACATCAACAGTTTTATTAATAACAGTTGATGTCCCCTCCACCACAAATTCTTCACCATATGTCCTTCTAATTTTGTGGTCAAATAGGATGGTTAAATGACTTTAGGGACACATAATCATCATATGCTGTCTGATATTGAGGTTAAATTGAATGGTTTAGATGCCCTTATGGATACATATGTGGTGTATGAATGTGTGGTTCTATAAACCTCATATTTAAAATTTTCAATATTTTAACCATTTTCAAATTATGATTATATTGTTTTTATTATTATATATACTATTTTGTGAATTCTTGGGATGATGAGGAATCGTGTCTACTTAATTAAATTTAAATTTTCAAGGTTTTTAAATTTATAGGGATTGTGTTATGATCCACAAGATGGCGCCGTGCAGTCTTTTTTAGCTGATTAGGAACAACTGTTTGCTTTGATTGATGGGCATACTCTTTTACCAATGGCTGCAAAGGTCATTTTTTCAGTTAACCTATGGTGAGACGTGTTTTGTTTACCAATGGGTGTAAAGGTCATTTCTATCTGCACTATGGCAACGCTTCCTTGTCTCTTATTTGGACTATTTAAAGAGCAGCATTAGGCATGTGAATGTACCCCTGATGATGTCATTTATGACGAAACGATAGTCGGGATAGTCACGTACACATGCTGCTCCACCTGCGCGATCGCTGCTTGAAACTCACATGATCATAGCTTGTACTTTTATGTAAGTGTACTGTTTAATAAACCAGATGTTGAGACAGTATCACACTATGTGGAGTCCTATTGTCTCCTAAACATTCTGCTATTGAGGCTTCCTAATACTGCATCCTGTATCCTGAGTTGCTGTGAACCTCCCTGGTGTATACTATTAGGGATGAGTTGATCACCCCCCCCGTTCGGTTCGCACCAGAACATGTGAACAGACAAAAAATGTGTGCGAACACCGTTAAAAGTGCTAATTTTATAGGCTTATATGCAAGTTATTGCCATGAAAAAGTGTTTGGGGACCCAGGTCCTGCCCCAGGGGACATGTATCAATGCAAAAAAAAGTTTTTAAAATGGCCTTTTTTTCAAGAGCAGTGATTTTAATAATGCTTAAAATGAAATATCGTGCCTGTGGGGTCCCCTTAGCCTGCCTGTAAAGCAACGCATCTTTCCTATGTTTATAACAGTACCACAGCAAAATAACATTTCTAAAGGAAAAAAATTTCATTTAAAATTTCTCACAGCTGTAGTGTATTGTCGGATCCCGGCAATATACATAAAAAATCATTGAAAAAAAACTGTGTGGGTCCAACCCCCAGTCCATTACCTTCAGGTCTGGTATGTATATTAAAGGGAACTCCACACCAAAATAAAAAAAATGCCTTGGGGTCCCCCCAAAATCTATATAAGCCCCTTCAGGTCTGGTATGGATTTTAAGGGGAACCCCACGCAAAATTTTAAAAAAATGGCGTGGGGTCCCCCCAAAATCCATACCAGACCCTTACCCGAGCATGCAACCTGGCAGGCTGCAGGAAAAGGGGGGATGAGAGAGTGCCCCCCCACCTGAACCGTACCAGGCCACATGTCCTCAACATGGGGAGGGTGCTTTGGGGTCCCCCAAATCACCTTGTCCCTATGTTGATGGGGACAAGAGCCTCATCCCCACAACCCTTGCACGGTGGTTGTGGGGGTCTGCGGATGGGGGGCTTATCAGATTCTGGATGCCCCCAGATCCTGGCCCCAGCCTATGTGAATGGGTATGGGGTGCATCATACTCATACCCATTCACCAAAAAAGTGTCAAAAAAGTAAAAACGACAGCAGACAGCTTTTGACAATTCCTTTGACAATTAAAAAAAAGTGTCCCGTGATGTAAATCCATCGTCAATCACGGCACTGATGGTCCTGAGAAAAAAAACAAAAAATGGAAAAACTCTGCCTCCGTTTCGTGGTGACAGCTGTTAAATAGCCATGGGTTGGGCCACCTGGTGACGTAAATGGGTGACCCTGCCCCCATTTGACATCACATGAGTTCTTCCTTTTTTTTCTGGACCATTGGCACCGTGATTGCAGATGTATGGACATCGCGGGACACTTTTTTTTTTTAATAAAGGGATTGTCAAAAACCCTCTCCTGTCATTTTTACTTTTTTGACACTTTTTTTGGTGAATGAGTAAGGATACAATGTACCCAATACCCATTCACATGGGGGGGCGGGATCTGGGGGCCCCTTATTAAAGGGGGCTTCCATATTCCGATAAGCCCCTCGCTCGCAGACACCCCCAACCACCGAGCAAGGGTTGTGGGGGTGAGGCCCTTGTCCCCAAAGCACCCTCCCCATGTTGAGGGCATGTGGCCTGGTATGGTTCAGGAGGGGGACACTCTCTGCCCCCCCCTTTTCCCCTGCCAGGTTGCATGCTTGGATAAGGGTCTAGTATGGATTTTGGGGGGGACCTCCACACAATTTTTTTTCTAATTTTGGCGCAGGGTTCCCCTTATCCATTTCAATACACTGTGTTATATAAACTACACTGCCTGCATTGACTGAATATATAGGCTACGCTGAATGCAGAGAGTATATATATATATATATATATATATATATATATATATATATATACCATCAAATACACTGCCAACACTAATTAACCTGCCTGCCTAATATATCTCCGTCCACACACTATACACAGGCGCCGTGTAAGCAGCCTTATATAGTGTGGGGTGTAAACTTAGTCCCCCAGAGCCATGATTGGCCAAAGGCACCCTGTCTTTGGCCAGTTATGGCTCTCTTAGCAGAGCACGCTGTGATTGGCCAAAGCATGCAGGTCAGGTGCATGTTTGGCCAGGTACCATCCACGGCCATAGGAGAGGAACGTACAGATTTCCTTCTCAGCAGATCAGAGATCCAACCAAGTGCTGCATGACCTCTCTGAGTAAGGGGGGTCGCTGACTTTTCGGTAAGCCTCTATTTTTGATTATGGTGTAATGGATGTGATTAAGAAATGTGATCATGGTGAAATTTATATTCAAATACTTGCTTTATATACCTAACATATATATATCAGCTTCTACGCTTAATAAGCCTTAAGATATATTCAGATTTTTGCAAAGCCTACCCTTCCCTTGCTAAGGAACTGAACTGCAACAGTTAACAGAAGTTTGCGCCTGCTTCCCAGAATACATTCAGAATATAACAACATAACACCAATGGATTAAAAGAAGCGAGAAATGCTGCAGAAATGCTGCAAGAACAAAGCTACTTCTTCAAATGAGCACCCAGCTAAAACCAATGTTTTATCACTATATGTATTTTTATATTTGTGGTTTGTATGCGCCAGTCTTGTTGACGTAGCTCAAACTTTAATGAAATTGTATACAAGTCTTGAGAAGCGGAAATATTAAACAGAAGTTTTTTATTCTGAACTAAGTATCAGCTTAATCACTTCAAAGCGTGCATGCTTTTATATTCAATCTGATCAGGGGTAGATATAATAATATCAGACTTTTGTTCTGATCCAAAACAATGGTGATGGGTGTCAGGCCGTCAGGTGTATGATCGTCATTTCCAAACACTCTTTTTTTCCCATGGAACTTTCTTTGATGAAATCCAGCTCTATGTGAATTTTTTGTTTGCACTTTATTCACATGAGATGTAATTTTGCATATCGGTCTTCAGACTTTATTCACAGTTATTATTATTTATCTATAATTGATTGTCTCCATATTAGTATATTTGTTTGCATTTACACGAATGTACTTTTATATATATCTTTTTATTTTTAGCACTGCACACTTTTTACATATAAGGGGGGATATGATCTCCATGTATAAATACATAAGGGGGATATGATCACCATGTATAAATACATAAGGGGGGGATATGATCACCATGTATAAATACATAAGGGGGATATGATCTCCATGTATAAATACATAAGGGGGGATATGATCACCATGTGTAAATACATAAGGGGGATATGATCACCATGTATAAATACATAAGGGGGATATGATCTCCATGTATTAATACATAAGAGGGATATGATCTCCATGTATAAATACATAAGGGGGATATGATCTCCATGTATAAATACATAAGGGGGATATGATCTCCATGTATAAATACATAAGGGGGGATATGATCTCCATGTATAAATACATAAGGGGGGATATGATCTCCATGTATAAATATATAAGGGGGGTATGATCTCTATGTATAAATACATAAGGGGGGATATGATCTCCATGTATAAATATATAAGGGGGGTATGATCTCCATGTATAAATACATAAGGGGGATATGATCACCATGTATACATACATAAGGGGGATATGATCTCCATGTATAAATACATAAGGGGGTATGATCTCCATGTATAAATATATAAGGGGGATATGATCTCCATGTATAAATACATAAGGGGGTATGATCTCCATGTATAAATACATAAGGGGGATATGACCTCCATCTATAAATACATAAGGGGGGATATGATCTCCATGTATAAATACATAAGGGGGGATAGGTCATCATGTATAAATACATACAGGGTATCATCCTGATAGTATCCATACTAAGTAAGTGCCAGTATTTTTGTAATATATCCTTGATCTGTCTGTGTTGTTGACAGAACCTAGTAGTTACTTGTGTAGTTGTGGATTCTCTATTCATTTATTTTTTTGGAAAAGAGGAGCTCCTTTCAGACTTTGTTTTTGGCCTTTTTATATGCCTTTTTTAGAATGCCATTAGAGTATCCTCTAGCATGCAATCTTGTCCTCAATACAAGGGCCTCCTTCTCAAACAGGACATCGCTAGAGCAATTGCGTCTAGCCCTAATGTATGAAAAGGATGGATGCTAACAGGGGTTCAGGGTGAAAACTAGAAGCTTCAAGGATGGTATTCCCTGCTGTGGGCTTTCTGTAAATCTCACTCTGAAGGGAGCCATCAGAATCTTTAATGATTGTCAAATCCAGAAATGAAATTTTAGATACATTATAAATCATGGTAAAGTGAAGATTGAATGTATTGCCTAAGTTGGTATATTCAAGAAATTCAGAAAGGGGTGCAGCAGAATTGTCCCATAGCATGACAATGTCGTCGATGTAGTGATACCAGGCTGTAGCATGCCTGGAATATCTGCATGCTACATCATCAGAAAACATCAATCTCCCCCACTCCCCCAGGTACAGGTTAGCGTATGCCAGGGCACAATAAGTACCCATAGCCACGCCCTGCACCTGGAGGTAGTTGGAGCCATCAAAGGAAAAGTATTTTTTAAAAAAATTCAAGAGATGCCACAATGAATTCAACCAATGGACCAATGTATCTGCCTGAGCGTAGCAGTGTGTGTCTTATGACCGAAAGGTCTAAGTCATGGGGGATCGAACTATACAAGGCCTCCTCGTCAATGGCGACTAGGGATGAGCCAATCACCCCCCCCGGTTCGGTTCGCACCAGAAAATGCGAACAGGCAAAAGATTCGGAAGAACACACGAACACCGTTAAAGTCTATGGGACACGAACGTGAAAAATCAAAAGTGCTAATTTTAAAGGCTTATATGCAAGTTATTGTCATAAAAAGTGTTTGGGGACCCAGGTCCTGCCCCAGGGGACATGTATCAATGCAAAAATTGTTTTTAAAACGGCCGTTTTTTCGGGAGCAGTGATTTAAATAATGCTTAAAGGGAAACAATACAAATGAAATATTCCTTTAAATATCGTGCCTGGGTGGTGCCTATAGTATGCCTGTAAAATGGCGCATTTTGATGACAGTTCTAGTATAGTTGAGGGTGTGGCCACCTGGTGACGTAAATGGGTGAACCCGCCCCCTTCTGACACCATGGTGGAGCCACGGGAAAGCCCCCGTGGTGTAAGAGGGAGGCAGGGTCATCCGTTTACGTCACCAGGCGGCCACGCCCACAGCTATATAGGAACTGTCACCCAGAAGAAGCATCAGCCGGAAGGAGCCTCCCATGGAGATGGAAGGGTTGCGGCTTCTTTTTCTTTTTCAGTCTATCGGGCGGCGTGAATTACATCGCGGAACATTTTAATTTGTTAATAAAGAACTTGTCACAAGCTGTCTCTTGTCTTTTTTACCATTTTTGACACTTTTTTTGTGAAATGGTACCATTTCACCATTACCAATTCACATGGGGGGAGGCCGGGATCTGGGGGTCCCCTTGTTAAAGGGGGCTTCCAGATTCTGATAAGCCCCCTGCCTGCATACCCCCACAACCACCGGGAAAGGGTTGTGGGAATGAGACCCTTGGCCCCCCTCTTTTCCTGCGGCCTGCCAGTTTGCATGCTCGGATAAGGGTCTGGTATGGATTTTGGGGGGCCCCTATGCCGTTTTTCTTTAAAATTTTGGTTCGGGTTCCCCTTAATATTCATACCAGTCCCGAAGGGCCTGGTAATGGACTGAGGGGGGAACCCATGCTCTTTTTTACAATGAGTTTTATCTATATTGCCGAGACCCGACAATTCATTACAGCTGCGATCAGTTTTAAATGACAATTTTACCTTTAGAAATGTCATTTTGCTGTGGTACTGTTCTAAACACGGGAAAAATGAGCCACTTTACAGGCATACTATAGACACCCCCAAGCACGATTTTTAAAGGACTATTTAATTTTTATTGTTTCACTTTAAGCATGAAAAAAATCACTGATCCAGAAAAAATGGCCGTTTAAAAAAAAAAAAAATTTGCATTGATACATGTCCCCTGGGGCAGGACCCGGGTCCCCAAACACTTTTTATGACAATAACTTGCATATAAGCCTTTAAAACTAGCACTTTTGATTTTTCATGTTCGTGTCCCATAGACTTTAACGGTGTTCCGGCGGCTTTCGAATTTGCCACGAACACCGCATATTGTTCGCTGTTTGACTCGAATATCGGGCTCATCCCTATTGACGACCAGTAAGGTGTCGCCATTGACATGGAGGCCATCCAAAATCTGAAGAAGGTGGATTGTATCTTCAGTGTATGATGGAAAAGCTTCCACCAATGGTTGGAGCAATCTATCAACAAATTTGCTAAGGTTATCCGTGAGACTACCTCTGCCCGACACAATTAGTCTGCCAGGTGGCTTTTGAATGTTCTTATGGACTTTTGGAAGTGCATAGAACGTCACCTCACGTTCGAAGGCCGCCCTAATGTATTCCCAAGTATTTTTGTCAATAATGTTATGGTAGAAGGCCTGGTCGACTAACATATAGAAATCTCTCACAAAACCATCAATCATAGATTTGAGTATACATCTATACCATTGTGAGTAGGGATGAGCCAAACACCCCCCTGTTCGGTTCGCACCAGAACATACGAACAGGAAAAAAGTTCGCTCGAACACGCGAACACCGTTAAAGTCTATGGGACACGAACATGAATAATCAAAAGTGCTAATTTTAAAGGCTTATATGCAAGTTATTGTCATAAAAAGTGTTTGGGGACCCGGGTCCTGCCCCAGGGGACATGGATCAATGCAAAAAAAAGTTTTAAATACGGCTGTTTTTTCAGGAGCAGTGATTTTAATAATGCTTAAAGTCAAACAATAAAAGTGTAATATCCCTTTAAATTTTGTAGCTGGGGGGTGTCTATAGTATGCCTGTAAAGGGGCGCATGTTTCCCGTGTTTAGAACAGTCTGAAGGAAAAAACACATTTAAAACTACCCGCGGCTATTGCATTGCTGACAATACACATAGAAGTTCATTGGTAAAAACGGCATGGGATTTCCCCACAGGAAAACCCCGAACCAAAATTAAAAAAAAAAATGACATGGGAGTCCCCCTAAATTCCATACCAGGCCCTTCAGGTCTGGTATGGATATTAAGGGGAACCCCGGCAATAAAAAAAAAAAAAACGGCGTGGGGTCCCCCCAAAAATCCATACCAGACCCTTATCCAAGCACGCAACCTGAACCGTACCAGGCCACATGCCCTCAACATTGGGAGGGTGCTTTGGGGTAGCCCCCCAAAACACCTTGTCCCCATGTTGATGAGGACAAGGGCCTCATCCCCACAACCCTGGTCGGTGGTTGTGGGGGTCTGCGGGCGGGGGGGCTTATCGGAATCTGGAAGCCCCCTTTAACAAGGGGACCCCCAGATCCCAGCCCCCCTGTGTGAAATGGTAAGGGGGTACTTACCCCTACCATTTCACTAAAAAACTGTCAAAAATGTTAAAAATGACAAGAGACAGTTTTTGACAATTCCTTTATTTAAATGCTTCTTCTTTCTTCTATCTTCCTTCATCTTCTTCTTCTTCTGGTTCTTCTGGCTCTTCTGGTTCGCCTCCGGCATTCTCGTCCAGCATCTCCTCCGCGGCGTCTTCTATCTTCTTCTCCTCAGGCTGCTCCGCACCCATGGCATGGGGGGAGGCTCCCGCTCTTCACTTCATCCTCTTCTCTTCTTCCTTCTTCTCTTCTTCTCTTCTTCATTTTCTTCTCCGGGCCGCTCCGCACCCATGCTGGCATGGAGGGAGGCTCAAGCTGTGTGACGGCGTCTCCTCGTCTGACGGTTCTTAAATAACGGGGGGCGGGGCCACCCAGTGACCCCGCGACCTCTGACGCACGGGACATGACGGGACTTCCCTGTGGCATTCCCCGTGATGTCACAGGGAAGTCCCGTCAAGTCACCGTGCGTCTGTTATTTAAGAACCGGCAGACGAAGAGACGCCGTCATACAGCGGGAGCCTCCCTCCATGCCAGCATGGATGCGGAGCGGCCCGGAGAAGAAAATGAAGAAGAGAAGAAGAGAAGAAGGAAGAAGAGAAGAGGATGAAGAAGAAGATGAAGAGAAGAGCGGGAGCCTCCCTCCATGCCATGGGTGCGGAGCGGCCCGAGGAGAAGGAGATAGAAGATGCCGGACGAGAACGCCGGAGGAAGAACCAGAAGAAGAAGAAGATGAAGGAAGATAGAAGAAAGAAGAAGCATTTAAATAAAGGAATTGTCAAAAACTGTCTCTTGTCATTTTTAACATTTTTGACAGTTTTTTAGTGAAATGGTAGGGGTAAGTACCCCCTTACCATTTCACACAGGGGGGGCCGGGATCTGGCGGTCCCCTTTTTAAAAGGGGGCTTCCAGATTCCGATAAGCCCCCCGCCCGCAGACCCCCACAACCACCGGCCAGGGTTGTGGGGATGAGGCCCTTGTCCTCATCAACATGGGGACAAGGTGTTTTGGGGGGCTACCCCAAAGCACCCTCCCAATGTCGAGGGCATGTGGCCTGGTACGGTTCAGGAGGGGGGGCGCACTCTCGTCCCCCCCTCTTTTCCTGCGGCCTGCCAGGTTGCGTGCTCGGATAAGGGTCTGGTATGGATTCTTGGGGGGACCCCACGCCGTTTTTTTTTTTGGCGCGGGGTTCCCCTTAAAATCCATACCAGACCTGAAGGGCCTGGTATGGAATTTAGGGGGACTCCCACGTCACTTTTTTTTAAAATTTTGGTTCGGGGTTTCCCTGTGGGGAATTCCCATGCCGTTTTTATCAATGAACTTCTATGTGTACTGTCGGCAATGCAAAAGCCGCGCGTAGTTTTAAATGGCTTTTTTCCTTCGAAATGTCATTTTGCTGTCAGACTGTTCTAAACACGGGAAACATGCGCTCCTTTACAGTCATACTATAGACACCCCCCAGCTACGAAATTTAAAGGAATATTACACTTTTATTGTTTGACTTTAAGCATTATTAAAATCACTGCTCCTGAAAAAACGGCCGTTTTTAAAACCTTTTTTTGCATTGATCCATGTCCCCTGGGGCAGGACCCGGGTCCCCAAACACTTTTTATGACAATAACTTGCATATAAGCCTTTAAAATTAGCACTTTTGATTTCTCCCATAGACTTTTAAAGGGTGTTCTGCGGCATTCGAATTTGCTGCGAACACCCCAAATGCTAAATCTTCCAGTGGGGGACACTAATTCAAGTGAATACCAGAGGTTTCCCTCACTTTTGAGGAATTTCCTCTCATTTCCTGTTGTCACTATAGGACAGGAAGTGAAGGAAAATCTCCCCAATAGGACACACATGAAAAAACTGACAAGGCTTAAAACCCTTCCCTACTCTATACAATATGGGGAAAAAAAAATGTGCCTTCAGTTTTACTTTGAGGTACAAATTGGCACTTCATAGTCTTCATAGCAGATGCTCACTTTCTAAAAAATCCCATCAAAATGCTGACTTTTAGCATTTCCCTATCCTGGTGGTGCCTGAGGTCTTCCAGAACAGTATTGTTCCCCATAGACCAACAGCCAACTTTTTGTGGTCCTCTGATTTTATTATTATTATTAATATTATTAGTATTTTAATATTATTGTAGTTATTACAACATATTTTATTATTATAACAAGTTGTCCTCTGAGATGTATTATTATTATTATTTTGATATTATTGTAGAATTGTTATTACACCATATTTGATTATTTTATTTTGATATTATCGTAAAATTGGTATTACACCATATTTTATTATTATAACAAGTTGTCCTCTGATATTATTATTATTATTATTATTAATATTATTAATATTATTATTATTGTAAAATTGTTATTACAACATATTTTATTTTTATAACAAATTGTCCTCTGATGTTATTATTGTTGTTGTTATTATTATTATTATTATTTAACATTATTATTTTATGATTATGACAAGTTATAAGAGCAAAAACAGAAGCAGGTATTGTTTTCTTTTTTAAAGTGTTTTGTACTCATTACTTTGTCCTATAACCAATTAATAAAAACCGAGCTAACAAAGAATAGAACTTCAGTCGAGTTTTATTCAGAAATTAAAAAAAAAGGGAGAGGAGAAGTTGGGACTTTATATGAAGCATGCGGCCGAATAGAACAACATGAGCAGAGAATGACTGGTGGGTGTACAGAAATAATGATAGTTAGCCCAGTCACATAGTGTTGTGGCATGTACATAGTAATATAACATGAACCAGTATCCTGATTATACCATTTATTAGATATAGCAATCATATCGTAACAAAAATAACATAGGTAACATGAGTGGTACATGACATTAACAACATGATAAAAGGAGAGGGCGGCCACCAGATATACATTTCTGTGTTCACGCATTATAATAAGTTCATAAAATAATTGGTAAAGGCCAATATGGAAAAGTAAAATCATAAACATATGATAGAATATCACTCTTGGATGAAATTGGTATAAAGGGCATCTCTATAGCTCGACGCGTTTCATGGATACCTCCAATCTTCAGGAGCAGATGCAATAATCTATAAACATAACATATGATAAATTGGTAAAACTGGCCGATTGAACAAAGGGGAATTGCCACATACAGGGGCTAGAGAGGCAAGGAGAGCAGAAGTATTGATGAATGGTAACGATGTTAAGAATCTATGGCACCCATAGACAACTTACAATTGAGCTGTGATGGCATGCGAAGGCGCAATGGGCCCGGACCCGCTGGGGAACAAGTATCCTCCCGGGAGCTGAGGCGGCAAAACCCATGGACAAGGGTGAAGAAATGACGTGTGGGAGGGAGATAACTGAGGGGTGACAGCCCAATTACCTAGAAAGTAAAGAGTGTAAACAAAAAAGTAAAATAGTATAGAAATAATATAAAATAATAAAAAATAATAAAAATAATAATAAAAATGATAAAAGAAGAAGGGGGGTAAAGCTGATGTATGTTAGAAAAAAGGTTGATGAAAGGTGAGGAAGATCACATGATAATCCATGATGGTATACCAGTAATAACTATAATAAAGGTGTTGTACCATAAGTAAGGTGATCTGAGTGATAAGATATCAGATGGGTGCTCCATAATAGTGCAATAATAATGAAAAATGCGCTGGGTACTAATCCAACTACCAAAAAATGTGTATAGGTGTATATAGGAATTGTGTGAAAGAGTGATTACCTGAATATAGTGTGAGTAAACTTGTGGCCTGACCGGTGGTGCTGTAGCGGTAAACACCGCTCAACAGGGATCCAACCATTCCACCCAGGGTGGAGTGGTAATTGTAGTCCCAAGTGTCCAATGGGTGTCCGCCAACGTCACGCAGGACGGCTGACTGGGGGAGGAGGCATCCGTACCTGAGCGGAAGCAACCCGCCCGGCAAAGGCGCCAAAATTCCCCACCAAGAGCCGCCCAGATAGAAACAGCGGCACGCGGCGTCATGACGTCATCGCGACGTCACACGCAGGACCCTGAGTGCGTGGCGTCGATGCGCAGTAAGGACATCCACCCGATCGCCCGCGTCAGCTAGGGCGGAGGGGGAAGGGGAGGGTCCCGAGTGCGCATCGCAGCTCCCGGGAAGGAAAACCCCCAAAGTGGTGCCCAACGGCCCAGTCCACCATCACACACAACCACAGACATCAAGAAGGAGTGTATCCATCTGGGAACATAACAGAGTAATTAAATAAAGTCTCTCTCCAAACCCCTCAATAATACAAACTATTGGCCAGAAACTTCAAGAGAGATATATAGTATTAATTGTAATAAATAAGCTAATAATGGACAATACCAAGAATTGGGAATATAAATAAGTAGTCGGGAACGCAAGCTTCCATCCCTAATATATGTATGTAAAGAGGGGGGAATTGTGGGACTTTATATGAGGCCAGGGCATCCGCCGTAGGTGGCCTCCATCCCTATTTAAATAAACAAAAAAAAAGGGAGAGGAGAAGTTGGGACTTTATATGAAGCATGCGGCCGAATAGAACAACATGAGCAGAGAATGACTGGTGGGTGTACAGAAATAATGATAGTTAGCCCAGTCACATAGTGTTGTGGCATGTACATAGTAATATAACATGAACCAGTATCCTGATTATACCATTTATTAGATATAGCAATCATATCGTAACAAAAATAACATAGGTAACATGAGTGGTACATGACATTAACAACATGATAAAAGGAGAGGGCGGCCACCAGATATACATTTCTGTGTTCACGCATTATAATAAGTTCATAAAATAATTGGTAAAGGCCAATATGGAAAAGTAAAATCATAAACATATGATAGAATATCACTCTTGGATGAAATTGGTATAAAGGGCATCTCTATAGCTCGACGCGTTTCATGGATACCTCCAATCTTCAGGAGCAGATGCAATAATCTATAAACATAACATATGATAAATTGGTAAAACTGGCCGATTGAACAAAGGGGAATTGCCACATACAGGGGCTAGAGAGGCAAGGAGAGCAGAAGTATTGATGAATGGTAACGATGTTAAGAATCTATGGCACCCATAGACAACTTACAATTGAGCTGTGATGGCATGCGAAGGCGCAATGGGCCCGGACCCGCTGGGGAACAAGTATCCTCCCGGGAGCTGAGGCGGCAAAACCCATGGACAAGGGTGAAGAAATGACGTGTGGGAGGGAGATAACTGAGGGGTGACAGCCCAATTACCTAGAAAGTAAAGAGTGTAAACAAAAAAGTAAAATAGTATAGAAATAATATAAAATAATAAAAAATAATAAAAATAATAATAAAAATGATAAAAGAAGAAGGGGGGTAAAGCTGATGTATGTTAGAAAAAAGGTTGATGAAAGGTGAGGAAGATCACATGATAATCCATGATGGTATACCAGTAATAACTATAATAAAGGTGTTGTACCATAAGTAAGGTGATCTGAGTGATAAGATATCAGATGGGTGCTCCATAATAGTGCAATAATAATGAAAAATGCGCTGGGTACTAATCCAACTACCAAAAAATGTGTATAGGTGTATATAGGAATTGTGTGAAAGAGTGATTACCTGAATATAGTGTGAGTAAACTTGTGGCCTGACCGGTGGTGCTGTAGCGGTAATCACCGCTCAACAGGGATCCAACCATTCCACCCAGGGTGGAGTGGTAATTGTAGTCCCAAGTGTCCAATGGGTGTCCGCCAACGTCACGCAGGACGGCTGACTGGGGGAGGAGGCATCCGTACCTGAGCGGAAGCAACCCGCCCGGCAAAGGCGCCAAAATTCCCCACCAAGAGCCGCCCAGATAGAAACAGCGGCACGCGGCGTCATGACGTCATCGCGACGTCACACGCAGGACCCTGAGTGCGTGGCGTCGATGCGCAGTAAGGACATCCACCCGATCGCCCGCGTCAGCTAGGGCGGAGGGGGAAGGGGAGGGTCCCGAGTGCGCATCGCAGCTCCCGGGAAGGAAAACCCCCAAAGTGGTGCCCAACGGCCCAGTCCACCATCACACACAACCACAGACATCAAGAAGGAGTGTATCCATCTGGGAACATAACAGAGTAATTAAATAAAGTCTCTCTCCAAACCCCTCAATAATACAAACTATTGGCCAGAAACTTCAAGAGAGATATATAGTATTAATTGTAATAAATAAGCTAATAATGGACAATACCAAGAATTGGGAATATAAATAAGTAGTCGGGAACGCAAGCTTCCATCCCTAATATATGTATGTAAAGAGGGGGGAATTGTGGGACTTTATATGAGGCCAGGGCATCCGCCGTAGGTGGCCTCCATCCCTATTTAAATAAACAAAAAAAAAGGGAGAGGAGAAGTTGGGACTTTATATGAAGCATGCGGCCGAATAGAACAACATGAGCAGAGAATGACTGGTGGGTGTACAGAAATAATGATAGTTAGCCCAGTCACATAGTGTTGTGGCATGTACATAGTAATATAACATGAACCAGTATCCTGATTATACCATTTATTAGATATAGCAATCATATCGTAACAAAAATAACATAGGTAACATGAGTGGTACATGACATTAACAACATGATAAAAGGAGAGGGCGGCCACCAGATATACATTTCTGTGTTCACGCATTATAATAAGTTCATAAAATAATTGGTAAAGGCCAATATGGAAAAGTAAAATCATAAACATATGATAGAATATCACTCTTGGATGAAATTGGTATAAAGGGCATCTCTATAGCTCGACGCGTTTCATGGATACCTCCAATCTTCAGGAGCAGATGCAATAATCTATAAACATAACATATGATAAATTGGTAAAACTGGCCGATTGAACAAAGGGGAATTGCCACATACAGGGGCTAGAGAGGCAAGGAGAGCAGAAGTATTGATGAATGGTAACGATGTTAAGAATCTATGGCACCCATAGACAACTTACAATTGAGCTGTGATGGCATGCGAAGGCGCAATGGGCCCGGACCCGCTGGGGAACAAGTATCCTCCCGGGAGCTGAGGCGGCAAAACCCATGGACAAGGGTGAAGAAATGACGTGTGGGAGGGAGATAACTGAGGGGTGACAGCCCAATTACCTAGAAAGTAAAGAGTGTAAACAAAAAAGTAAAATAGTATAGAAATAATATAAAATAATAAAAAATAATAAAAATAATAATAAAAATGATAAAAGAAGAAGGGGGGTAAAGCTGATGTATGTTAGAAAAAAGGTTGATGAAAGGTGAGGAAGATCACATGATAATCCATGATGGTATACCAGTAATAACTATAATAAAGGTGTTGTACCATAAGTAAGGTGATCTGAGTGATAAGATATCAGATGGGTGCTCCATAATAGTGCAATAATAATGAAAAATGCGCTGGGTACTAATCCAACTACCAAAAAATGTGTATAGGTGTATATAGGAATTGTGTGAAAGAGTGATTACCTGAATATAGTGTGAGTAAACTTGTGGCCTGACCGGTGGTGCTGTAGCGGTAAACACCGCTCAACAGGGATCCAACCATTCCACCCAGGGTGGAGTGGTAATTGTAGTCCCAAGTGTCCAATGGGTGTCCGCCAACGTCACGCAGGACGGCTGACTGGGGGAGGAGGCATCCGTACCTGAGCGGAAGCAACCCGCCCGGCAAAGGCGCCAAAATTCCCCACCAAGAGCCGCCCAGATAGAAACAGCGGCACGCGGCGTCATGACGTCATCGCGACGTCACACGCAGGACCCTGAGTGCGTGGCGTCGATGCGCAGTAAGGACATCCACCCGATCGCCCGCGTCAGCTAGGGCGGAGGGGGAAGGGGAGGGTCCCGAGTGCGCATCGCAGCTCCCGGGAAGGAAAACCCCCAAAGTGGTGCCCAACGGCCCAGTCCACCATCACACACAACCACAGACATCAAGAAGGAGTGTATCCATCTGGGAACATAACAGAGTAATTAAATAAAGTCTCTCTCCAAACCCCTCAATAATACAAACTATTGGCCAGAAACTTCAAGAGAGATATATAGTATTAATTGTAATAAATAAGCTAATAATGGACAATACCAAGAATTGGGAATATAAATAAGTAGTCGGGAACGCAAGCTTCCATCCCTAATATATGTATGTAAAGAGGGGGGAATTGTGGGACTTTATATGAGGCCAGGGCATCCGCCGTAGGTGGCCTCCATCCCTATTTAAATAAACAAAAAAAAAAAAGGGAGAGGAGAAGTTGGGACTTTATATGAAGCATGCGGCCGAATAGAACAACATGAGCAGAGAATGACTGGTGGGTGTACAGAAATAATGATAGTTAGCCCAGTCACATAGTGTTGTGGCATGTACATAGTAATATAACATGAACCAGTATCCTGATTATACCATTTATTAGATATAGCAATCATATCGTAACAAAAATAACATAGGTAACATGAGTGGTACATGACATTAACAACATGATAAAAGGAGAGGGCGGCCACCAGATATACATTTCTGTGTTCACGCATTATAATAAGTTCATAAAATAATTGGTAAAGGCCAATATGGAAAAGTAAAATCATAAACATATGATAGAATATCACTCTTGGATGAAATTGGTATAAAGGGCATCTCTATAGCTCGACGCGTTTCATGGATACCTCCAATCTTCAGGAGCAGATGCAATAATCTATAAACATAACATATGATAAATTGGTAAAACTGGCCGATTGAACAAAGGGGAATTGCCACATACAGGGGCTAGAGAGGCAAGGAGAGCAGAAGTATTGATGAATGGTAACGATGTTAAGAATCTATGGCACCCATAGACAACTTACAATTGAATACAATTTATTCAGAAATTATTTTGTGAACTGTAAACTTATTTTTATAAAAGAAACACAAAGAACTCTCAAGTGACAAAGGTGTTTTAAATTAGATCTTTAGAGACATTTAACAAGACTTAAAGCTTTGTATTCTTACAACATATCAGACTGTCCTGGGGGAATGCCAGCATTTTATACTGTATCTATATAAGATATTCATTTAATCAAATGTCTGCATAGAATCCCGAATATACCATGTGAGCACACCTTACATGTTTTCTTATTAATAATTTCTGAGATTTATATTTTTTCCTTACTGTTTATTGGTGATACATTTACACAGAGAGGGAAAAAATAATATGACGAATCTCACAAAGGTTATCACTCTTATTCTTGTGGGTCTATCAGACCATCCACCAACCATGAATGGACTTTTTGTGCTCTTCCTTCTGATCTATCTGATGACTCTTACCACAAACCTCATTATATTTTTCTTGGTCATCACTGACTACCATCTGCACAACCCAATGTATTTTTTTCTCAGCAATTTGGCTTTTCTGGACATGTCTTATTCCTCAGTTAGTGGACCAAGGATGCTCTTCAACTTGGTCACCAAAAACCAATCCATAACCCTGCCTGCCTGTACAGCCCAAGTCTTTTTCTTTCTCTATCTTGCTTGCTCTGAGATCTTTTTGCTCTCGGCTATGTCCTATGACCGGTACGTCGCCATCTGCAAACCTCTACATTACACACAAATTATGTCCTGGAGGATGTGCACTCATTTAGCTGTTGTAATTTGGGTCTTTGGGATTTTTCATTCCTTGTTCCATACTCTTTTTTTGCTCAGGTTGTCCTACTGTGGCCTAAATTCCATCCACAACTTCTTCTGTGACCTTCCACACTTGTTCCAGATTTCATGTACAGACCCAACAATAAACATAGTGCTTGTTTTCGCAGTGGGCGGCAGTGTGGCATTATCGGCCCTTCTTTTCACATTCCTTCCATATGTCCGTATTCTCAGCACGATTCTCCACATTCCTGGCAAAACTGGAAAGCTAAAAGCTTTCTCCACCTGCATATCACACCTCTTGGTGGTCTTCATCTTCTACAGCTCAATTATTTTTATTTACTTGATTCCCACCTCCAGCAATATGCTTAGTGTGAACAAACTGTTTTCAGTCCAGTATGCCATAATTAACCCTTTGCTTAATCCTCTGATCTACAGCCTGAGGAATACCGACCTTAAGGCAGCATTCAGGAGGGCTTTCAGTCACCAAAAAAATTAATACATTAATAAATTAATAAAAAAAAAAAACAACGTTCTTATACATCCCCTCCTTTTTTTTTATTGTAACTGCTAAATTAGTCACCCCCAGATGTTGGAATTATCGAATTTCACTTCTCCTGTCTGATGGGACCAAAGAAAATATAAATTTTGAAGTTTCTGGAAAAATACAAGATTATTTTGTTTTTGTAAGGAAACTAATAGCTGATCTTTAAAAACACCAATCTTTATAAATTTATTGTTCTTAATTAGTCAACTATACATTTAAAATATAATAACTACCCCCCTCTCATTTCCCTGAAGTGTGAAATGTGTAGCTGCATTTTCCCTATTTTGATGAAATTTTTCCTCATCCAAAACAGTACAAAATAAATAATGTTATATGGTATTTTCATGGGGACAATGGGCTTTGGGAAGTACCCCTGCCCCAAAGCACTCCCCCGTGTTGAGGGCATGTGGTCTGGTATGGTTCATAAGGGGGGCTTGTTCCTCTCCCCCCATTTTCTGGCCTGCCAGACTACATTCTCAGATAAGAGTCTGGTATGGATTTTGGGGGGTCCATGCCATATATTTTTGTTTTCCGGTTTGGTGTGGTGCTCCCCTTAAAATTCACCCCAGACCCGAAGGGCATTTTCCCTTTTTTAAGTACATTTTTCCTCTTCAAAAACAGGTATTTACCATATATAAACTATTTATATACAAAACGTATTCAAAAATTAGTAAGAATAACAAAAAATAAATAAATTAACCTAGCAGGGCACCCCATGTTACTTTGCATGGCCAAAAAAAAAAAAAAAAAGAAGCTGGGTGACTCCAGATTGTTTGCTAGCAGCTGCTGCTCTCTCCTATCTCCACCAAAACATACATTGGCTTGGATTTCTTGGGCTATATGATCTGGATTTTCACAGAGAATATAATTAGACACCTTGGGGTCCCTGTTCAATTTTATGGTTTGGGAGATAAGATATCTACCAAGTAGGCTCCTGGGAACTCAAGTGGTATCCCTTGTGCTGATACTGCCACCCCCCCTCTTTGAGACTTCTAAACAGGGGCATTGCTGGGTGGCAAAAAGACCAGGGGCTTCAGCCCGAAGTCCGATGCTGGCACCGGGGGGTCCAGGGTGGTAGTGGTATGGGGTGTTTTGGCTGGGTGGTGGGGTTGTGTGGCAGGGGGGTAAGCTCACTTACTGGTTCCTGCCTGGCTTACCAGTGCCCATCAATTTTGACCACTAATCTCAGCTACCTGACACATTGACCATTACACTGACCTACCTGACATACATACACTGACCTCACCTACCTGACCTACATACATTGACCTACCTGACATACATACACCTACCTGACATACATGCACCTACCTAACATACACTGACCTACCTGACATACATACACCTACCTGACAAACATACACCTACCTGACATACATACACCCACCTAACATACATACACTAACCTCACCTACCTGAACTACATACACTGACCTACCTTACATACATACACTGACCTACCTGACATACATACACTGATCTACCTGACATACATACACCCACCTAACATACATACGCTGACCTCAACTACCTGACATACATACACTGACCTACCTGACATACATACACCTACCTAACATACACTGACCTACCTGACATACATACACCTACCTAACATACACTGACTTACCTGACATACATACACTTACCTAACATACACTGACCTACCTGACATACATACACCTATCTAACATACACTGACTTACCTGACATACATACACCTACCTAACATATACTGATCTACGTGACATACATACACCTACCTAACATACACTGACCTACCTGACATACATACACCTACTTTACATACACTGACTTACCTGACGTACATACACCTACCTAACATACACTGACCTACCTGACATACATACACCTACCTAGCATACACTGACCTACCTGATATACATACACCTACCTAACATACACTGACCTACCTGACAAACATACACCTAACTAACATACACTGACCTACCTGACATACATACACCGACCTCACCTACCTGACCAGGAGACAGACTTCATGTGTCCAGGTGTTCTGCAGTTCAGTTCAGCCTCAGCCATAGTGTGCGGTGTGCAGCGCCCATCATGTGTCACAGCAGGCAGCCAGAGGAGGAGAGGAGACTGCTTGAATTTCATCGCCTGGACCTTGGAGCTCCCGTCTTTATCCTGCATGTAGTTATACAAAGTAGAGCCTGCTGCCCAGTCCCAGGCAGTATGGAGAAGACTCTTCTGCCTCCTGCTGCACACTCCGGTGCCCATGATTGGACACACCGAGATCCGGAGCTCTTCACTCTTCCTCTTCCAGTTATCCTTATCCCCTCCTCTACAATCATCGGTGCAGTCGCTGGCAGATCTTGCCTGATTGCTCCTCCGCTGCCCTGATCTCTCTGAGCGCCAAGCGGGGAGGATCTCAGTGATGTGGCGCAGCGGCATTGTAATTCTCGCCTTCTGGAGCGTGCAACCCCTATGATGGATGTCACACGTCCTGCGGTCCCGGCATTGGACCAGTGGGACGTCCATCATAGCTCCAGAAGGCAGGACATGCTATGTCACTCGGCCGCACTCGGCGGATCAGATCGGTCCCCGCTCGGACCCATTCGGGACTCCAGCCCCCTTAGCCCCCCTCCCGATGCCCCTGCGGCAACTCGGTGTTATGTATTCTGAATAAATCCTTTGAAATTAACAAGAGATGCCACCCCCCAGAGGAAGACTAAATACTAAAGTAGTTGAAACGTGTTGGTGCTCTGTTTCCCTGTGCATCTGAGAATACCATCTACGTTGTTTCAAGATATTCTCACTATACATGGCTTACGGTTTTTAACCTTTTTCAATTTCACATGTATTACATTGTCCCCACACATTTCAGTTTTTTTTTTTTAATGTTCCAATGAAATGTCATATTTTTGATGAATTTTGTATGTTTATGCCATTGATGTCCGTATTATAAAATCCCACCTTTCCTCCTTCCTGTTCCCCTTTGTCTGGGGGTTCATGTTAAATTTTAAAAAAGTATCTTGGCCCAGACTCTAGAAGAATTTGTTTACTTGAAACACTTGCAGACGAATTTTAAAATTTCACAAGTTTGGATGGGTGAAATAAATACGGCTTGACTGAGCTAAGTGAAAATTGTTCTTCTTCAGTAGGAATGATCCCGAACATCGGGTGTTTATTGGTTGAACAAACAAACATATGGGGCCTCACGACAAGTTTGCCTGTCACAGAGTGCCTCATAATGCACTGCAAGATTGCAGTGCATTGATGGCTGCTGATTGGCCAAAGCATGCCCCTGACCTGCATGCTTTGGCCAATCACAGTGTGATGTGCTGTGAGAGCCACGATTGGCCAAAGTGCCCGCTCTATATAAGGCTGCTGCTTACACAGCCGTCGTATACAGTGAATTAATGGAGATTAGGCAAGTAGTGTAGTGTAGTGTGCAGTCAGTCAGTGTAGTATATATATATATATATATATATATACATAATACAGTTAAGAGTATATAGTGCAGTTAGTGTAGTATATATATAATACAGTTCAGAGTATATAGCACAGTCCATGTAGCATATATAATACAGTTAAGAGTATATAGTGCAGTTAGTGTAGTATATATATAATACAGTTCAGAGTATATAGCACAGTCCATGTAGCATATATAATACAGTTCAGTGTATATAGTGCAGTTGGTGTAGCATATATAATACAGTTCAGAGTATATAGTGAAGTCCATAGAGTGTATCTAATACAGTTCATTACTACACTAAAAAGGGGCCCGCGGACCCTGCCTGCAAAAGGCAGTTGCTAAGGCCTGGCTGAGCCAGTGTCAGGCCTAACCATGCGGTCAGTATTAATTTAGTCTACTAAAACGACTAAGACATTTTGGTCGACTAAAATGACTAAAACATTTTAGTCGACGAAATGAATACTATTTTAGTCGATAAAAAAAAAAAAGACTAAAACTAAAACAATTGAGATGACTAAAATACGACTAAAACTAAAATGCCATTTTAGTCAAAAGACTATGACTAAAACTAAATTGCAATTGCTGAAATGTACTAGAGATTTTAGTCGACTAAAACGTAGGACATTTTAGTCGACTAAAATGTACTTGGAGATTTAGTCGACTAAATACGACTAAAACTAAAACAATTGCAGAAGACTAAAATGGGACTAAAACTAAAATGCCATTTTAGTCCTAAGACTAAAATTAACACTGCATGCGGTGCTAGCTGTACCTGGGAGCTCAAGCAAGTAGAGTGCTGGAGGAGCTGAGGAGTAATGGTCTGCAGTAAGAGTTGTGCTGAAGGAAGAGAGATCTGTATATAACGGAGTGTATATAAGTTGTTCCAATTCTTTGTTCTAAAAGTTTTCCCAATTGATTGTTCTAAAATTCACTGGGCAACTCATACTTCCTAATACCCCATCTAAGTTCAATTCCCTCAATAAAAAAATAAATAAAACAAAGCTAATGGACTGTTCATTGCCTTGGAGTGACTGAGGACTTGAATGCTGGGCTGGCCAGGGTGACAGGTGGGCCACAACACTTAGCAGCCCCTACGGGGGTACCGCTACATATATAATACAGTTCAGAGTATATATTGCAGTCTGTGTCATATATAAATAATACAGTTCAGAGTATATAGTGCAGTCAGTGTAGTGTATATAATACAGTTCAGAGTATATAATGCAGTCAGTGCAGTGTATATATAATGTATAGTTACATAGTAAGTGAGGTTGAAAAAAAGACACAAGTCCATCAAGTCCAACCTAGCAATACATTGCAGATCCTTTGAGTATGATATAGATTTTAAGTAGAACTCCACGCCAACATTTTTTTTAAAAACAGCGTGGGGTCACCCCCAAAATCCATAACAGGACCTTTGGGTCTGGCATGGATTTTAAGGGGAACTCCACGCCAAAATAAAAAAAAAATTGGTGTGGGACCCCCCCCAAAATCCATACCAGACCTTTATCCAAGCATGCAAACTGGAGGTTTGGATGGGGGGAACAAGTGAGTGCCCCCCTCCTTAACCATATCAAGCCACATGAGCTCACCATGCGGGGGTGGGTGCTTTGGGGCGGGGGGGGGGGCTCTGCAGTTTTAATCATGATCTGTGTTTTTTTTACGAACGCGTTGTTTTCCTTCTAAAAGACTGTTTTTTAGCAATTTTTCTTTAAATGACGTGTCATATTGTTTCTTTTTGTTCTGTAAAAAACTTTAAAAAATATACAATTACAAAGAAATCAGCAGGTGAGTAATCTGATTGGGAGTTCTCCACCACCATTCACAAAGCCTCCTACCAGATCCCTCATGATCTCCAGGTGAACAGAGATCACAGAACACGTATGTAATAGATCACTGGATTGGCAGCCCCGATCAGCACATCAAACTTCCAGGTGGTAGATTGCGTCTGGCGGGAGGCAACCAAAACAATAAATACTGATTCCAATATTCTTCCAATACATCAAAGAAGATCAGGAGCCCACATAGTGTAAAATTGTTATGTAAGGGCCGGCCATATATGGAGCGAATCTCTTTCCTGCAACTACGGATTGCGGGAAAGAAATCTGCTCGATTGCCCTATCAACTCAGACAGTGTTAATGTGGGAATCCCTCCTGCTGGGCCATTGTCTTCTCTTGGTGGGGGTAGCGGGGGCAAGCAGGAGAAGACAACGATTATCGCTAGCAGCTATGGCAGCCACTACCAATAATTGCAAGCGAATCTGGCAGGCTGGTTGTACCCAAGTTGACCGATCGATCAACTAGGTACATTAGTCTAAGCAGAAAAGTAAGTGTGGAATGGGGTATAAATTTTACACATACACTGGTGGAGTGAGTCAGGGTGTCATCCCGATATGTATAGTAAAAGGAAGGTAAGGGAGGTTTTGGGACTTTAAATATACCCCTAGTGTCATTTATGTATGATTCAACACAACATATCATTTAGTAAAAGACACAATTTTATTAAATACAGTTTAAAACCATATAGACATTAGATACATGACAAAGGCAAGCAATCTGTGCCCTTCAAATGAGGTCTACGCGTTTCATGGATTTACCGCTTTTTCAGAGGTTTTTGAATGTTCAGAGAGTTTGTTCACAATCATAAAAACAAACCCTAAAAAGTATAAGGGCATGATACAGAGGTATATGGGTGGAGTCAATAGCTTTCCATGCCTGCTGGCCCATATGAGAATATCCCTCGGGTATATAGTGTATGCACAAAACAATAGTCCAAAAGTCCAAGCCTTTTCATAGATGGATAGATAATGACAAGTGAGCCAGTGTGCAGTTATAATTCAGGGTCTTAATTAGATGGAATGGATAACATAGGTAAACAAATCTGATGATAGACAGAGATAATTCAGTTTATACCCATCAGAGACCCCACCAGTTAGTAGTAAACATGCGTACTGCCAAAAAATGTTTTTGTTTCATTCCTTTTTTTTTTTTTCGTTTTTCGGGTCACTTGTTATGATCACAATTCGTAAATTCAAAAATGTGTAAATTTGAAAATGAGTATATTTTTAAAATCCTGAAATTCTGAAATTCATAAATTCGAAAATTTGAAAATTTAAAAATCTGAAAATAAAAAATAAAATCTGAAAATTCTAAATAATAAATAACTAACTAATAATATAACTAACTATTAAATTATAGGTATTGGAATTTCCTTTCAAATTTGGCTGTTAGTGAACTTAACTAATACGAATTTATCTGAACTTATGTGAAATAACGAATGCTGCATCTAAACAAATAGAATGGAACAAATAAATAAAAAATAATAATAACAAATTTTTTTTATTAATGATATTATTGTTATTTATTATTAATAACTTGTTACATTCTATTCGTTTAGATACGGCATTTGTTATTTCGGATAATTCATAACTTTGAATAAATTTGTATTTGTTACGTTCACTAACAGCCAAATTTGAAAGGAAATTCCAATACCTATAATTTAATAGTTAGTTATTATTTCAGATTTTCACATTTTCGGGTTTTCGAATTTCAAGTTTACGAATTTACGATTTCACAATTTTGTTAACTTACTAATTTTTGACTATTCGAATTGACAAATGTTTTGTTAATTCGGATGTTTCCAAATCAACAAATTTGTTAAAATTTGTTAAAAAACGAATTCAGAACTAAACGAATTGCACATGTCTAGTTAGTAGTCATCTTTGGCTGGACAAACAGCAGGTCAGACTTTCCAGCTCCCGGCCAGTTTCTGCTGAGAGACAAGCATGAAACACCGCACTACTGGCAGTCAGCGGGTGTGATGACATCATTGATTAAGCCCCACCCAATGCGTTTTATTGACACAGAACCTCATCATCAAACTCCTATCCCCTCCCCACTAATGTGTGTCAAATGGAAAAAACGTGTGAATTGTGCTTAAAGAATCATGATCAGGAGCGCTTGTTCCTTCCACACAAGATCTGAATGTGGCCTTAGGTGACACACCTGTCCTCCCAAGTTGGCTAGTTTACAGACAAATGGGGCTATATTGTAAATCTATGCAAAACCTCAGAGCTCCCCAGTCTAAAATATAAAAAAAACATAAATGTTACTTGTCCATGGGAAACCAGAGGCTGGTACAATGTAATAAGGTAGGGATTGGCAGTGTAATGACCTGGTCCGACTAATCCAATAGGTAAACAGGAAAAAGAACCGAGTGCTCAAGGCACGGTATAACCCCTCTGGATTTTTAGAAGGCAGACAAAGTATAAAGTAAAAAATGTATTTATTGAAAACATACAATAAAATTGCAGTAGCAAAAAAGGTATCACATAAAAGTACAAATATTAACGAATACGCTCAATGCAGAAGAAAGTCATGAAACTCAGCTGCCCTGAATAGATGAATGGGCTCGCGAGAATACGTGCTGTGAAATGACGCCTAACATGTTTCGTACCATGTTGTCCTTCCTCAGAGGCTTATTATCATTTGGAGCAATAATATATAATATAGAACATTTGAGGGGTGAGGGAGGCACGGGTGGGACTGCAAAACTCAGAGCCAAATGTATAGGAGGCTTCTGCAAGTACTCCTTAAAGGAAGGTCTCTCTGAAGTCAATTGCCGCGTACACACGATCGGACTTCTCGTCGGAAAAAGATATGACGACCTTTCCAACGGGATTCCGCTCAAGTTTGCCTTGCATACACATGGTCGGTGAACTTACGGCCGTCAAGAATGCGGTGATGTACAACACTACGACGGGCCGAGAAAATGATGTTGAATGCCTCCGAGCATGCGTCGAATTGTTTCCAAGCATGCGTAGGAATTTTGCGCACCGGAATTGCCACAGACGATCGCATTTTCGGATAGGAACTTTTCCCGACTTTTCATGCTCTCAATCTTTTGCTGGCTGGAATTCGTTTTGATTTAAAATGATTGAATAAATAAATAATAATAAATATAATAAATATATCTAATAAATATATTTAAGTTGTCAAGGTTAAAACAAAAAGAGGGTGCTTTGTTTTCCAAACGGCCCCAATTGTTCAAAACATAATTTTCACAAGAAATAAAGCAGATGGCAATATAAGAAAACTCCGTAAATCTGTATTCACATCTAGAAAATGGAAAAGACTGCAGATTTGTTTGTTACAAATAAGTTGCTCTCAACTCTCAAGTGACAAATGCGCTTTAAATGAAAGGTCCTAAGACATTTGTTAAGATATTCAGGTTTTGTGTTCTTCTATCAGAGGAGAATGTCCTTTGGGACGGTAAAGATTTTATATTTCGATGTTGGCAGCTGGAGAAAATGTTCCTGAATGTGTGGCCACATGAGATCTGCATTCCTTTTATTATTTCTTTAGATTGATCATTTTATTATTGTTCTTGTCAAAAAAAAAATACACATGAAATAAAAAGTGAATAATATGAAGAATCACACAAAGATTGCTGTTTTATTTATTTGAGTCTATTAGACCATCCACCAACCATGTATTGTCCTCTTCTGATGGCAAATCATACACCATCCTTTTTTTTTGGTCTGCATTGTCTAAATGAAGAGGAGAGAAATGAGGAGAGACGTAAGAAAACTTGGGCCGTTCATTGACAAAAATAAATAAAAAATAATGTATCATTATTTTTTTTTTTGTCAATGACTAGCCTGAGTTTTCTTATTTCTCTCCTTTGCTGGCAAATGTATTTTAGATCCCATATTTTTTTATTAGACATTTACCAAGATATGTGTTTGTGTCATAACGAACAGCTGCTAAGCAGAGGTGTGTTTAAAATAAAAATGTGATTTAATTTAATGGTTTTGGTTTATCTGGCCAATGTTAGGGATTTTACATGTACTTTTTTTTTAAACATTTACATTATTGCTTGGTTTTAATATAACATTGGCAGCAGCACACCAATCTGATTTATTATATTATAAACATAAAAAAATTGCTCTTTTAGTAGTAGATGTGGCACGTGATTTTTTCAATCCATGGTAAAAGGCATGAATTGTCCAATGGGGTTATCAGGCAGCCACAAAAGATCTAAAAGCTATAAGAAACAGTATTCTTAAAATGAAATAAATGACCCGACACAAACTGTACCGAAAAAAACGATAACATTTAAAATATGTACAATAAATAGAAAACAATCCTATACAATTTCTACAATTTACAAGTGAAAATGTCCAAATTGGGCTCAAAGTGTCAATATTTTGTGTGGCCACCATTATTTCTTCAGTGTTGTCACATAAAAAGGTAGAATAAAAGATTTACAAAAATGTGAAGGATGTACTCACTTTTGTGAAATACTGTATATATAGATCTCTAAGAAGGCCTACAATAGAGCCAAGCCCAAAATGAATCCTTCATACGAAGACCAAAACACCCTCTCACAATATACATTTGATTACAAGGCATTGGCCAGGAATTGGACCCAGACAACCCGCATGGCAAGTGAGAATTCTACCACTGAGCTACGAATATATACAAACATCCATGCTGATCCTTAAAAAGGCCTATAATAAAGCCAAAGATCGTGACAGATGCTCACAGATTTTTCATACAAATACCAAAACATCCTCTCAGACTACACATTTGATTACTAGGTATACCGCACAACATAAGCAGATGATGCAGCCAGGAAATATATTAAGCCATATCTTGAAATACTTAATTCAAAAGATCACAATCAAATAGGGACCGATCGGTTCATAACCCTTATGTGGGTTTTGGTAGATCAACACGTTCTGAAGTTGGCACTCCCCCCCCCGTAGGAAGCTTAGGTATTGCCCCTGGATCCTAAATGACCACAATGTCACCCTCCCAAATGGACAAACCCAAACATTAGGTCAATTGTCAAACTGCTGGTTTCGTGTATATTATTAACTGCTTCTGTGGCGCTTCCTACATTGGAAAAACCAAAGTCCTTTTTTCAAACATTTCCTCACATTTAATTTCTAATGTAAGTTAGAGACCCCCATGAGTAGACACATTGGGCTATACCACAATTTTGGCACTATCCAGCATGATTTTTTTTGCTTTGGAACACATCCCGCCAGCGTGACTGGAGGGGTTAAAGTGCTAAGCCGAAACGACTTGGATCCACAACCTTCAAGCTACCCAATTCCCAGGCCTGAATGAAGCTATCCATTTCAAACCTTTTGTAAAAGTTGCATCCTTATCGACCTTATCAGTGTGGGGGGGGCCCTAAATTCCATACCAGGCTCTTCAGGTCTGGTATGGATATTAAGGGAACCCCGCACCAAAATAAAAAAAGGCATGGGGGTCCCCCTCAAAATCCATACCAGACCCTTCAGGTCTGGTATGGATTTTAAGGGGAACCCCACGCCAAAATTAAAAAAAAAATGGCATGGGGTCCCCCCAAAAATCCATACCAGACCCTTATCTGAGCATGCAACCTGGCAGGCCCCAGAAAAAGAGGGGGGAGGAGAGAGCGGCCCCCCCTCCTGAACCGTACCAGACCACATGCCCTCAACATTGGGAGGGTGCTTTGGGGTCTCCCAAAAGCACCTTGCCCCATGTTGATGAGGACAAGGGCCTCATCCCCACAACCCTTGCCCGGTGGTTGTGGGGGTCTTGTGATTTAACAAGGGGACCCCCAGATAACGGCCTCCCCCGTGTGAAATGGTAGGGGGTACTTTACCCCTACCATTTCACAAAAAAAGTGTCAAAAATGTTAAAAATGGCAAGAGACAGTTTCCTTTATTAAAATGCTTTTTTTTTTCCATCTTCTTTCTACTATCTTTTTTCTTCTTTCTTCTATCTTCCTTCGGTTTCTTCCTCCATTTTCTTCTTCTTCTTCCTCTGATCCTCTGCTTCTTGCTCCGGTGTTCTCGTCCTGCATCTTCCTCCCCAGCATCTTCTTCTCTTCTTCGTGCTCGGGTCGCTCCGCATCCATGATGGGAGGCTCCCGCTGTGTGACGCTTCTCGTCTTCTGATGGTTCTTAAACAATGGAGGGCAGGGCCACCCGGTGACCCCGCCCCCCTCTGATGCACAGGGACTTCACGGGGACTTCCCTGTGGCTTTCCCCGTGACGTCAGAGGGGGACGGGGTGGGTGATCCCCTCTGACGTCACGGGGAGAGCCTCGAGGAAGCCCCCATCAAGTCCCGTCTTCTTACGGTTCTTAAATAATGGAGGGCGGGGCCACCCGGTGACCCCGCCCCACGTTATTTAAGAACAGTCAGAAGACAAGAAGCGTCACACGGTGGGAGCCTCCCATCATGAATGCAGAGCGGCCCAACCATGAAGAAGGGAAGAAGACTCGAACTCGAAGCTCATCCCTAACCAGGATACAGGAGGTTCTACACAGGGATATAGTAATATAAATATGTAGAACCCTCTACATAGGTAGGTGCTAGAGGTGAGATTTTTGTGAGGGCAGGCAAATTTGGTCAGGCCTAGCTGGAAGCTAGGCCTGTTTGTTTTGGTTTGTGTGGGCTGGGAGTGGCTCCGAGTAGCAGCTGATGACTAACAGACAGCCTAACTTCCTTGTCACCTCCCTCTTTCTTCTAGAGGATTCTTCCCAATCCCCAACTAGAATTGGCAGGGGGCAGGCCTCTTTGAAACACCCTGAGTCAGCCCTGCTGGGGAGGAGTTGTCGGGTGGAAGAACCAAGGATGAAATACTAGGCTGCCGGGGCCGTTGAAGGAGCTCCCCAGTCTGGGGGGTGACCTTGGGCCTGGGAATCGGGTGCAGAATGGAGCCCTTCAAGAACTCATGAAGGATCTGAGCAGGAGGCACAGGAGGGGTCAGAGAGGACAGCAGGAGCTAGTACTACCGGGCAAGTCTTCAGGAGGGAACCACCAGTTGCAGCAAGAAGGGCCAGTGAGTGACATGTGCTATCAGGAGGACTGGGGCAGCACGCCTGGGAGGACTGGGAGAGTGCATTCTGGGATGGGTGCAGAGCCAGCAGTAAGGACTGTGATCTCATGGGCAGTAAAGTAAGGCAGCTGCAGCCAGGAGGGCTGCCAGGGCCTGAAGAGGGCTTACTAGGAGCAGTAGTCCACCTATAGGACAGCTATAACTAGAGACTTTCTTTTCTATTTTTGCTACATTAAAGGGGCCCGCGGTCCCTGCCTGCAAAAGGCAATTCCTAAGACCTGGCTGAGCCAGTGTCAGGCCTAAAACATGTGCTAGCTGTGCCTGAGAAAGTAAGAGATGTGCTGGAGAGAGAGAGAGAGAGAGAGTAACAGTCTGCAAGTAAGAGTTGTGCTGGAGGAGACTAGAGTTACAGAGTGTATATAGCTGTCCCGAATTGATTGCTATATAATCCAATAATTGATTGCTATACAATCATCCAATCGTTTGTTCTATTGGGCATCCCATAAATTCCTTTACCCCCCATCCAAGTTCTATCCCCTCAATAAAAACAACAAAAACAAACAAGGTGATTTGGGAATTGAATGCCGGGCTGGGCAGGGTGATGGGTGGGCCACAACTTTCAGCAGCCCCTTCAGGGGTACCTCTACATATGCCTGCAGAAATGTGTGATTTCCTTCCATTATTAATGATCTATAATTTACTGTTATAATATCTGGTGCCTTGTGGCGTGTATCAATAACGTTTTTGCATTAATCCACTTAAAGTGTCAGGAAAGGGCTCCATAAATTTCAAACAAAAGACGAGTGTTCCCAGAATAGAGGTGGAACCTGTGTGGACTTCCCAGCAGCTAATAATGGAAGTAAATCACACATTTCTGCACACATACTATATCCCTGTGTGAACCCTTCTGTGCTTCTATCTTCTGGTGTTTAATTGTCCTCTTTCCCTTTCTGGTCTCTTTTGGCCCTTCCCAGTGAAGCTCATATAAATTCCTGTAATAAGCTCCTGATGAAGTGGACCAAAGTCCAAGAAACGCTTTGCATTTTGAAGAGATATATATATATATATATATATATATATATATATATATATATATATATATTATAAAAAATATACTGCTCAGGCATATCATTGGATATAAGTTTATATACCTCTACAGGGCTGACTATGGAAAAGGTCTATGTATCACAAATTTTAAATATAAATGTCTGTTTTAGTTTTAAAAGTGTGATTTTGTAATAAAGTTTGTATTTTAAACTACTTCCCGCCCGTAGTAAAATGACAGCGGCGGGATGCGCTCTCGTTCTGGGATGATGTCATATGACGACGCCCCAGAACCGCTGCTCTTCCACGCCCACGCGGGGGTGTGCAGAACGAAGATTGTGGCCAAGCCACGTTCCTAGGACATGCCGCGACCCCGATCTCGGTAAAGAGCCGATGACGCGGTTCTGTACCCATGTGATCGGCTGAGTCCAACCACAGCCGATCACATGTAAACAAGGTAGTGCCATGTATCGGCTCTCATCAGCTAACACTGCCAGTGTGTGTGGTGAGGAGAGCCGATTAGCGGCATCTCCTTGCAGGGGAAACCTGTAAAAGTAATCAAGACATTGATCATCGATGCCCTGATTATAGTACAGCCCCAGCAGTGCCCATCAGTGACACCAATCAGTGTCCATTAGTGATGCCAGTCACTGCTGTCTTTCAGTGCTTCCCAATCAGTGCCACCTATCAGTGCCCAGCAGTGCTACCTATAAGTGCCTATCAGTGCGCCTATCAGTGCTCATGAGTGTGGCATATTAGTGCCCACCAGTGCTACCTATAAATGCCCATCAGTGTTCATTAGTGCCACCTATCAGTGCCCACCAGTGCTACTTATAATTGCCTATCAGTGCGCATTTGTGTGGTATATTAGTGCCTCCTCATCAGAGCCACCTAATCAGTGCCCATAAGTGCCACCCCTTCAGTGCCCATCAGTGCCCATTAGTGCCACCTATCGGTGCCCACCAGCGCTACCTATAAGTGCCCATCAGTGCGCCTATCAGTGCTCATTAGTGCCTAATCATCAGTGTCACCTAATCAGTGCCCTTCAGTGCTGCCTCATCAGTTCCTATAAGTGCCGCCTCATCAGCGCACATCAGTGAAGGACAAAAATGACTTATTTACAAAATGTACTGACAGAAACTAAGAAAAACTTAAAAAAAGTTATTTTTTCATTTTTTTAGCAAAAAATAAAAAACCCAGCAGTGATTAAATACAGTCAGGTCCATAAATATTGGGACATCAACACAATTCTAATCTTTTTGGCTCTATACACCACTACAATGGATTTGAAAGGAAATGAACAAGATGTGCTTTAACTGCAGACTTTTAGCTTTAATTTGAGGGTATTTACATCCAAATCAGGCGAACGGTGTAGGAATTACAACAGTTTGTATATGTGCCTCCCACTTTTTAAGGGACAAAAAGTAATGGGACAATTGGCTGCTCAGCTGTTCCATGGCCAGTGTGTGTTATTCCCTCATTATCCAATTTACAAGGAGCAGATAAAAGGTCCAGAGTTCATTTCAAGTGTGCTATTTGCATTTGGAATCTGTTGCTGTCAACTCTCAATATGAGATCCAAAGAGCTGTCACTATTAGTGAAGCAAGCCATCATTAGGCTGAAAAAAAACAAAACAAACCCATCAGAGAGATAGCAAAAACATTAGGTGTGGCCAAATCAACTGTTTGGAACATCCTTAAAAAGAAAGAACGCACCAGTGAGCTCAGCAACACCAAAAGACCCGGAAGACCACGGAAAACAACTGTGGTGGATGACCGAAGAATTCTTTCCCTGGTGAAGAAAACACCCTTCACAACAGTTGGCCAGATCAAGAACACTCTCCAGGAGGTAGGTGTATGTGTGTCAAAGTCAACAATCAAGAGAAGACTTCACCTGAGTGAATACAGAGGGTTCACCACAAGATGTAAACCATTGGTGCGCCTCAAAAACAGGGAGGCCAGATTAGAGTTTGCCAAACAACATCTAAAAAAGCCTTCACAGTTCTGGAACAACATCCTGTGGACAGATGAGACCAAGATCAACTTGTACCAGAGTGATGGGAAGAGAAGAGTATGGAGAAGGAAAAGAACTGCTCATGATCCAAAGCATACCACCTCATCAGTGAAGCATGGTGGTGGTAGTGTCATGGCGTGGGCATGTATGGCTGCCAATGGAACTGGTTCTCTTGTGTTTATTGATGATGTGACTGCTGACAAAAGCAGCAGGATGAATTCTGAAGTGTTTCGGGCAATATTATCTGTTCATATTCAGCAAAATGCTTCAGAACTCATTGGACAGCGCTTCACAGTGCAGATGGACAATGACTCGAAGCATGCGATGCAATGGCCAAGTCAATCACCTGACCTGAATCCGATTGAGCATGCATTTCACTTGCTGAAGACAAAACTGAAGGGAAAATGCCCCAAGAACAGGCAGGAACTGAAGACAGTGGCAGTAGAGGCCTGGCAGAGCATTACCAGGGATGAAGCCCAGCGTCTGGTGATGTCTATGTGTTCCAGACTTCAGGCTGTAATTGACTGCAAAGGATTTGCAACCAAGTATTAAAAAGTGAAAGTTTGATGGATGATTGTTAATCTGTCCCATTACTTTTGGTCCCTTAAAAAGTGGGAGACACATATACAAACTGTTGTAATTCCTACACCGCTCACCTGATTGATTTGAATGTAAATACCCTCAAATTAAAGCTGAAAGTCTGCAGTTAAAGCACATCTTGTTCATTTCATTTCAAATCCATTGTGGTGGTGTATAGAGCCAAAAAGATTAGAATTGTGTCTATGTCCCAATATTTATGGACCTGACTATACCACCCAAATAAAGCTCTATTTGTGTGAAAAGAATGATATAGATGTCATATGGATACAGTGCCGCATGACCGTGCAATTGTCATGCAAAGTGGGACAGCTCTGAAAGCTGTAAATTGGCCTGGGCAGGAAGGGGGAGGGGGGGTGGAGTGCCCGGTAGGCAAGTGATTAATTCTACATAATTCTGTGCCCCTAAAATCCCACCATACCTAAGGGGCTTTTCAACCTCATTTTAAGAAATTGAACACTTGAGGTACAAGTTGGTGTTTTTCTCATGGACGGTGTCCTCAAGCAGACTTCGAGCCTCCAAAGATTCCTATCCAAATGTTGGCTTTCAGAATTTCCTCCTCCGAGTTGTGCCCAAAGTCTTGCAGATCTCTAGATTTGCCCAACATGCTGCCCAAAGACCAACAATCAACTTTTTTGTTTTCCACTGATTTATTCAATCGTTTTCATAAACGTTCTTTTTTTTTCAATAAGCATTAATAAAGGTTATGACAATATTTTGAAGCTAAATGAAAACAGTAATCAGAAAAACATTTACAGTAGGGATAAGCTTCGAGTTCGAGTCGAACTCATGTTCTACTCGAACATTGGCTGTTCGCAAGTTCGCCGAACAGCGAACAATTTGGGGTGTTCGCGGCAAATTCGAATGCCGCGGAACACCCTTTAAAAGTCTATGGGAGAAATCAAAAGTGCTAATTTTAAAGGCTAATATGCAAGTTATTGTCATAAAAAGTGTTTGGGGACCCGGGTCCTGCCCCAGGGGACATGGATCAATGCAAAAAAAAGTTTTAAAAACGGACTTTTTTCAGGAGCAGTGATTTTATTAATGCTTAAAGTCAAACAATAAAAGTGTAATATCCCTTTAAATTTAGTACCTGGGGGTGTCTATAGTATGCCTGTAAAGGGGCGCATGTTTCCTGTGTTTAGAACAGTCTGACAGCAAAATGACATTTGGAAGGAAAAAACACATTTAAAACTACCGCGGCTATTGCATTGCTGACAATACACATAGAAGTTCATTGATAAAAACGGCATGGGAATTCCCCACAGGGCAACCCCGAACCAAAATAAAAAAAAAAAAAATGATGTGGGGGTCCCCCTAAATTCCATACAAGGCCCTTCAGGTCTGGTATGGATATTAAGGGGAACCCCAGCCAAAATTTTAAAAAAATATTGACGTGGGGTTCCCCCTAAATTCCATACCAGACCCTTCAGGTCTGGTATGGATTTTAAGGGGAACCCCGCGCCAAAAAAAAAAAAAAAACGACGTGGGGTCCCCCCAAAAAGCCATACCAGACCCTTATCCGAGCACGCAACCTGGCAGGCCGCAGGAAAAGAGGGGGGACGAGAGTGCGCCCCCCCCCCCTCCTGAACCGTACCAAGCCACATGCCCTCAACATTGGGAGGGTGCTTTGGGGTAGCCCCCCAAAACACCTTGTCCCCATGTTGATGAAGACAAGGGCCTCATTCCCACAACCCTGGCCGGTGGTTGTGGGGGTCTGCGGGCGGGGGGCTTATCGGAATCTGGAAGCCCTCTTTAACAAGGGGACCCCCAGATCCCGGCCCCCCCCCTGTGTGAAATGGTAAGGGGGTACTTACCCCTACCATTTCACTAAAAACTGTCAAAAATGTTAAAAATGACAAGAGACAGTTTTTGACAATTCCTTTATTTAAATGCTTCTTCTTTCTCCTTCTTCTTCTTCTGGTTCTTCTGGCTCTTTTGGTTCTTCCTCCGGTGTTCTCGTCCAGCATCTCCTCCGCGGCGTCTTCTATCTTCTTCTCCTCGGGCCGCTCCGCACCCATGGCATGGCGGGGGAGGCTCCCGCTCTTCTCTTCATCTTCTTCTCTTCTTCATCTTCTTCTTCATCTTCTTCTTCTTCTTCTTCTCTTCTTCCTTCTTCTCTTCTTCATTTCTTCTCCGGGCCGCTCCGCAGCCATGCTGGCATGGTGGGAGGCTCCCGCTGTGTGACGGCGTCTCTTCGTCTGACGGTTCTTAAATAACAGGGGGCGGGGCCATCCGGTGACCCCGCCCCCCTCTGACGCACGGTGACTTGACGGGACTTCCCTGTGACGTCACGGGGAATGCCACAGGGAAGTCCCGTCATGTCCCGTGCGTCAGAGGGGGGCAGGGTCACCGGGTGGCCCCGCCCCCCGTTATTTAAGAACCGTCAGACGAAGAGACGCCGTCACACAGCGGGAGCCTCCCACCATGCCAGCATGGCTGCGGAGCGGCCCGGAGAAGAAATGAAGAAGAGAAGAAGGAAGAAGAAGATGAAGAAGAAGATGAAGAAGAGAAGAAGATGAAGAGAAGAGCGGGAGCCTCCCCCCCCATGCCATGGGTGCGGAGCGGCCCGAGGAGAAGGAGATAGAAGACGCCGCGGAGGAGATGCTGGACGAGAACGCCGGAGGAAGAACCAGAAGAGCCAGAAGAACCAGAAGAAGAAGAAGATGAAGGAAGAAAGAAGAAGCATTTAAATAAAGGAATTGTCAAAAACTGTCTCTTGTCATTTTTAACATTTTTGACAGTTTTTTAGTGAAATGGTAGGGGTAAGTACCCCCTTACCATTTCACACAGGGGGGGGCCGGGATCTGGGGGTCCCCTTGTTAAAGGGGGCTTCCAGATTCCGATAAGCCCCCCGCCCGCAGACCCCCACAACCACCGGCCAGGGTTGTGGGGATGAGGCCCTTGTCTTCATCAACATGGGGACAAGGTGTTTTGGGGGGCTACCCCAAAGCACCCTCCCAATGTTGAGGGCATGTGGCCTGGTACGGTTCAGGAGGGGGGGGGGGGCGCACTCTCGTCCCCCCCTCTTTTCCTGCGGCCTGCCAGGTTGCGTGCTCGGATAAGGGTCTGGTATGGATGTTTGGGGGGACCCCACGCCGTTTTTTTTTTTTTTTTGGCGCGGGGTTCCCCTTAAAATCCATACCAGACCTGAAGGGTCTGGTATGGAATTTAGGGGGAACCCCACGTCAATTTTTTTTTTTAATTTTGGCTGGGGTTCCCCTTAATATCCATACCAGACCTGAAGGGCCTTGTATGGAATTTAGGGGGACTCCCACATCATTTTTTTTTTTTAATTTTGGTTCGGGGTTGCCCTGTGGGGAATTCCCATGCCGTTTTTATCAATGAACTTCTATTTGTATTGTCGGCAATGCAATAGCCGCGGTAGTTTTAAATGTGTTTTTTCCTTCAAAATGTCATTTTGCTGTCAGACTGTTCTAAAAACGGGAAACATGCGCCCCTTTACAGGCATACTATAGACACCCCCCAGGTATGAAATTTAAAGGGATATTACACTTTTATTGTTTGACTTTAAGCATTATTAAAATCACTGCTCCTGAAAAAACGGCCTTTTTTAAAACTTTTTTTTGCATTGATCCATGTCCCCTGGGGCAGGACCCAGGTCCCCAAACACTTTTATTGACAATAACTTGCATATTAGCCTTTAAAATTAGCACTTTTGATTATTCATGTTCGTGTCCCATAGACTTTAACGGTGTTCGCGTGTTCGAACAAATTTTTTTCCTGTTCGCATGTTCTGGTGCGAACCGAACAGGGGGGTGTTCGGCTCATCCCTAATTTACAGTAACTGTTCTCTTTTCAAAGAGTAACTCCACTTTTTTTTTTTGGAGAAAAAGACATTCCCCGCTGGGCGATCAATCTACATTGGAAGGATTTTAAAGTGGATGTAAACCCTCACATATACCCAGTGAAGTGAACAGCCTCAGATGATAACACAGAGATGAAACAAACCTGAATAAGTTGTACAGGTATATCTGCTGTCTTCAGGTTTATATACTGTTTAGAAAGAGCTTGTCCTGATAGAATATTCTCTTCTTGATTCACCTGTGGGAGTGGATTCTTGCAATACACTGTGAGGCAGCTGATTGGAGGAAAGGCACACACCCCCTCTCCACATAGGCAGAGGCTTGCAGAGCTGTGCTGTGAATAGACCAGATCTCTGCTAATCTATTTATAGCACCCACCCTGACACAAAATTTAGCCCGGTTTTATCACAGATGTCAGAGAACTTGTCAGACATTATCAAGCTGATAACAGAAGAACGGAGCAGGAGAAAGCCTTAGGGCTTTGAAGAAAGATAAGAAAATACTGCAGATAGATGTGCCCAGCTCAGAATTCATGAATTTGGTTTACATCTACTTTAACCATCTTTGTTGCAGATTCCTACCTTTTGTAATTCTGAAGAAATGCCTGTGTGTTTGTCTGTGTCCATGTGGTAAGTGAGTCTAATGGAAGTAGTTTCTTAATTATTATTTTGGTTATCCCTGTGCAATCTGCTGACGCTATATAAATCCTGTATAATGATAATAATCAACCAGCTGCTGCACCTACAGGGCCCTAATGAGGAAACTTGCAGGGTCTACATCCCTTTAGACATGATTTCCTATTTTTGTTGCAGGGGATGCCAAAAATCTGACTTGTATCTTAGTGCAGACTTCTGGGAAAATCAGTGAGCCAATCACACAAGCAGGAAATTATGTTTCTGGGGGGGCATTCTGTACACAGCGCCTCCAGGTGGCCATATTGCATTACATTTTACAGAAAATTACAGCGGCTGCAGTTTGAAAAGAAAAGGTCATTTTTAATAACATTCAATTACAATTTCACTTGAGACGTAATTGTATATGCCATATTATTTTTTCTTTATTTGCTATTTTTTTTTTGTTTGGAGTTACCCTTTAAAGTGTTTTGTACATGTCCAATAGCCAATAAAATGTAAATGAAGAAGAATGGAATTACAGTAGAATTTTAGTCAGAAATTAATTTATTACATTTTATTGTATTTATTTAAAGATAACTAAACTTATTTATTATAAAAAGAAAAGCTCTCGGGTGACAAAGGTGTTTTCAATGACGTCTTAAGAGACGTTTAATGAGACTTAAAGCTTTGTATTCTTACAACACATCAGACTGTCCTGGGGGAATGTCAGGATTTTATATCTATATAAGCCAAGAACTGAATCAAATGTTTATATGGAAGTCTGAGCATTAGGTGTGGCCACATACGTCTTCCTATTAATTATTTTTCTGAATAATAATTTACCCTCTGTGTTTTGTAGATACATTTACACTGTAAGTGAATATGAGAAATTTCACAAAGATTATCACTCTTATCCTTGTGGGTCTATCAGACCATCCACCAACCATGAATGGACTTTTTGTGCTCTTCCTTCTGATCTATCTGATGACTCTTATCACAAACCTCATTATATTTTTCTTGGTCATCACTGACTACCATCTACACAACCCAATGTATTTTTTTCTCAGCAATTTGGCATTTCTGGACATGTGCTATTCATCAGTGACCGCACCAAGGATGCTCTTTGACTTGGTCACCAAAAACCGATCAATAACCCTCCCTGCCTGTACAGCCCAAATCTTCTTCTTTGTCTATTTTGCTTGCTCAGAACTTGTCTTGCTCTCAGCTATGTCCTATGACCGGTACATCGCCATCTGCCACCCCCTACATTACACACAAATTATGTCCTGGAGGATGTGCAGTCATTTAGCTGTTATAATTTGGGTCTTTGGGTTTATTTTTTCCTTGGTCCATACACTTTGTTCGCTCAGGTTGTCCTTCTGTGGTCCAAATTCCATCCACAGCTTCTTCTGTGACCTCCCACACTTGCTCCAGATCACATGTACAGACCCAACAATAAACATAGTGCTAATTTTTGCATTGAGCAGCAGTGTGTCATTAACTGCCTTTCTTTTCACATTTCTTCCATATGTTAGAATTATCAGTACAATTCTCCACATTCGTGGCAAAACTGGAAAGCTGAAAGCATTCTCTACCTGCACATCACACCTCTTGGTGGTCTTCATCTACTATGGCTCCATCATTTTTATTTACTTCGTTCCCACTTCCACTAATATGTTTGGCATAAACAAGCTGTTTTCAGTCATATCTGCCCTCATTAACCCTTTGCTTAATCCTCTGATCTACAGCCTGAGGAACAATGACCTTAAGGCAGCATTCAGGAGGACTTTAAATCACTGAATAATAATCCAATCCAGAACTAGATTTAGATGGAAATAACTTTCATGCAATGCAGCTCCATGTCTCCAACTTACAAGCCAACTTCAATGCACTGTTTAATTGGGCGACTATGTGGCAAATGAGATTTAATGTTGATAAATGTAAAGTTCTGCACTTGAGGGCTAAGATTATGCATCATACATTCTAGGGGGAGTACAACTGGGGGACTCAATGGTGGAGAAGGATCTGGGTGTTTTGGTAGATCATAAGCTCAATAACAGCATGCAATGCCAAGTCCTTTCTTGTATAAGAGAGATATGGACTCCAGAGAGAGACATCATCTGTACAAATCATTAGTAACACCTCATTTGGAATACGCAGTTCAGTTTTGGGCTCCAGTTCTCAAAAAGGATATTGGGGAACTGGAGAAAGTGCAGAGAAGTCCAACCAAACTGATAAGAGGCCTGGAGAAGCTCAGCTATGAGGAAAGATTAGAGGAACTGAAATTATTCTCTCTTGAGAAGAGGAGATTAGGGGGATATGATCTCCATGTATAAATACATAAGGGGGGATATGATCTCCATGTATAAATACATAAGGGGGGATATGATCTCCATGTATAAATACATAAGGGGGGATATGATCTCCATGTATAATTACATAAGGGGGATATGATCTCCATGTATAAATACATAAGGGGGATATGATCTCCATGTATAAATACATAAGGGGGGATATGATCTCCATATACAAATACATATGTGGTCCGTATAGTGAACTTGGTGTTGAGTTATTCACTTTAAGGCCATCACAGAGGACAAGAGGAAAAGAGACTTAATCTGCAAATACAGAAAGGCTTCTTCGCAGTAAGTGCTGTGAAAATGTGGAATAGACTCCCTCAAGAGCTGGTTTTTAAAAAGGCCTTAAAATTCCCCGCTGTAGCAAATTGGATCATGCTTTGCTGTTTTTTTTTTGCCTTCCTCTCGGTCTCCAAACTTTCTAAACAAAGGGCCAGCTTACTGTCCTTCAGACTTTAGGAGTCGGTGGAAGTAATGAAGGTCTCAACATCAGTGGGAAAAAATTACACCCCATTGTTTGTTTCAGTTAGAATAATTGTGCCCATTATTGGTGTAAGTGGGAGGAATTGTGCCCCATCATTGATGTCATTGGGCCCCATTGTTGGTGTCAGTGGGAGGAATTGTGTGCCATTGTTGGTATTATTGGGAGGAATTGTGCCACTTCATTGATGTCAGTGGAAAGAATTATGCCCCATTGTTGGTGTGGATGAAATAATGTCCCAAGGGACTGGTTAAATTAAAGCAAAGGGCCACATATGGCCCCCGGGCCGCAGTTTGGAGAACACTGCTCTAGATCAACTGCGGGTATAAGATTTTGTGTATGGGATTGTATGATTTTTTTTCCTCCCCTTTATTGATCGAACTAGATCAGGGGTAGGCAACCTGGGGCCCTCCAGCTGCTGTGGAACTACATTTCCCATGAGGCATTGCAAGGCTGGCGGTTACAATTACTCCCAGAGACATGATGGGCCTTGTAGTTCTGCAACAGCTGGAGGGCCCCAGGTTACCTACCCCTGAACTAGATGGACTTGTATCTTTTTTTAACCTGACTATGTATGTAGTGTACAGGACGCCAAGGTTGGGTCCTGAATGGGTGCTATATAGCACCGATATTTGGGTTATGGTCTCTTTGAGGGTCCCTTTAAGGGTAGTGTGGAAGTATTCAGGGGGTCACCCAGGATGGGTGAGGAATTCCCGGTAAAAGCAATAATCAGTAGAGGACTGACTCGCAGTTCTCTCTGGGTTAATAGAGAGATATTTGGGATCCGGAATTTCGGAAGCCCTGAAGTGATATTCGGGTGGGAAAGGGCCTCCACCCCTGACTACAGGGATTCCAGCACACACGGGGTTCATGAATGCATTTTTTTGTCCTCTTCTGATGACATATTATACACCATCATTTTTTTTTTGGTCTTCATAGTCTAAATGAAGAGGAGAGAAATGAGGAGAGACGTAAGAAAACTTGGGCTGGTCGTTGACAAAAATAAATAAATAAAAAATAATGTATCATTATTTTTTTTTTGTCAATGACTAGCCCGAGCTTTCTTATTTCTCTCCTTTGCTGGCAAATGTATTTTAGATCCCGTATTTTTTTTTATTAGACATTTACCAAGATATGTGTTTGTGTCATAAGGGAACAGCTGCTAAGCAGAGGTGTGTTTAAAATAAAAATGTGATTTACTTTAATGGTTGTGGTTTATCTGGCCACTGTTAGGGATTTTACATGTACTTTTTTTTTTAAACATTTACATTATTGCTTGGTTTTAATATAACATCGGCAGCAGCACCCCAATCTGATTTATTATATTATAAACATAAAAAAATCGCTCTTTTAGTAGTAGATGTGGCACGTGATTTTTTAAATCCGTGGTTAAAGGCATGAATTGACTGATGGGGTTATCAGGCAGCCACAAAAGATCTAAAAGCTATAAGAAACTGTATTCTTAAAATGAAATAAATATAAAGAACAAAATGAATTAAAAATATACATGAAATAAATGACCCGACACAAACTGTACCGATAAAAACAGATAACATGTAAAATATGTACAATAAATAGAAAACAATCTAATACAATTTCTAATAAAATAAATTACAGAGAATGACAATTTAGAACTTCAATGTATTTAAATATAATATAAATATTTTATGCATCCCTGAGAATTCTACAACTGAACCATAGATAGATATACAGTGTGTATACAGATAGATAGATAGATAGATAGATAGATAGATAGATAGATAGATAGATAGATAGATAGATAGATAGATAGATAGATAGATATAGATATAGATATTATATCTATATATATATATATATATATATATATATATATATATACAGTATCTCACAAAAGTGAGTACACCCCTCACATTTTTCATGTGACAACACTGAAGAAATGACACTTGTCTACAATGTAAAGTAGTGAGTGTACAGCTTGTATAACAGTGTAAATTTGCTGTCCCCTCAAAATAACTCAACACACAGCCATTAATGTCTAAACCGCTGGCAACAAAAATTAGTACACCCCTAAGTGAAAATGTCCAAATTGGGCCCAAAGTGTCAATATTTTGTGTGGCCACCATTATTTCTTCAGTGTTGTCACATAAAAAGGCAGACTAAAAGATTTACAAAAATGTGAAGGATGTACTCACTTTTGTGAAATACTGTATATATAGATCTCTAAGAAGGCCTACAATAGAGCCAAGCCCAAAATGAATCCTTCATACGAACACCAAAACACCCTCTCACAATATACATTTGATTACAAGGCATTGGCCAGGAATTGGACCCAGACAACCAGCATGGCAAGTGAGAATTCTACCACTGAGCTACGAATATATACAAACATCCATGCCGATCCTTAAAAAGGCCTATAATAAAGCCAACGATCGCGACAGATGCTCACAGATTCTTCATACAAAGACCAAAACATCCTCTCAGACTACACGTTTGATTACTAGGTATACCGCACAACATAAGCAGATGATGCAGCCAGAAAATATATTAAGCCATATCCTGAAATACTTAATTCAAAAGATCGCAATCAAATAGGGACCGATAGGGTTCATAGCCCTTATGTGGTTGTTGGTAGATCAACACGTTCTGAAGTTGGCACCCCCCCCCGTAGGAAGCTTAGGTAATGCCCCTGGATCCTAAACGACCACAACGTCACCCTCCCAAATGGACAAACCCAAACATTAGGTCAATTGTCAAACTGCTGGTTTCGTGTATATTATTAACTGCTTCTGTGGTGCTTCCTACATTGGAAAAAACAAAGTCCTTTTTTCAAACATTTCCTCACATTTAATTTCTAATGGTAAGTTAGAGACCCCCATGAGTAGACACATTGGGCTATACCACAATTTTGGCACTATCCAGCATGATTTTTTTTTTGCTTTGGGACACATCCCGCCAGCGTGACTGGAGGGGATAAAGTGCTAAGCCGAAACGACTTGGATCCACAACCTTCAAGCTACCCAATTCCCAGTCCTGAATGAAGCTATCCGTTTCAAACCTTTTGTAAAAGCTGCATCCTTATCGACCTTATTGGCGTGGGGGTCCCCCTAAATTCCATACCAGGCCCTTTAGGTCTGGTATGGATATTAGGGGGAACCCCGCACCAAAATAAAAAAAGGCATGGGGGTCCCCCTCAAAATCCATACCAGACCCTTCAGGTCTGGTATGGATTTTAAGGGGAACCCCACGCCGAAATTAAAAAAAATGGCATGGGGTCCCCCCAAAAATCCATACCAGACCCTTATCTGAGCAGGCAACCTGGCAGGCCCCAGGAAAAGAGGGGGGAGGAGAGAGCGGCCCCCCTCCTGAACCGTACCAGACCACATGCCCTCAACATTGGGAGGGTGCTTTGGGGTCCCCCAAAAGCACCTTGCCCCATGTTGATGAGGACAAGGGCCTCATCCCCACAACCCTTGCCTGGTGGTTGTGGGGGTCTTGTGATTTAACAAGGGAACCCCCAGATCCCGGCCTCCCCCATGTGAAATGGTAAGGGGGTGCTTTACCCCTACCATTTCACAAAAAAAGTGTCAAAAATGTTAAAAATGACAAGAGACAGTTATTGACAATTCCTTTATTTAAATGCTTTTTTTTCCTTCTTCTTTCTTCTATCTTCTATCTTCTTTCTTCTATCTTCCTTCGGTTTCTTCCTCCATCTTCTTCTTCTTCTTCCTCTGATCCCCTGCTTCTTGCTCCAGTGTTCTCGTCCGGCATCTAACTCCGTGGCGTCTTCTTCCCTTCTTCATGCTCAGGTCGCTCCGCATCCATGATGGGAGGCTCCCGCTGTGTGACGCTTCTCGTCTTCTGACGGTTCTTAAATAATGGAGGGCAGGGCCACCCGGTGACCCCGCCCCCCTCTGACGCACAGGGACTTGACGGGGACTTCCCTGTGGCTTTCCCCGTGACGTCAGAGGGGGGCGGGGTGGGTGATCCCCTCTGACGTCATGGGGAGAGCCTCGAGGAAGCCCCCGTCAAGTCCAGTCTTCTGACGGTTCTTAAATAACGGAGGGCGGGGCCACCCGGTGACCCCACCCCACATTATTTAAGAACCGTCAGAAGACGTCACACAGCGGGAGCCTCCCATCATGGATGTGGAGCGTCCCGAGCATGAAGAAGGGAAGAAGACTCGAACTCGAAGCTCATCCCTAACCAGGATACAGGAGGGTCTACACAGGGATATAGTAATATATATGTGTAGAACCCTCTACATAGGTAGGTGCTAGAGGTGAGATTTTTGTGAGTGCAGGCAAATTTGGTTAGACCTAGCTGAAAGCAAGGCCTGTTTGTTTTGGTTTGTGTGGGCTGGGAGTGGCTCCGAGTAGCAGCTGATGACTAACAGACAGCCTCACTTCATTGTCACCTCCCTCTTTCTTCTAGAGGATTCATCCCAATCCCCAACTAGAATTGGCAGGGGGCAGGCCTCTTTGAAATACCCTGAGTCAGCCCAGCTGGGGAGGAGTTGTCGGGTGGAAGAACCAAGGATGATGTACTAGGCTGCCGGGCCGTTGAGGAAGCTCCCCAGTCTGGGGGGTGACCTTGGTCCTTGGAAATGGGTGCAGAATGGAGCCCTTCAAGAACTCATGAAGGATTTGAGCAGGGGGCACAGGAGGAGTCAGAGAGGACAGCAAGAGCTAGTACTGCTGGGTAAGTCTTCAGGAGGGAACCACCAGTTGCAGCAAGGAGGGCCAGTGAGTGACATGTGCTATCAGGAGGACTGGGGCAGCACGCCTGGCAGGACTGGGAGAGTGCATTCTGGGATGGGTGCAGAGCCAGCACTAAGGACTGTGATCTCATGGGCAGTAAAGTAAGGCAGCTGCAGCCAGGAGGGCTGCCAGGGCCTGAAGAGGGCTTACTAGGAGCAGTAGTCCACCTGTAGGACAGCTATAACTAGAGACTTTCTTTTCTATTTTTGCTACATTAAAGGGGCCCGAGGTCCCTCCCTGCAAAAGGCAATTCCTAAAGCCTGGCTGAGCCAGTGTCAGGCCTAAAACATGTGCTAGCTGTGCCTGATAAAGTAAGAGATGTGCTGGAGAGAGAGGGAGAGAGAGAGAGTAACAGTTTGCAAGTAAGAGTTGTGCTGGAGGAGACTAGAGTAACAGAGTGAATATAGCTGTCCAAATTGATTGCTATACAGTCCAATCGTTTGTTCTATTGGGCATCCCATAAATTCCTTTACTCCTCCAAGTTCTATTCCCTCAATAAAAACAACAAAAACAAACAAGGTGATTTGGGAATTGGGATTGGGTGGGCCACAACTTTCAGCAGCCCCTTCTCTACATATGCCTGCAGAAATGTGTGATTTCCTTCCATTATTAATGATCTATAATTTACTGATATAATATCTGATGCCTTGTGGCTAGTATCAATAAAGTTTTTGCATTAATCCACTTAAAGTGTCAGGAAAGGGCTCGATAAATTTCAAACAAAAGACGAGTGTTCCCAGAATAGAGGTGGAAACTGTGTGGACTTCCCAGCAGCTAATAATGGAAGTAAATCACACATTTCTGCACACATACTATATATCCCTGTGTGGACCCTTCTGTGCTTTTATCTTCTGGTGTTTAATTGTCCTCTTTCCCTTTCTGGTCTCTTTTGGCCCTTCCCAGCGAAGCTCATATAAATTCCTCTAATAAGCTCCTGATGAAGTGGACCAAAGTCCAAGAAACGCGTTGCATTTTGCAGAGAAATACAATATAAGAAATATACTGCTCAGGCATATCATTACATATAAGTTTATATACATCTACAGGGCTGACTATAGAAAAGGTTTATGTATCATGAAAACGAATTTTAAATATAAATGTCTGTTTTGGTTTTAAAAGTGTGATTTTGTAATAAAGTTTGTATTTTAAACTATTTCCCGCCTGCTGTATAGTAAAATGACGGTGGGCGGGATGCGCTCTCATTCTGGGATGATGTCATATGACGGCGCCCCAGAACCGCTGCTCTCGCACGCCCACGCGGGGGTGTGCAGAACGAAGATTGTGGCCGAGCCGCGTTCCTAGGACATGCCGCGACCCCAATCTCGGTAAAGAGCCGATGACGCGGTTCTATACCCATGTGATCGGCTGAGTCCAACCGCAGCCGATCACATGTAAACAAGGTAGTGCCATTTATCGGCTCTCCTCAGCTAACACTGCCAGTGTTTGTGGTGAGGAGAGACGATCAGCGGCATCTCCTCGCAGGGGAAACCTGTAAAGGTAATCAAGACATTGATCATCGATGCCCTGATTACAGTACAGCCCCAGCAGTGCCCATCAGTGACACTAATCATTGTCCATTAGTGATGCCAGTCACTGCTGCCTTTCAGTGCTGCCCATCAGTGCCACCTATCAGTGCACATCAGTGCCACCTATCAGTGCCACCTATCAGTGCCCACCAGTGCTGCCTATAAGTGCCTATCAGTGCACCTATCAGTGCTCATTAGTGTGGCATATTAGTGCCTCCTCATCAGTGCCACCTAATCAGTGCCCATAAGTGCCACCCCATCAGTGCCACCTATCAATGCCCACCAGTACTATCTATAGGTGCCCATCAGTGACACCAATCAGTGTCCATTAGTAATGCCAGTCACTGCTGCCTTTCAGTGCTGCCCACCAGTGCCATCTATCAGTGCCCACCAGTGCTACCTATAAGTGCCTATCAGTGCGCCTATCAGTGCTCATTAGTGTGGCATATTAGTGCCCACCAGTGCTATCTATAAGTGCCTATCAGTGCGCATGTGTGCGGCATATTAGTGCCTCCTCATCAGTGCCACCTAATTAGTGCCCATAAGTGCCACCCCTTCAGTGCCCATCAGTGCGCCTATCAGTGCTTATTAGTGCCTCCACATCAGTGCCACCTAATCAGTGCCCTTCAGTGCCACCTCATCAGTTCCTATAAGTGCCGCCTCATCAGCGCACATCAGTGAAGGACAAAAATTACTTATTTACAAAATGTACTGACAGAAATTAAGAAAAACTTTAAAGTTATTTTTTTAATTTTTTTTTTTTTTTAGCAAAAAATAAAAATCCCAGCAGTGATTACATATCACCAAAATAAAGCTCTATTTGTGTGAAAAAAATTATATAAATGTCATATGGATACAGTGCTGCATGACCGCGCAATTGTCGTCCAAAGTGCGACAGCGCTGAAAGCTGAATATTGGCCTGGGCAGGAAGGGGGTGGGGAGTGCCCGGTGGGTAAGTGGTTAATTCTACATATTTCTGTGCCCTTTAAATTCCCACCATACCTAAGGGGTTTTTCAACCCCATTTTAAGAAATTGAACACTTGAGGTACAAGTTGGTGTTTTTCTCATGGACGGTGTCCTCAAGCAGACCTCGAGCCTCCAAAGATTCCTATCCAAATGTTGGCTTTCAGAATTTCCTCCTCCGAGTTGTGCCCGAAGTCTTGCAGATCTCTAACTTTGCCCAACATGCTGCCCAAAGGCCAACAATCAACTTTTTTGTTTTCCACTGATTTATTCAATAATTTTAATGAACTGGCTTTTTTTTTTTAATTATCATTAATAAATTCTATGAAAATATTTTTGAAGCTAAATGAAAACAGTAAACAGAAAAACATTTACAGTAACTGTTCGCTTTTCAAAGAGTAACTCCACTTTTTTTGAGAAAAAAAATTCCTTGCTGGGCGATCAATCTATCTCTGTAAACCCTCATATATACCCAGTGAAGTGAACAGCCTCTGATGATAACACAGCGATTAAACAAATCTCCCGGAATAAGTTGTACAGGTATATCTGTGTCAGGACTGCGCTCAGCCCTTCCTTCTCTGAGGTGGCCGCTCAGCTGTCGGCTAATTGCCAGCTCCTATCTCTCCACAGTTACTCAGCTGTTGATGATATCCTGCTCGTCAGTCCTGCCTACTTAAGCCGTCCAGTCCAGAGGATCTCTGCCTTCGCCTTGGTCAACATCAGAGACATACTCCTGCGTTCCTGTTTAAAGACTTGCTTTGCTGGCATCCCTTTTGGCTCCAGATCCTGCTTTCTGTTCCACTACATTGATCCCTGACTTCTGGCTTGGCTGACTATCCATTCCAGTTTCTGAATTTTGGCTATGTTTTGACTACATTTGTTCTTTTTACTTTTATTATTAAACAAGTGTGATTTAACTGTACTTCTGTCTCGGTCTAATTTCATGGTTTCTGACAATCTGCTGTCTTCAGCTTTATATACTGCTTAGAAAGAGCTTGTCCTGATAGAATATTCTCCTCTTGATTCACCTGTGGGAGTGGATTCTTGCCATACACTGTGAGGCAGCTGATTGGAGGAAAGGCACACACCCCCTCTCCACATAGGCAGAGACTTGCAGAGATGTGTTGTGAATAGACCAGCTCTCTGCTAATCTATTTATAGCACCCACCAGGACACAAAATGCAGCCTGGTTTTATCACAGATGTCGGAGAACTTGTCAGACAGTATCAAGCTGATAACAAAAGAACGGAGCAGGAGAAAGCCTTAGGGCTTTGAAGAAAGATAAGAAAATACTGCAGATAGATTTGCCCAGCTCAGATTTCATGAATCGGGTTTACATGTACTTTAACATACTTTGTTGCAGACTCCTACCTTTTGTCATTCTGAAGAAATGCCTGTGTGTTTGTCTGTGTCCATGTGGTAAGTGAGTCTAATGGAAGTGGTTTCTTAATTATCATTTTGGTTATCCCTGCGCAATCTGTTGGCACTTTATAAATCCTGTATAATAATAATAATCAACCAGCTGCTGCACCGACAGGGCCCTAATGAGGAAACTTGCAGGGTCTACATCCCTTTAGACATGATTTCCTATTGGGAGTATCTTAACAAAAAATGACATTTTTGTTGCAGGGGATGCCAAAAATCTGACTTGCATCTTAGTGCAGACTTCTGGGAAAATCAGTGAGCCAATCACACAAGCAGGAAATTATGTTTCTGGGGGGCATTCTGTACACAGCGCCTCCAGGTGGCCATATTGCATTACATTTTACAGAAAATTACAGCGGCTGCAGTTTGAAAAGAAAAGGTCATTTTTAATAACATTCAATTATAATTTCACGTGAGTTGTAATTGTATATGCCATATTATTTTTTCTTTATTTGCTATTTTTTTTTTTTTGGAGTTACCCTTTAAAGTGTTTTGTACTTGTCCAATAGCCAATAAAATGGAAATGAAGAAGAATGGAATTACAGTAGAGTTTTAGTCAGAAATTTATTTATTACATTTAATTGTATTTATTTAAAGATAACTTTAAACTTATTTTTTTATAAAAAGAAAGGCTCTCAGGTGACAAAGGTGTTTTAAATGACATCTTAAGAGACAGTTAACGAGACTTAAAGCTTTGTATTCTTACAACACATCAGACGGTCCTGTGGGAATGTCAGGATTTTATATCTATATAAGCCGAGAACTGAATCAAATGTTTATATGGAAGTCTGAGCATAAGGTGTGGGCACATACGTCTTCCTATTAACCATTTCTCAGAATAATAATTTTCTTTGTGTGTTGATACATTTACACTGTAAGTGAATATGAGAAATCTCACAAAGATTATCACTCTTATTCCTGTGGGTCTATCAGACCATCCACCAACCATGAATGGACTTTTTGTGCTCTTCCTTCTGATCTATCTGATGACTCTTATCACAAACCTCATTATATTTTTCTTGGTCATCACTGACTACAATCTGCACAACCCAATGTATTTTTTTCTCAGCAATTTGGCATTTCTGGACATGTCCTATTCATCAGTGACCGCACCAAAGATGCTCTTTGACTTGGTCACCAAAAAACGATCAATAACCCTCCCTGCCTGTACAGCCCAAATCTTCTTCTTTGTCTATTTTGCTTGCTCAGAACTTGTCTTGCTCTCAGCTATGTCCTATGACCGGTACATCGCCATCTGCCACCCCCTACATTACACACAAATTATGTCCTGGAGGATGTGCGGTCATTTAGCTGTTATAATTTGGGTCTTTGGTTTTATTTTTTCCTTGGTTCATACACTTTGTTCACTCAGGTTGTCCTTCTGTGGTCCAAATTCCATCAACAGCTTCTTCTGTGACCTCCCACACTTGTTCCAGATCACATGTACAGACCCAACAATAAACATAGTGCTCGTTTTTGCATTGAGTGGCAGTGTGGCATTAACTGCTTTTCTTTTCACATTTCTTCCATATGTTAGAATTATCAGTACGATTCTCCACATTCGTGGCAAAACTGGAAAGCTGAAAGCATTCTCTACCTGCACATCACACCTCTTGGTGGTCTTCATCTACTATGGCTCCATAATTTTTATTTACTTGGTTCCCACTTCCACTAATATGTTTGGCATAAACAAGCTGTTTTCAGTCATATCTGCCCTCATTAACCCTTTGCTTAATCCTCTGATCTACAGCCTGAGGAATACCGACCTTAAGGCAGCATTCAGGAGGACTTTAAATGCCTGAATAATAAGCCAACCCAGAACTAGATTTAGATAGAAATAACTTTCATGCAATGCAGTTCGATGTCTCCAACTTACAAGCCAACTTCAATGCACTGTTTAATTAGGCGACTATGTGGCAAATGAGATTTAATGTTGATAAATGTAAAGTTCTGCACTCGGGGGCGTGGCTTGGCAGCGGATGTAGTCAGTCGCACATCTTGTGAGCTCCGCCGAAAATCCGTACAGAAATCCTGCAAATCTTTGCTGACAGACCAGTTCTTGCACCAGACTACCCCCCGGTACACCAGCTACGATCGCCCGTTTACGGAGACATCACAGCATGACTGCTAAACCCCCCAGACGCGGCTCCACGGCCCGCTCCGCTCCGGACCACGAGGCCCAAGATGGCGGCGCGGCATCCAAGTCAGCTGCAGCGAAACACAGGGAGGCCGTGCAGAAGCTTTTCCCGCAGTCTGAAATATGGGACTTACCAGAAACGAACGGCAACGGAGCGGAGAGCCGCAGCGGGTCGCAATCGGAGGCAGATGACACTGTTCCCCTGGAAGATCCGCATACTGCTCTGCTGCCCTGGGACACTGTGAGTAACTTACCTATGCCCCATAGATCACACAAGGCCCAAACCGCGAGCTCGCCTGAACAGGAACCTACACTGAGGGATATCTTCTCAGCGGTCACGTCATGTAATCTTTCTATCACGGCACTCGCATCAGAGGTTAAGGGGATGAAGTCAGAGATGTCTTTCCTGCGTCAGGATATGCAAAAATTAAGGGATCGGACCTCTGCCATTGAGGGACGTATTAGTACCATAGAAGATGACTGGGCCCCCATGCAAAGGGACTCGCATGCTCAACAAATAATGGTAGCTAAACATGCTACGAAAATCGACGATTTAGAGAACAGGTTACGCAGAAATAATGTCAGAGCTATTGGTATCCCTGAAAAAATGGAGGGCAGAAACCCAGTTGATTTTATTGAAAAATGGCTGCTTGATAAATTTGGTAAAGACTCGTTCTCCCCCATGTTTGCAGTGGAGCGGGCACATAGGGTTCCGTCTAGGCCCTTGCCCCCAGGTAATCCTCCTAGAGCTTTCCTTTTCAAAATGCTTCATTACAGAGACAGAGACATAATTCTTTCAAAAGCTCGCACTCTGGGAGACGCACTGGTGATCGAAAACTCCAAAATATCACTGTTTCCAGACTTCTCGGCGGATGTACAAAAGCAGAGGGCCCAGTTCAATGATATTAAAAAGAGACTCCGCTCTCTGGACCTACAATATTCTATACTCTATCCGGCTCGTCTCCGTGTAGTAGCCAGAGATGAGGTGCACTTTTTTGAGAGACCTGCGATGGCAGTACAATGGCTGGACAGAGAGGAAAAATCCTTACGAGAAGATTTAGGCAGAAGACGCAGAAATACCTGAAGTTCAATACCCCTCCTGATTCTCTGAGAAACAAAAGGGAAAAATTTCTTTGAATAATGCAATGTTGGTGCAATTACTATCCGTCCATAATAGTTCTAGTCACAAGATGACAATATTTGCTTTAAGGCGGAGGATATCGCATGGACAACTTACTGCTGATAGTTAAGTCTATGCCAGTAACTCAAGGCCTGTTGCCTTTTGGCTCTTCAAAGCCGGCTACTGAAATTAGCCCCCCAGTTACGGGTCCTACGTGGACGCTACAGTTTCTGTTTTATTATGTTGTTTTCTTTTTCAGTTTTGTCCCTAGGGACACAGTTACCCTAATGGTCCTGGTACTGCTCCAACGAATTCTACCTACCCCAAGGAAACTATACCAAATGCCCAATCTCTTTAGTTTTGTTCAATATAACACTGACGGCTCTCAGGAGCATTCTTTATGTGTCCTATATGACTTACCCTCATATATTTACATTCTAATGCTTTATGGCTAAACAGATAACGCTTACTAGCTGGAATGTTAGGGGTCTTGGAGACAGAGTGAAACGCCTAGCTGTATTGCATATGCTTCAACGCATGGGATCTTCAGTAGTATGTCTCCAGGAGACGCATATGTTACCTGATCAAGAATCCCCATTCTCTACAAAATTATTTGCTGCTCAGTTTCACTCTGCCTTCTCTTCCTATGCTAGGGGCGTCAGCATTCTGATAGGCAAAAACATGAGTTTTACGTATACATTGTCGGTCGTTGACCCTCACGGTCGATATGTTTTCCTGGTATGTTCATTAGATGGGTTACAGTGCATTATTGGGAATATTTACATCCCGCCTCCTTTTTCGATAGAGGTCGTTAAGACGCTGGCCTCCTTCCTCTCACAGCATCCGGGGATCCCAGCAATTATTGTTGGGGATTTTAACAATTACCTAGATGCAGAGCTGGACAAAATGACCGCAAAGATTCCTTTGGGTGGGGTGAGGGGAGGTCAGACGTCCTTTGCCCGCCTTATTGCGGAACTAGGATTGAGAGATGTATGGAGGATGAGTCACGCACAGATAAAAAGTTATTCATGTTTTTCTGGTACGCATAAAGTTCTCTCCAGGATTGATCTCGGTCTGGGTAATGATTTGATGCTCCCATTGGTAACTTCTACAAAATATGAAGTACGAACTATCTCTGATCATTCTCCCCTGTGCATAGAGATTTCCACATCGGGTGTTCTAAAGAGGAACTACTGGAAACTCAACCCCTTTTGGTTGTCACTGTTTCCTATACCTGATCCCATTTTTGATACCTTAGAATCTTTTATTAGGTTTAACAAACCTTCATCTAGACCAGGTATTTTCTGGGACACATTAAAAGCATTTTTGAGAGGCCAATTTATCAAGTCTATTAATGCCATTAAGACCGAGACCAAGAACTGGGAACAAACTGTGTTGAAGGAGGTTAAGAGGACTGAAGCTGCCTTTATTGAATTCCCCTCGGAGAGCACTGAGAGGTCTTTTCTTGAGGCGCAGCATACGGCCAACCATCTAATATTAACCACTGCTGAGAAGAAGAGGTTTTTTCTTCAACAAAAATATTTTGAGGAGGGAGAGACCACGGGGCATATGCTTGCTATGATGATACGATCCCAAAAGGGGTCGTCCCATATAGACTCAATCATGGGCCCATTGGGCACTCTGGTTTCCTCCCACACTGAAATATTGTCCACGTTCAGAGATTTCTATGCTGATGTGTACTCCACGAAAGTCAATCCTGCCCAGTCGGAAATTAATTCTTTTTTAGACCAATGCCAGTTACCGCAGATCCCACCCCAGGACGTAGCACTACTGAACGCTCCTCTTGGGGATGAGGAGCTATTGGAGGCGTTAGCGCTTTCCTCTCCTGGTAAGTCTCCGGGATCGGATGGCTTGCCGGCGGAGGTCTATAAGCGCTACTCTGAAATTCTGATAACACACCTAAAGGAAGTATTTGAGGATGCCAAAAAAATTGGAAGTTTACCCCAATCCATGAATGAAGCAATAATCGTTCTTCTCCTTAAACCGGGCAAAGAGGCCCATCTACCTGACTCGTATAGGCCTATATCTTTATTGACAACAGATGTTAAATTGCTAGCAAGGGTACTAGCCACAAGACTCGCTAAAGTCATACACAAAGTGATACATAGGGACCAATCGGGGTTTATCCCTTCAAGATCCACAGCCCTTAATATAAGAAGACTTTTTCTTAACCTCCAGATCCCTGTCGACAACCCTGGCAAAAGTGCAATACTATCATTGGATGCTGCCAAGGCTTTCGACAGTGTCGAATGGCCATACCTATGGGAAACCTTGAAGCGTTTCGGCTTAGGAACTAACTTCATTCAATGGGTTAAGCTGCTGTACTCGGCCCCCACAGCCAGGATCCGCGTAAATGGTGATCTTTCGGACTCATTTCCTCTTTTTAGAGGTACGAGGCAGGGGTGTCCACTCTCACCCCTGCTATTCGCATTGGCCCTTGAACCATTGGCAGAGATGGTAAGATCATCACAGTCAATTATGGGCTTTGTCAGAGGCCCAATTACTGATAAGATCTCTCTTTATGCGGACGACACTCTACTTTACTTAGGGGATGTGGAGGCTTCACTCACAAACGTAATGCAGATAATACAACATTTTGGTACACTGTCGGGATTCTCCATTAATTGGAGTAAATCCGTAATTCTTCCGGTAGATGAGCCAACGATTGATCTGCCGGCTAGTGCAAGATCACTTAAAGTGGTTTCCTCATTTAAATATCTAGGTATTCAGGTGACAGTTAACCCACAAAAATACTTAGAAGATAACTTACTACCTCTCTTCAAAAAACTTCAAATGACATGCAATACTTGGTGTAAGCTTCCCCTATCAGTAATTGGTAGAATAAATTTGATTAAGATGGTCTGGGGACCTCAGCTTCTATACATCATGCACAATTCTCCACAATGGATACCTCGAAAATGGTTTAATCGTATTGAGACATTGTTTAGATCTCTAATATGGAGGAAAAAAGTTGCTAGAATAAGTCTTTCCACCTTGCAGTATGGTAAAGATCGGGGTGGAGCTGCTGTTCCCAACCCTAAACTATATTTTTATGCCTCTCAATTGCAACACTTGTGTGGTCTTGGTTTGTTGAACGACTCTGACTCGGTCGAAAGCATGCTGCGAACTGGAACATTAAATACAACGGTGCTGGCAATTTTGGAGGCGGGATTATCACACCTGCCACAATCAGCCCCCACCATAGTTCTTCTCAAAAAATTATGGTCTACGGTCAAATCTAAACTACAGATTATGGGCTTCCTGACAGAGACTCCCCTATGGAACAATCCGAACCTAACAGAAGTATATAAACTAGAGGGTTTCCAAATGTGGAGGAATGCCGGAATTCATAATATTTCTCAATTATTTCACCAAAATATTTTAAAATCCTTTATGGAATTGCAGTCGGAGTTTGGGCTCCCTAGACACCAATTCTACCGATATCTTCAGTTACGTCATGCCCTTCAGATTCAAGGCCGGTCAGCTGCTCTAGTGCTTGTTACCCATCCTCTGATTAATGACATTTTCTATGGTCAGGATAAAAAGGGTCTTATATCTCACATTTACTCGCAATTGCTTTTGGCTTTACAAGACACTGCTAATTTACCATGCAGACGTAAATGGATAGAGGATCTGGGAGAGGTGGGTGAGGATGTCTGGGACACATGCCTTCAGACAGGGCCATTAACTTCTGTATCACAAACACATAGACTTTCGCATCTATTCTTGCTACACAGAGCTTATCGTACGCCAATACAACTACATAGATGGGGCAGAAGGGATTCCCCCTTATGCCCTAAACGATGTGGAGAGGAGGGATCACTGATCCATCTGATGTGGCGCTGCCCCAAACTACACCGCTACTGGGGCGATATTACCGACACAATTTCGTCAGTATTCCAAATTAGGGTCCCCTTGGATCCTCTGATATGTATATTAGGAGCAATTGATGAAGAAATATATCCCCCTCCTAACAACATAGCAATTATCAGATTATTATATCTGGCCCGTAAGTTGATAGCCAGATTCTGGTTATCTGTAAATGTCCCCACCAAAAAACAATGGATAGAGCAAGTAAATTATATCCTTATCAGAGAACACCTAACATATCAGCATAGAAATGCCTCTCGAAAATTTAACTCTATATGGCAACCTTGGCTGGATTCCCCAGGATTGGCACCCCCACAATTAATCATGCACAGAATATTTCAAGTTTAAGTGTATACAGCTTGTTTAATTGAGGCGGTAAATGGTCTACTTATGATGTGTATCCGGGAAACTAAACCTAGTTGGGCAGACCAGGAGCAAGGTTTATGGTTAGATGACCAGTTTGTCATCTGGTAGCTGCATTGGGTGGGAGAATCTTTGTTCTCTTACGCAGTGCGGTTTGTTGGTATATAAATGTAAAATCTATTAGATGCCACTGCTGTAACAATTTTTATTTTCACTGAATATACATGGTCAAGACAGAACTGAATGATCCGTGTTCATAACATATATTGTGCCATATTCAATGCTTGACTGTCTACTATGTAATTTGTCTTTTGTGGCTCAATAAAGAATTTTCTGATTTAAAAAAAAAAAAGTTCTGCACTCGAGAGCTAAGAATATGCATCATACATACTAGGGGGAGTACAACTGGGGGAATCAATGGTGGAGAAGGATCTGGGTGTTTTGGTAGATCATAAGCTCAATGCAAGCAATGCCAAGCTGCAATTTCCATAGCGAGCATAGTACTTTCTAGTATAAGAGAGAGAGATATCATCTGTACAAATCATTAGTAAGACCTCATCTGGAATATGCAGTTCAGTTTTGGGCTCCAGTTCTCAAAAAGGATATCGGGGAACTGGAGAAAGTGCAGAGAAGTCCAACCAAACTCATAAGAGGCATGGAGGAGCTCAGTTATGAGGAAAGATTAGAGGAACTGGAATTATTCTCTCTTGAGAAGAGGAGATTAGGGGGATATGATCTCCATGTATAATTACATAAGGGGGGATTTGATCTCCATGTATAAATACATAACGGGGGATATGATCACCATGTATAAATACATAAGGGGGATATGATCTCCATGTATAAATACATAGGGGTATATGATCTCCATGTATAAATACATAAGGGGGGATATGATCTCCATGTATAAATACATAAGGGGGGATTTGATCTCCATGTATAAATACATAAGGGGGATACGATCTCCATGTATAATTACATAAGGGGGGGTATGATCTCCATGTATAAATACATAAAGGGGGATTTGATCTCCATGTATAAATACATAAGGGGAGATATGATCTCTATGTATAAATACATAAGGGGGATATGATCACCATGTATAAATACATAAGGGGAGATATGATCTCTATGTATAAATACATAAGGGGGGTATGATCTCCATGTATAAATACATAAGGGGGGATATGATCTCCATATACAAATACATATGTGGTCCGTATAGTGAACTTGGTGTTGAGTTATTCACTTTAAGGCCATCACAGAGGACAAGGACTCTTTGCGTCTAGAGGAAAAGAGACTTAATCTGCAAATACAGAAAGGCTTCTTCGCAGTAAGAGCTGTGAAAATGTGGAATAGACTCCCTCAAGAGCTGGTTTTTAAAAAGGCCTTAAAATTCCCTGCTGTAGCAAATTGGATCATGCTTTGCTGTTTTTTTTTGCCTTTCTCTCGGTCTCCAAACTTTCTAAACAAAGGGCCAGCTTACTGTCCTTCAGACTTTAGGAGTCGGTGGGAGTAATGAAGGTCTCAACATCAGTGGGAAAAAATTACACCCCATTGTTTGTTTCAGTGAGAATAATTGTGCCCATTATTGGTGTAAGTGGGAGGAATTGTGCCCCATCATTGATGTCATTGGGCCCCATTGTTGGTGTCAGTGGGAGGAATTGTGTGCCATTGTTGGTATTATAGTGAGGAATTGTGCCACTTCATTGGTGTCAGTGGGGAGAATTATGCCCCATTGTTGGTATGGATGAAATAATGTCCCAAGGGACTGGTTAAATTAAAGCAAAGGGCCACATATGGCCCCCGGGCCGCAGTTTGGAGAACACTGCTCTAGATCAACTGCGGGTATAAGATTTTGTATATGGGATTGTATGATTTTTTTTCCTCCCCTTTATTGATCGAACTAGATCAGGGGTAGGCAACCTGGGGCCCTCCAGCTGCTGTGGAACTACATTTCCCATGAGGCATTGCAAGGCTGGCGGTTACAATTACTCCCAGAGGCATGATGGGGCTTGTAGTTCTGCAACAGCTGGAGGGCCCCAGGTTACCTACCCCTGAACTAGATGGACTTGTGTCTTTTTTCAACCTGACTATGTATGTAGTGTACAGGACGCCAAGGTTGGGTCCTGAACGGGTGCTATATAGCACCGATATTTGGGTTATGGTCTCTTTGAGGGTCCCTTTAAGGGTAGTGTGGAAGTATTCAGGGGGTCACCCAGGATGGGTGAGGAATTCCCGGAAAAAGCCATAATCAGTAGAGGACTGACTCGCAGTTCTCTCTGGGTTAATAGAGAGATATTTGGGATCCGGAATTTCGGAAGCCCTGAAGTGATATTCGGGTGGGAAAGGGCCTCCCCCCCTGACTACAGGAATTCCAGCACACACGGGGTTCATGAATGCATTTTTTTGTCCTCTTCTGATGACATATTATACACCATCATTTTTTTTTTGGTCTTCATAGTCTAAATGAAGAGGAGAGAAATGAGGAGAGACGTAAGAAAACTTGGGCTGGTCGTTGACAAAAATAAATAAATAAAAAATAATGTATCATTATTTTTTTTTTTGTCAATGACTAGCCCGAGTTTTCTTATTTCTCTCCTTTGCTGGCAAATGTATTTTAGATCCGTATTTTTTTTTATTAGACATTTACCAAGATATGTGTTTGTGTCATAAGGGAACAGCTGCTAAGCAGAGGTGTGTTTAAAATAAAAATGTGATTTACTTTAATGGTTTTGGTTTATCTGGCCACTGTTAGGGATTTTACATGTACTTTTTTTTTTAAACATTTACATTATTGCTTGGTTTTAATATAACATCGGCAGCAGCACACCAATCTGATTTATTATATTATAAACATAAAAAAATCGCTCTTTTAGTAGTAGATGTGGCACGTGATTTTTTAAATCCATGGTAAAAGGCATGAGTTGTCTAATGGGGTTATCAGGCAGCCACAAAAGATCTAAAAGCTATAAGAAACTGTATTCTTAAAATGAAATAAATATAAAGAACAAAATGAATTTAAAATTTACATGAAATAAATGACCCGACACAAACTGTACTGATAAAAACAGATAACATGTAAAATATGTACAATAAATAGAAAACAATCCTATACAATTTCTAATAAAATAAATTACAGAGAATGACAATTTAGAACTTCAATGTATTTAAATATAATATAAATATTTTATGCATCCCTGAGAATTCTACAACTGAACCATAGATAGATATACAGTGTGTATATAGATAGATAGATAGATAGATAGATAGATAGATAGATAGATAGATAGATAGATAGATAGATAGATAGATAGATAGATAGATAGATAGATAGATAGATAGATATAGATATAGATATAGATATAGATATTATATCTATATATATATATATATATATATATATATATATATATATATATATATATATATATATACAGTATCTCACAAAAGTGAGTACACCCCTCACATTTTTCATGTGACAACACTGAAGAAATGACACTTGTCTACAATGTAAAGTAGTGAGTGTACAGCTTGTATAACAGTGTAAATTTGCTGTCCCCTCAAAATAACTCAACACACAGCCATTAATGTCTAAACCGCTGGCAACAAAAATTAGTACACCCCTAAGTGAAAATGTCCAAATTGGGCCCAAAGTGTCAATATTTTGTGTGGCCACCATTATTTCTTCAGTGTTGTCACATAAAAAGGCAGACTAAAAGATTTACAAAAATGTGAAGGATGTACTCACTTTTGTGAGATACTGTATATATAGATCTCTAAGAAGGCCTACAATAGAGCCAAGCCCAAAATGAATCCTTCATACGAACACCAAAACACCCTCTCACAATATACATTTGATTACAAGGCATTGGCCAGGAATTGGACCCAGACAACCCGCATGGCAAGTGAGAATTCTACCACTGAGCTACGAATATATACAAACATCCATGCCGATCCTTAAAAAGGCCTATAATAAAGCCAACGATCGCGACAGATGCTCACAGATTCTTCATACAAAGACCAAAACATCCTCTCAGACTACACGTTTGATTACTAGGTATACCGCACAACATAAGCAGATGATGCAGCCAGAAAATATATTAAGCCATATCTTGAAATACTTAATTCAAAAGATCGCAATCAAATAGGGACCGATAGGGTTCATAGCCCTTATGTGGTTGTTGGTAGATCAACACGTTCTGAAGTTGGCACTCCCCCCCCCCCGTAGGAAGCTTAGGTAATGCCCCTGGATCCTAAACGACCACAATGTCACCCTCCCAAATGGACAAACCCAAACATTAGGTCAATTGTCAAACTGCTGGTTTCGTGTATATTATTAACTGCTTCTGTGGTGCATCCTACATTGGAAAAAACAAAGTCCTTTTTTCAAACATTTCCTCACATTTAATTTCTAATGGTAAGTTAGAGACCCCCATGAGTAGACACATTGGGCTATACCACAATTTTGGCACTATCCAGCATGATTTTTTTTTTGCTTTGGGACACATCCCGCCAGTGTGACTGGAGGGGATAAAGTCCTAAGCCGAAACGACTTGGATCCACAACCTTCAAGCTACCCAATTCCCAGTCCTGAATGAAGCTATCCGTTTCAAACCTTTTGTAAAAGTTGCATCCTTATCGACCTTATTGGCGTGGGGGTCCCCCTAAATTCCATACCAGGCCCTTTAGGTCTGGTATGGATATTAGGGGGAACCCCGCACCAAAATAAAAAAAGGCATGGGGGTCCCCCTCAAAATCCATACCAGACCCTTCAGGTCTGGTATGGATTTTAAGGGGAACCCCACGCCGAAATTAAAAAAAAATGGCATGGGGTCCCCCCAAAAATCCATACCAGACCCTTATCTGAGCACGCAACCTGGCAGGCCCCAGGAAAAGAGGGGGGAGGGGAGAGCGGCCCCCCTCCTGAACAGTACCAGACCACATGCCCTCAACATTGGGAGGGTGCTTTGGGGTCCCCCCAAAGCACCTTGCCCCATGTTGATGAGGACAAGGGCCTCATCCCCACAACCCTTGCCTGGTGGTTGTGGGGGTCTTGTGATTTAACAAGGGAACCCCCAGATCCCGGCCTCCCCCATGTAAAATGGTAAGGGGGTACTTTACCCCTACCATTTCACAAAAAAAGTGTCAAAAATGTTAAAAATGACAAGAGACAGTTATTGACAATTCCTTTATTTAAATGCTTTTTTTTTCCTTCTTCTTTCTTCTATCTTCTATCTTCTTTCTTCTATCTTCCTTCGGTTTCTTCATCCATCTTCTTCTTCTTCTTCCTCTGATCCCCTGCTTCTTGCTCCAGTGTTCTCGTCCGGCATCTAACTCCGTGGCGTCTTCTTCCCTTCTTCATGCTCAGGTTGCTCCGCATCCATGATGGGAGGTTCCCGCTGTGTGACGCTTCTCGTCTTCTGACGGTTCTTAAATAATGGAGGGCAGAGCCACCTGGTGACCCCGCCCCCCTCTGACGCACAGGGACTTGACGGGGACTTCCCTGTGGCTTTTCCCCGTGACGTCAGAGGGGGGCGGGGTGGGTGATCCCCTCTGACGTCACGGGGAGAGCCTCGAGGAAGCCCCCGTCAAGTCCAGTCTTCTGACGGTTCTTAAATAACGGAGGGCGGGGCCACCCGGTGACCCCGCCCCACATTATTTAAGAACCGTCAGAAGACGAGAAGCGTCACACAGCGGGAGCCTCCCATCATGGATGTGAAGCGTCCCGAGCATGAAGAAGGGAAGAAGACTCGAACTCGAAGCTCATCCCTAACCAGGATACAGGAGGGTCTACACAGGGATATAGTAATATATATGTGTAGAACCCTCTACATAGGTAGGTGCTAGAGGTGAGATTTTTGTGAGTGCAGGCAAATTTGGTTAGACCTAGCTGAAAGCAAGGCCTGTTTGTTTTGGTTTGTGTGGGCTGGGAGTGGCTCCGAGTAGCAGCTGATGACTAACAGACAGCCTCACTTCATTGTCACCTCCCTCTTTCTTCTAGAGGATTCATCCCAATCCCCAACTAGAATTGGCAGGGGGCAGGCCTCTTTGAAATACCCTGAGTCAGCCCAGCTGGGGAGGAGTTGTCGGGTGGAAGAACCAAGGATGATGTACTAGGCTGCCGGGCCGTTGAGGAAGCTCCCCAGTCTGGGGGGTGACCTTGGTCCTTGGAAATGGGTGCAGAATGGAGCCCTTCAAGAACTCATTAAGGATCTGAGCAGGAGGCACAGGAGGAGTCAGAGAGGACAGCAAGAGCTAGTACTGCTGGGTAAGTCTTCAGGAGGGAACCACCAGTTGCAGCAAGAAGGGCCAGTGAGCGACATGTGCTATCAGGAGGACTGGGGCAGCACGCCTGGGAGGACTGGGAGAGTGCATTCTGGGATGGGTGCAGAGCCAGCACTAAGGACTGTGATCTCATGGGCAGTAAAGTAAGGCAGCTGCAGCCAGGAGGGCTGCCAGGGCCTGAAGAGGGCTTACTAGGAGCAGTAGTCCACCTATAGGACAGCTATAACTAGAGACTTTCTTTTCTATTTTTGCTACATTAAAGGGGCCCGCAGTCCCGGCCTGCAAAAGGCAATTCCTAAGACCTGGCTGAGCCAGTGTCAGGCCTAAAACATGTGCTAGCTGTGCCTGAGAAAGTAAGAGATGTGCTGGAGAGAGAGAGAGAGAGAGAGAGAGAGTAACAGTCTGCAAGTAAGAGTTGTGCCAGAGGAGACTAGAGTTACAGAGTGTATATAGCTGTCCCAAATTGATTGCTATACAATCCAATAATTGATTGCTATACAATCATCCAGTCGTTTGTTCGATTGGGCATCCCATAAATTCCTTTACCCATCCAAGTTCTATCCCCTCAATAAAAACAAGAAAAACAAACAAGGTGATTTGGGAATTGAATGCCGGGCTGGGCAGGGTGATGGCTGGGCCACAACTTTCAGCAGCCCCTTCAGGGGTACCGCTACATATGCCTGCAGAAATGTGTGATTTCCTTCCATTATTAATGATCTATAATTTACTGATATAATATCTGATGCCTTGTGGCGTGTATCAATAACTTTTTTGCATTAATCCACTTAAAGTGTCAGGAAAGGGCTCCATAAATTTCAAACAAAAGACGAGTGTTCCCAGAATAGAGGTGGAACCTGTGTGGACTTCCCAGCAGTTAATAATGGAAGTAAATCTCACATTTCTGCACACATACTATATCCCTGTGTGAACCCTTCTGTGCTTCTATATTCTGGTGTTTAGTTGTCCTCTTTCCCTTTCTGGTCTCTTTTGGCCCTTCCCAGTGAAGCTCATATAAATTCCTCTAATAAGCTCCTGATGAAGTGGACCAAAGTCCAAGAAACGCTTTGCATTTTGCAGAGATATATATATATATATATATATATAATATAAAAAATATACTGCTCAGGCATATCATTGGATATAAGTTTATATACCTCTACAGGGCTGACTATGGAAAAGGTCTATGTATCACAAATTTTAAATATAAATGTCTGTTTTAGTTTTAAAAGTGTGATTTTGTAATAAAGTTTGTATTTTAAACTACTTCCTGCCCGCCGTAGAGTAAAATGACAGCGGCGGGATGCGCTCTCGTTCTGGGATGATGTCATATGACGACGCCCCAGAACCGCTGCTCTTCCACGCCCACGCGGGGGTGTGCAGAACGAAGATTGTGGCCGAGCCGCGTTCCTAGGACATGCCGCGACCCCGATCTCGGTAAAGAGCCGATGACGCGGTTCTGTACCCATGTGATCGGCTGAGTCCAACCACAGCCGATCACATGTAAACAAGGTAGTGCCATGTATCGGCTCTCATCAGCTAACACTGCCAGTGTGTGTGGTGAGGAGAGCCGATTAGCGGCATCTCCTTGCAGGGGAAACCTGTAAAGGTAATCAAGACATTGATCATCGATGCCCTGATTATAGTACAGCCCCAGCAGTGTCCATCAGTGACACCAATCAGTGTCCATTAGTGATGCCAGTCACTGCTGTCTTTCAGTGCTGCCCATCAGTGCCACCTATCAGTGCCCAGCAGCGCTACCTATAAGTGCCTATCAGTGCGCCTATCAGTGCTCATGAGTGTGGCATATTAGTGCCCACCAGTGCTACCTATAAATGCCCATCAGTGTTCATTAGTGCCACCTATCAGTGCCCACCAGTGCTACTTATAATTGCCTATCAGTGTGCATTTGTGTGGCATATTAGTGCCTCCTCATCAGAGCCACCTAATCAGTGCCCATAAGTGCCACCCCTTCAGTGCCCATCAGTGCCCATTAGTGCCACCTATCGGTGCCCACCAGCGCTACCTATAAGTGCCCATCAGTGCGCCTATCAGTGCTCATTAGTGCCCCCTCATCAGTGTCACCTAATCAGTGCCCTTCAGTGCTGCCTCATCAGTTCCTATAAGTGCCGCCTCATCAGCGCACATCAGTGAAGGACAAAAATGACTTATTTACGAAATGTACTGACAGAAACTAAGAAAAACTTAAAAAAAGTTATTTTTTCATTTTTTTAGCAAAAAATAAAAAACCCAGCAGTGATTAAATACAGTCAGGTCCATAAATATTGGGACATGAACACAATTCTAATCTTTTTGGCTCTATACACCACTACAATGGATTTGAAAGGAAATGACTACCTATAAGTGCCCATTAGTGCGCCTATCAGTGCTCATTAGTGCCTCCTCATCAATGCCACCTAATCAGTGCCCTTCAGTGCCACCTCATCAGCGCACATCAGTGAAGGAAAAAAATGACTTACCTACAAAATGTACTGACAGAAACTAAGAAAAACTTAAAAAAATATATTTTTTCGTTTTTTTTAGCAAAAAATAAAAATCTCAGCAGTGATTAAATACAGTCAGGTCCATAAGTATTGGGACTTGGACACAATTCTAATCTTTTTGGCTCTATACACCACAATGGATTTGAAATGAACAAGATGTGCTTTAACTGCAGACTTTCAGCTTTAATTTGAGGGTATTTACATCCAAATCAGGCGAACGGTGTAGGAATTACAACAGTTTGTATATATGTGCCTCCCACTTTTTAAGGGACAAAAAGTAATGGTACAATTGGCTGCTCAGCTGTTCCATGACCAGGTGTGTGTTATTCCCTCATTATCCCATTTACAAGGAGCAGATAAAAGGTCCAGAGTTCATTTCAAGTGTGCTATTTGCATTTGGAATCTGTTGCTGTCAACTCTCAATATGAGATCCAAAGAGCTGTCACTATTAGTGAAGCAAGCCATCATTAGGCTGAAAAAAAACAAAACAAACCCATCAGAGAGATAGCAAAAACATTAGGTGTGGCCAAATCAACTGTTTGGAACATCCTTAAAAAGAAAGAACGCACCGGTGAGCTCAGCAACACCAAAAGACCCAGAAGACCACGGAAAACAACTGTGGTGGATGACCGAAGAATTCTTTCCCTGGTGAAGAAAACACCCTTCACAACAGTTGGCCAGATCAAGAACACTCTCCAGGAAGTAGGTGTATGTGTATTCAAAGTCAACAATCAAGAGAAGACTTCACCTGAGTGAATACAGAGGGTTCACCACAAGATGTAAACCATTGGTGAGCCTCAAAAACAGGAAGGCCAGATTAGAGTTTGCCAAACAACATCTAAAAAAGCCTTCACAGTTCTGGAACAACATCCTATAGACAGATGAGACCAAGATCAACTTGTACCAGAGTGATGGGAAGAGAAGAGTATGGAGAAGGAAAGGAACTGCTCATCATCCAAAGCATACCACCTCATCAGTGAAGCATGGTGGTGATAGTGTCATGGCGTGGGCATATATGGCTGCCAATGGAACTGGTTCTCTTGTGTTTATTGATGATGTGACTGCTGACAAAAGCAGCAGGATGAATTCTGAAGTGTTTCGGGCAATATTATCTGCTCATATTCAGCAAAATGCTTCAGAACTCATCGGACGGTGTTCACAGTGCAGATGGACAATGACCCGAAGCATACTGCGAAAGCAACCAAAGAGGTTTTTTAAGGGAAAGAAGTGGAATGTTATGCAATGGCCAAGTCAATCACCTGACCTGAATCCGATTGAGCATGCATTTCACTTGATGAAGATAAAACTGAAGGGAAAATGCCCCAAGAACAAGCAGGAACTGAAGACAGTTATAGTAGAGGCCTGGCAGAGCATCATCAGGGATGAAACCCAGCGTCTGATGATGTCTATGCATTTCAGCTCTATTTGTGTGAAAAGATGATATAAATGTCATATGGATACAGTGCCGCATTACCGTGCAATTGTCATGCAAAGTGGGACAGCTCTGAAAGCTGAAAATTGGCCTGGGCAGGAAGGAGGGGGGGGGGGTGGAGTGCCCGGTAGGCAAGTGATTAATTCTACATATTTTTGTGCCCTTAAAATCCCACCATACCTAAGGGGCTTTTCAACCCCGTTTTAAGAAATTGAACACTTGAGGTACAAGTTGGTGTTTCTCTCATGGACGGTGTCCTCAAGCAGACTTCGAGTCTCCAAAGATTCCTATCCAAATTCTGGCTTTCAGAATTTCCTCATCCGAGTTGTGCCCGAAGTCTTGCAGATCTCTAACTTTGAACAACATGCTGCCCAAAAACCAACAATCAACTTTTTTGTTTTCCACTGATTTATTCGATCGTTTTCATAAACTTTCTTTTTTTTTCAATAATCATTAATAAAGGTTATGACAATATTTTGAAGCTAAATGAAAACAGTAATCAGAAAAACATTTACAGTAACTGTTCTCTTTTCAAAGAGTAACTCCACTTTTTTTTTTGAGAAAAAGACATTCCCCGCTGGGCGATCAATCTACATTGGAAGGATTTTAAAGTGGATGTAAACCTCTCATATACCCAGTGAAGTGAACAGCCTCAGATGATAACACAGAGATGAAACAAACCTGAATAAGTTGTACAGGTATATCTGCTGTCTTCAGATTTATATAATGTTTAGAAAGAGCTCGTCCTGATAGAATATTCTCTTCTTGATTCACCTGTGGGAGTGGATTCTTGCAATACACTGTGAGGCAGCTGATTGGAGGAAAGGCACACACCCCCTCTCCACATAGGCAGAGACTTGCAGAGCTGTGCTGTGAATAGACCAGATCTCTGCTAATCTATTTATAGCACCCACCAGGACACAAAATTCAGCCTGGTTTTATCACAGATGTCGGAGAACTTGTCAGACATTATCAAGCTGATAACAGAAGAACGGAGCAGGAGAAAGCCTTAGGGCTTTGAAGAAAGATAAGAAAATACTGCAGATAGATGTGCCCAGCTCAGATTTCATGAATGGGGTTTACATCCACTTTAACCATCTTTGTTGCAGATTCCTACCTTTTGTCATTCTGAAGAAATGCCTGTGTGTTTGTCTGTGTCCATGTGGTAAGTGAGTCTAATGGAAGTAGTTTCTTAATTATTATTTTGGTTAGCCCTACTCAATCTGTTGGCACTTTATAAATCCTGTATAATAATAATAATCAACCAGCTGCTGCACCTACAGGGCCCTAATGAGGAAACTTGCAGGGTCTACATCCCTTTAGACATGATTTCCTATTGGTTGTATCTTAACAAAAAATGACATTTTTGTTGCAGGGGATGCCAAAAATCTGACTTGTATCTTGCAGACTTCTGGGAAAATCAGTGAGCCAATCACACAAGCAGGAAATTATGTTTCTGGGGGGGCATTCTGTACACAGCGCCTCCAGGTGGCCAGATTACATTACATTTTACAGAAAATTACAGGGCCTGCAGTTTGAAAAGAAAAGGTGATTTTTAATAACATTCAATTACAATTTCACTTGAGTTGTAATTGTATATGCCATATTATTTTTTCTTTATTTGCTATTTTTATTTTTGTTTGGAGTTACCCTTTAAAGTGTTTTGTACTTGTCCAATAGCCAATAAAATGTAAATGAAGAAGAATGGAATTACAGTAGAGTTTTAGTCAGAAATTAATTTATTACATTTTATTGTATTTATTTAAAGATAACTAAACGTATTTATTATAAAAAGAAAGGCTCTTGGGTGACAAAGGTGTTTTCAATGACGTCTTAAGAGACGTTTAATGAGACTTAAAGCTTTGTATTCTTACAACACATCAGACGGTCCTGTGGGAATGTCAGGATTTTATATCTATATAAGCCGAGAACTGATTCAAATGTTTATATGGAAGTCTGAGCATAAGGTGTCGGCACACATGTTTTCCTATTAATCATTTCTCTGAATAATAATTTACTTTCTTTGTGTGTTGATACATTTACACTTTAAGGCAGTGGTTCTCAACTCCAGTCCTCGGGACCCACCAACAGGCCAGATTTTAAGTATTACCTTGGGGAGTTGCAGACTAGAATACTGCAATCACTGAGCAGCAAGTGATATCACCTGTGATGTATTTCAGCTATCTTGCAATCCTGGCCTGTTGGTGGGTCCTGGGGACTGGAGTTGAGAATCACTGCTTTAAGTGAATATGACGAATCTCACAAAGATTATCACTCTTATTCTTGTGGGTCTATCAGACCATCCACCAACCATGAATGGACTTTTTGTGCTCTTCCTTCTGATCTATCTGATGACTCTTATCGCAAACCTCATTATATTTTTTTTGGTCCTCACTGACTACAATCTGCACAACCCAATGTATTTTTTTCTCAGCAATTTGGCATTTCTGGACATGTCTTATTCATCAGTGACCGCACCAAGGATGCTCTTTGACTTGCTCACCAAAAAACGATCAATATCCCTCCCTGCCTGTACAGCCCAAATCTTCTTCTTTGTCTATTTTGCTTGCTCAGAACTTGTCTTGCTCTCGGCTATGTCCTATGACCGGTACATCGCCATCTGCCACCCCCTACATTACACACAAATTATGTCTTGGAGGATGTGCAGTCATTTAGCTGTTATAATTTGGGTCTATGGGTTTATTTTTTCCTTGATTCATACACTTTGTTCACTCAGGCTGTCCTTCTGTGGTCCAAATTCCATCAACAGCTTCTTCTGTGACCTCCCACACTTGTTCCAGATTACATGTACAGACCCAACAATAAACATAGTGCTCATTTTTGCATTGGGCGGCAGTGTGGCATTAACTTCCTTTCTTTTCACATTTCTTCCATATGTTAGAATTATCAGTACAATTCTCCACATTCGTGGCAAAACTGGAAAGCTGAAAGCATTCTCTACCTGCACATCGCACCTCTTGGTGGTCTTCATCTACTATGGCTCCATCATTTTTATTTACTTTGTTTCCACTTCCACTAATATGTTTGGCATAAAAAAGCTGTTTTCAGTCATAACTGCCCTCATTAACCCTTTGCTTAATCCTCTGATCTACAGCCTGAGGAACACCGACCTTAAGGCAGCATTCAGGAGGACTTTAAATCACTAAATAATAATCCAATCCAGAACTAGATTTAGATAGAAATAACTTTCATGCAATGCAGCTCGATGTCTCCAACTTACAAGCCAACTTCAATGCACTGTTTAATTGGGCGACTATGTGGTAAATGAGATTTAATGTTGATAAATATAAAGTTCTGCACTTAGGGGCTAAGAATATGCATAATACATACTAGGGGGAGTACAACTGGGGGAGTCAATGGTGGAGAAGGATCTGGGGGTTTTGGTAGATCATAAGCTCAATAATAGCATGCAATGCCAAGCTGCAGTTTCCAAAGCGAGCAAAGTCCTTTCTAGTATAAGAGAGGTATGGACTCCAGAGAGAGAGATATCATCTGTACAAATCATTAGTAAGATCTCATCTGGAATATAAAGTTCAGTTTTGGGCTCCAGTTCTCAAAAAGGATATCGGGGAACTGGAGAAAGTGCAGAGAAGAGCAACCAGACTGATAAGAGGCATGGAGGAGATCAGCTATGAGGAAAGATTAGATTAATTGAAATTATTCTCTCTCGAGAAGAGGAGATTAGGGGGATATTATCTCCATTTATAAATACATAAGGGGGGATATGATCTCCATGTATAAATACATAAGGGGGATATGATCTCCATGTATAAATACATAAGGGGGGATATGATCACCATGTATAAATACATAAGGGGGGATATGATCTTCATGTATAAATACATAAGGGGGGATATGATCTTCATGTATAAATACATAAAGGGGATATGATCACCATGTATAAATACATAAAGGGGATATGATCACCATGTATAAATACATAAGGGGGGATATGATAACCATGTATAAATACATAAGGGGGATTTGATCTCCATGTATAAATACATAAGGGGGCATATAATCTCCATGTATAAATACATAAGGGGGCATATTATCTCCATGTATAAATACATAAGGGGGGATATGATCTCCATATACAAATACATATGTGGTCCGTATAGTGAACTTGGTGTTGAGTTATTCACTTTAAGGCCATCACAGAGGACAACGACTCTTTACATCTAGAGGAAAAGAGACTTTTTCTGCAAATACAGAAAGGCTTCTTCGCAGTAAGAGCTGTGAAAATGTGGAATAGACTCCCTCAAGAGCTGGTTTTTAAAAAGGCCTTAAAATTCCCTGCTGTAGCAAATTGGATCATGCTTTGCTGGTTTTTTTTGCCTTCCTCTAGATCAGGGGTCTCCAAACTTTCTAAACAAAGGGCCAGCTTACTGTCCTTCAGACTTTAGGAGTCGGTGGGAGTAATGAAGTTCTCAACATCAGTGGGAAAAAATTACACCCCATTGTTTGTTTCAGTGATAATAATTGTGCCCATTATAGGTGTAAGTGGGAGGAATTGTGCCCCATCATTGATGTCATTGGGCCCCATTGTTGGTGTCAGTGGGAGGAATTGTGTCCCATTGTTGGTATTATTGGGAGGAATTGTGCCACTTTATTGGTGTCAGTGGGGAGAATTATGCCCCATTGTTGGTATGGATGAAATAATGTCCCAAGGGACTGGTAAAATCAAGCAAAGGGCCACATCTGGCCCCCGGCCTGCAGTTTGGAGACCACTGCTCTAGATCAACTGCAGGTATAAGATTGTGTATATTTATATGATTTTTTTTCCTCCCTTTTATTGGTTGAACTAGATCAGGGGTAGTCAACCTGGGGCCCTCGAGCTGCTGTGGAACTACATTTCCCATGAGGCATTGCAAGGCTGGCAAGGCTGTTACAATTATTCCCAGAGGCATGATGGGCCTTGTAGTTCTGCAACAGCTGGAGGGCCCCAGGTTACCTACCCCTGAACTAGATGGACTTGTATCTTTTTTCAACCTGACTATGTATGTAGTGTACAGGACGCCAAGGTTGAGTCCTGGACGGGTGCTATATAGCACCGATATTTGGGTTATGGTCCCTTTAAGGGTCCTTTTAAGGGTAGTGTGGAAGTATTCAGGGGGTCACCCAGGATGGGTGAGGAATTCCCGGTAAAAGCCATAATCAGTAGAGGACTGACTCGCAGTTCTCTCTGGGTTAATAGAGAGATATTTGGGATCCGGAATTTCGGAAGCCCTGAAGTGATATTCAGGATGGGAAAGGGCCTCCACCCCTGACTACAGGGATTCCAGCACACAGGGGGTTCAGAGAGTAGACTCTGACGGCCTTTTCGACAGGCTTCCACTGAAACTGACTTGCCTACACACGATCACACTAAAGTCCGATCGTTTAGAATGCGATGACGTACGACGGGACTAGAAAAAGGAAGTTCAATAGCCAGTAGCCAATAGCTGCCCTTGCATTATTTTTGGTCTGCCGGACTAGCATACAGACGAACGGTTTTCCCGACAGGAATTGAGTCCGTCGGAAAGATTTGAAACATGTTCTACTTCTAAGGTCCGTTAGAATTTTCAAAAGAAAAGGTCAGATGAAGCCCACACACGATCGGAATGTCCGGCAGAATGATTCTGTCTGACCTTTTCTGCCTGAAAGTCTGGTTGTGTGTACGCGGTATAAGGTGTGGTGAGGAGGAGTTGTGTGGAGACACCTGTTTTGGAGAGCTGTGAGCGTCCTGGAGGCTGCTAATTTGGCCAACAAGGACTGCTAATACCTTGGTGTGAAGACCCAACCATGAACTGTAGATGTCTTTTTACTTTTTCCTTGTGCTGAAGATAAGTGGACTTTCTTTTGTATTTTTATGCTTGTGTGCTGCTGGAAGCCTTGCTTTGTTTTCCCTGCTGAAAATAAAAGCTTCTTTGTTTAAAGTTTACTGGCTTTGCACTGGGTCCTGTAGAGCTACAATCCCCCAAACTTTACAGTAGCAAAAAAAAAATCAAAAAATCAAATAATCTTTCTGTATTCTGCTAAGCTAGTCATTCCAAGCTGTTGGAATTAACCAATTTGACCTTTCTGTTCTAATGGGACCAAGGAAATTAACATTGAATTTGCTGAAAGAAGAAGCTTGTATCTTTTCTTTATTTTTATTGGGTCCTGGACGGGTGCTATATAGCACCGATATTTCGGTTATGGTCCCTTTGAGGGTCCCTTTAAGGGAAGTGTGGAAGTATTCAGGGGGTCACCCAGGATGGGTGAGGAATTCCCGGTAAAAGCCATAATCAGTAGAGGACTGACTCGCAGTTCTCTCTGGGTTAATAGAGAGATATTTGGGATCCGGAATTTCGGAAGCCCTGAAGTG